>JAVJIX010000072.1:4570000-4967500 GCA_036785185.1 Paratrypauchen microcephalus | reverse complement strand
GGCACATTTGCCCCCCCACCACCACCCGCTCCTCTAACCTATCTCTGTCCTTCTCATTTGCATTCAAGCAACAAGGCCCAGAATGAGTTAGATAGAGAGATATTTTCTGACTGTGTACATGTGTCTTTCTCATGCACTGAGTCTTGATTTTGGAGCAGGATTCATTTACAGTATTAGGGAACCATTAAGGCACCATATAAAAGCATCAAGAAGTACCATGTCATGGGACCTTTAAGCTTCATGGAGACCAAACCAGACCAAATTACAGGTCAGATCTGTGGAGAGGCGACCCCGCTCACAGTCAGAACGTTTGTTTTTCGAGGTATTTCTGAGCTCTAAAACCACCTGTGATTGAATAAATGTAAAGTAGAGCTGTTTAATGTCACATTTTAAGCAGATCAATAACATCTCCATGGAGAAAAGCGTTTGATGGATCCTCCACCAGAAAAGTGACACAGTGCACCTGTTGTGGTACAGCAATGGACCGACCCAAAAATGGATGCAGACCAACAGAAAAAGGAAAAGGTGAATTTATTGTCCAGAAGCGGGATGCAGGCTGGAACTCGGCTGGACCGGGCAGATATCAGGCTGGACAGGGCAGATATCAGGCTGGAGTGGGGAAGTATCTGGCTGGAGCAGGCGGGGATTAATCTAATTAACGTTAAGAAAAAGAAAAAGCAGGTAAGAAAAAAATAATCCATAGGTAACATAGATCGCAAAAACCTCCGTAGTCCAGGAGCCAAGAGGCCAATAAAAAAAATTAAATTATACACTGATACTATTTAAAGCATTCAATAATTTACTACCAAGTAATACTGGTACAGAGAAGAGAGAGACAGAGAGAAAGAGAAAGAGAGACAGAGAGACAGACAGAGAGAAAGAGAGACAGAGACAGAAAGACAGACAGAGAGACAGAGAGAGACAGAGAGAGAAAGAGAGAGACAGATAGAGAGAAACAGAGAGAGACAGAGAGAAAGAGGAAGAGAGACAGAGAGAAAGAGAGACAGAGAGACAGACAGAGAGAAAGAGAGAGAGAGACAGATAGAGAGAAATAGAAAGACAGAGAGAAAGAGAAAGACAGAGGGAGACCCAGAGAGAGAGAAAGAGAGAGAGAGAGACAGAGAGACAGAGCGAGAGAGACAGAGAGAGAAAGAGAGACAGAGAGAAAGAGAGAGAGAGATAGATAGAGTGAAAGAGAGAGACAGAGAGACAGAGAGAGAGAGACAGAGAGAGAGAAAGAGAGAGTCAGAGAGAAAGAGAGAGAGACCCAGAGAGAAAGAGAAAGAGAGAGAGAGACAGTGAGACAGAGCGAGAGAGACACAGAGAGAGAGAGACAGAGAGAAAGAGAGAGACAGACAGAGAGAAAGAGAGATAGAGAGTGAGACAGATAGAGAGAAAGAGAAGAAGACACACTTTATTCATCCCCGTAGGGAAACTATTTCACTGCATTTGACCCATCCTTCAGGAGCAGTGGGCAGCTCGTCTTTCAGGAGCCCAAGGACCATCTCCATAATCTTATTGCTCGGCTTGGTCAGGACCTCAGCTGGAGGATTTTACCTGGAGCATGTTTTGGGTTGATGGGGGAAACCGGAGTGCCTGGAGGAAACCCACCCAGACACGGGGAGAACATGCAAACTCCACACAGAAAGCCTCAGGCGACCCGGGGATCGAACCCGCTGTGAAGCATGAGCGCTAGCCACTCAGCCACCGTGCCGCCATGTAAGAGAGAGCGAAAGAGAGACAGAAGGAAACTGCCAGGTCGAAATAACAGACATTTGACAAAATTAATTTAGCCCTAAAATTGTACCTCCAGGTTTTCTTTGACTTTTTGTGAATGCAGCTCGACAGCAGCATATCCCCCCAAATTCAGCTGTGCCAAACAAGAGTTGTTTCACTGGTTAAAAAAGAGAAATGGCCACAGTACAAGAAATGAAGAAAGAGAGCCCCGGATAAAAGGAAGAAGATGGATTCCAAATTGCATCATCTACTCGCCAAGCCAGGTTCCACTGAGACTTGAACTCGGATCATTGGATTCAAAGGACAGATTCTCTTTCTTGACAAAAATATGTTTGCCGTCATTGTTTTCCCAAAACTCGCGTTTTGCCCGCCCACACGACAACGTGACCCCCGGCGTTCTCAGAGTTCTCCACTCTGGAACCCGTTTTTAAAAAACACCGTTTACACCCACCAAAAACACCGGCGCCGTGTGGACGAAAGGCCCAAATGAATACAAACTTCTCCATTTCCACAAAAAACGTTGTCGTGAGGACAGGGCCTAAATTGGTGGGACGGTTGGAGGTGTGAGAGCTGCTTGATGGCTCATCAAAACGACAGTAGAAGTCGTTTAGACTGTTGGCTAGGGGCAGATCATCGGTGGAGTGTGGAGTTTTAGGTTTGTAGTGCACTCGGATCACTGGATTCCAGAGTCCAGAGTGCTAACCATTACAGGAAATAAATGGAAGTTTCAAACATTCCAAATTTTAAAACTTATTAATCTATATAAATATATACAGAACGTCTGAATACTTTGTGGATGAGTATCCTTTGGGCTCACCTAGTTGTTTAGTAACTGGAAATCAATGAAAGTTATTGGGCATTTCTTTTGATATTTAAATAAATTAATAAGTTTGTAATTTGCAATCCACTTTCATTGACTTCGATTTAGGGCCAGAAAGGTTCCAACAACGGAGATGGGAATCGAACCCATGCATGCAGAACACAATGGATTAGCAGTCCAGTAATGAGAAAACTGTTATCTTGTACAGTTTATTCAAGCTGTAGCTGTGGCCTACGGAGTTCATTTGCCCTTGTGTACATTCTAAAGATATTTGGTGGAGCACAGGAATTGGTAACATGGAACAGGTTATGCTTTATATGGTGTGTTTACACACACACACACACACACTTATTACTTTATAAAATCTTGCTCCGACAAGGCTGGAATTCGAACCACTCGGCCACCTCGTCCATTCCGCAGGCCAATTGTAATAGAAACCGCTATCTCAGCGGATGTTACATTACCCCCTCAACGGACCTGTTATGGGTTTGCCCACTGCTTTCTCTGTCAGAAACATAAGTCCTTCGAGCCAGATTTGAACCAGCGACCTAAGAATTTTCATTTTGTACCCTACAGTCCTCCGCTCTACCAACTGAGCTATCAAAGGTGAGAGAATGGTGCACAGTTGCCAAGTCTGACTCAAGCAAAGAGGCAAACTCTGGTCGGAGGTCTGACAAATGTGACCGTTGTATTCTTTAACAAAAGCTTTCAAATTGTTTCCAATAAGCCATAGAGAGCATCCGGATTTGAACCGGAGACCTCTTAAACTGCAGGCAAATGCTCTACCACTGAGCTATACTCCCCAAGCCAGAAACCTCTGTGTAAAGCTTTCTACGACGAGGATGGGATTCAAACCCACACGCACAGAGCACAATGGATTAGCTGTCCATCACCTTAACCACTCGGTCACATGGTCCGTTCCTTTACGCTTAAAGTGCTAACCATTACACCATGGAATCTTTGCGAACAAGGGTCCACAGGATTATCAGTTTGTAAATAGAACTCAATGACATAACAACCCCAAATTTACTCACTTAATGGAACTCACATTCACAGTCCATAGAGCATTTATTTAAACACTCAGAGAACGTCACTGTTTTTTGTTCAAGGTTCCACCGAGACTTGAACTCGGATCACTGGATTCAGAGTCCAGAGTGCTAACCATTACACCATGGAACCTTCGCCACCCTTGTGGTTCCTTTGGGCTCAGCAAGTTGGTTTGTAAATGGAACTCAATAAAAGAGGGTTCCAAATTGCATTATCTCAGGAAAGTCTCAGTAACTCGCCAAGCCAGGTTCCACCGAGACTTGAACTCGGATCACTGGATTCAAAGCCCAGAGTGCTTACCATTACACCATGGAACCATGGAAATGCTACTGTTTTCTTTGTTTGTTTTGATTTAGGTTTGAGGATAGTCTATTTCAAAACGACCAACACTTTAAGACTTGCCTGGTTTACACCAGACCATATCACAAGTGCTATACGGCCTGGGAGCCACCTACTAAATATCTCGTAGCGGAGGTGTGCTTTACGATTGCCAACGGCCGTTTATTGGGCGTTACGAATGTCTATCATTTGGCGTATACGTAGCCCATAGCCAATCATGTCAGTTGTCAGTTCAAACTACAAGTTCCTGTTTGTCGCGTAGTAGGCGTCACCGTCTTTCCACCCCTCCCCGCTCTCTGAAAATCAGGAGAGCTCGCTTACCTAGTTGCCAGGCTTTCTTTCAGATCGGAACAAATGAAAGCAGCCTGGGATTTCCCAGATTACTTTAAGACAGAAACTGGTTCACCCAAAGGACAAAACACAGAGCCACAAACAAAGCAATGTGGTCTACTCCATTCAGTGTAGTGAAGACTGCAGCGAGCGCTACATTGGAGAAACAAAACAGCCACTTCACAAGAGAGCCAGAGTGGACCTCAATCTGCCATACATCTCCACTTAAAAGCCACGGTCCACTCCTTTGAGGACAGTGAGTTACAGATCTTAGCTAAAGAAAAGAACTGGTTTGAGAGGGGAGTTAAAGATGCTATTTTTGTCAAGAAAGACTTGAATAGAAATGGACGTCTCTAACATAATTTGTGTCCCATTGATTTAAATGCTCTACCACTGAGCTATATCACCAGAGGCAGAGTTTGTCAATTTGGCATTGGACTGAAATGGCCACAGTACAAGAAACAAAGAGAGAGTGGGCTCAGACATGGAAGACTCACATATACTGGGAGATCCTTGTAGGGGTGCTTGTCATCTAAAGGCTAGCTGGAGGATGCGGGCATCGATCCCGCTACCTCTCGCATGCTAAGCGAGCGCTCTACCATTTGAGCTAATCCCCCCTTTTTCAAGAGGTTCAGTGAGTCTGAAGGCTTCTTCTTAGATCTCCTAAGTTAACGCCAGGGGCTCTGCAAATGATCCAAAACTATTCACTGTGAGTTCCTCTGTACCGGATGCCTTCTGGACGCCTCCCTTGGGAGGTGTTCCAAGCATGTCCCACCGGAAAGATGCCCCGGGGAAGACCCAGGAAACGTTGGAGGGACTATGGCCGTTTCCCAATTCACCGACGGCACGCTTGTTAGCGTCCTTGGAACGGGATATGCATCATATCCGGCGCGACAAGGGCCGTTCCATTCGTTTTTTTCCCCCTGCACCGTCAAGACGAGCTCTGAACGGCGCCGTCGTTTCCATGGAAATCGGGGCGTGGACCAAGTGTGCAAACATGCACGCTCCGCACACTTAAAAGCCCCAGCATGCACAGCGCGGGACTACAAAGACCGACTCGCCAGCGACATCCACAAGTGAGAGTTGCGACGTCACTATAAAATATACGTACTGGTTCTCCTCACCTACAACTATGCTACATGAAACTCTTCATAAACTACACTAAACATGTGTGACAGTAGCCATAGGCATAGATCACGGCACCTGTATTACCGTTCACATGCTTTTCCCCTTACACTTCTATATTTCCTTTGCTGTTGTAATGCTGGATATTATACAGCATCGCCATGTCCAGCGTTTACTCTAAGCTGCGCACTGTTCGCACATTCTCAGCGCACAAGAAAACTTGTGCAGTGCCCTGTAAATCAGGGATGAAAGAGCTTTTTATTCGGCCGCGGGGGCATTTTTTTTATACCTGCAAAGTGCGAGCCGCGCGCGGGGGGGGGGGGTTCATTTCGGATGTGGAGTTAGTGTGTTTGCTCAGACACATTAAAAATTAGGGGGAACATTGGCCATGTCCCAATTCCAAGTATTACTAGTCGCAATAGTATAATATTTTTGTCTGTAGGGAACAAGGAGCAGACCACCCGGCTCACTGAGCTGAGGCGGGACCTGTTCAATTTCGCAGACGGCCATGTGAGAAACGTAGTGCACTAAGGACAGAGCGAGTATGCGCCGTCTCGACGACAGACCGACGGCACACTCACAAGCGTGCCGTCACTGAATTGGGAAACGGCCTATGTCTCCCGGCTGGTTTGGGAACGCCTTGGGGTCCTGATGGAGGAGCTGGAGGAAGCGACCGGGGTGAAAGAAGTCTGGGAGTCTCTGCTTAGACTGTTGCCCCCGTGACCCGGCCCCGGATAAAAGGAAGAAAATTGATTGATGGATGGATGGGTTTAGAAAATGTTTCTACATTTTGTCCAAGGTTCCACCCAGATTTGCAGTCGGATCAGTGGATTCAGAGTCCAGAGTGCTAACCATTACAGGAAATAAATGGAAGTTTCAAACATTCCAAATTTTAAAACTTATTAATCTATATAAATATATACAGAACGTCTGAATAGTTTGTGGATGAGGGCCCTTTGGGCTCACCTAGTTGTTTAGTAACTGGAAATCAATGAAAGTTATTGGGCATTTGTTTAGATATTTAAATAAATGAAGTTTGTAATTTGCAATCCACTTTCATTGACTTCCATTTACAACCCAACTTGATGAGCCCAGAGGAACAAGGGCCAGAAAGGTTCCAACAACGGAGATGGGAATCGAACCCATGCATGCAGAACACAATGGATTAGCAGTCCAGTAATGAGAAAACTGTTATCTTGTACAGTTTGTTCAAGCTGTAGCTGTGACCTACAGAGTTGATTTGCCCTTGTGTACATTCTAAAGATATTTGCTGGAGCACAGGAATTGGTAACATGGAACAGGTTATGCTTTATATCAGGGGTCACCAACACGTTGCCCGCGGGCACCCGGTCGCCCGTAAGAACCACATGAGTCGCCCGCCGGCCTGTTCTAAAAATAGCTCAAATAGCACCACTTACCAATGAGCTGCATCTAATTTATTTTGTTTGCTATTCTTGTTTAAATCACACTTACACATAAACTGGAAATAACAATATATTAAAAAAAACTTTAAAAAATGTTTAATATAAATGAACTATGATCTAGTATAGTTCAAAGGTCAGTATGATGCGCATCACCAAAACGTAGCGTCTACGCACGGCTACGCAGATTGCAACCTAGCGGGCGCAGCGTAAATGACCCATAAAGATGGCAGAAAAAAGAAAGAAGACATATAATTTTCATGACGAATGGGAGGTCGATTTTTTTTTACCACTGTGAAAGGATCATGCGTTTGTCTTATTTGCGGGGCGACTGTGGCGATGGCAAAGCGGCACAATGTGGAGAGACATTTCATAACGTGTCACCCAAGCTACCATACTAACTATCCACAGGGCAGTGCACTGCGAGCAGAAAAAGCCCGCGAGTTAAAGGCAGCTTTGTGCAAACAGCAAGCTTTTTCACAAGTCCACTTAAAGCCTCCCAAAAAGCAACAGAAGCCTCATTTAGAGCTACGCAATTCTTGATTAAAAAGAAGAAGGCATTTTCAGACGGGGAGGTAGTTAAAGAAGCGATGATGTTAATTGCTAAAACTGTACTTGAAGACGAGAAATACGGAACCAACGTGATCTCCAATCTCTCCGATGTTCAACTGGGGGCAGCTACGATGGTAAGAAGAGTATCTGCGATGTCCGGGAACTTGGCCGACCAGCTGGACCGTGATCTGGCGAGGTGCAGGTGGTTTAGCGTCCAGTGTGACGAGTCGGTGGATAGCGGCAGTACGGCGCAGCTGATGATCTTTATCAGGATGGTGTTTGATGATTTCTCCACAAAAGAAGAACTTCTCACACTACTGCCCCTAAAGACAACTACGAGGGGAATTGACATATATAACGCGGTGAAGGAGTTTTTGGTGGAGAAAAAAGTGCCGCTGGAAAAGCTGGTATCAGTGACTACAGACGGGGCTCCTGCTATGATCGGCCGACACACAGGATTCATTGCTCATTGTAAAGGTGACACAGAGTTCCCAAACTTTCTGCATTACCACTGCATCATTCACCAGCAGGCCTTATGTGCAAAAGTGATCGGCTTTGAGCACGTGATGACTCCTGTTGTGAAAATAATAAACAGCATCCGCTCCAGAGCTAAACAGCACAGAACATTCAAGGTACTGTTGGAGGAGCTGTCAACTGAATATGGTGACCTGCTACTACATACAGAAATCCGATGGCTCAGCAGGGGACGGATTTTGCTTCGTTTTTTGTCACTTTTGAGTGAAATCATAGAGTTCATGCAGTCCAGAGGGGAAGACACCACGCTGCTGGAGGACACTGACTGGACACTTGACCTTGCATTTTTAACGGACATTACTGGGAAACTGAACAGTTTGAACTGCGAACTGCAAGGCAAAGGTAAGACTGTTGCTGATATGATAAGTGCTTTAAATGCATTTAAAGCCAAGATGAACATTTTCGCTATGCATTTACAGACAAAAAAGGTGCTGCACTTTCCCTCTGTGCAGATGGTGCTGAAAGACAATGCTTCTGCATGTGAGGCTTTTGACAAAAGCGTAGAAAAGTACTCTCAGGTCATAAAAAGACTTGGGCAAGAGTTTGAGAACAGGTTCTGTGACCTGGATCAGCTTGAGCCATGTGTGTCATTCATTTCTAATCCTTTCATGAACGTGGACATATCATGCATTGCTGAGCAGTTAAGTGCAACGTTCAGCCTGGATGCTGGACAGATGGAATTTGAAATTGTAACATTGCAAAATGACCTTTACCTCAAAGCCTATCAGGCTGCACCAAACTTTTGGTGCCTTGTTGACACAGAAAAGTACAGTGGTGTATGTACAGCAGCTATGAAGGTTGCAAGCCTGTTTGGTTCAACCTATCTTTGTGAATCAGCCTTTTCTGACATGAATTTCATCAAGAACAAACACAGAACACGCCTCACTGATACACATCTGCAAGACTCACTCAGAGTTGCACTGTCAAGTTACACACCAGAGTACAACATACTGGTAAACAGCATGCAATGCCAGGCTTCCCACTAACTGACAAAGAAACGGATAACAGATTTGGTGTTTAGTTCATAATTTGTTAAATGTGTTTGTAACAATTGTTTATGTTAAAATGTTAATGTAAAAAAATCTGCAGACTTAAGTGTGAAGTTCAAAACGTAATCAGATTCATTTTAAAATCTATATAAAATCTTTATTTTAAAATATTTTAAAATTTAAAAATGTGTGATTTCCTAGGACTGTTGTAGAAGTGATCATTTTAAAATGTTTTTGAACATTCTTTTTTTCAATTTGAAAAACACTTGCACTAAGACAAAATATAGAAATAAAGTGTTGCATATTGATATTTATCTGTCCCCGTTCTTGTTAAATCATTGTTGATATTCATTGTGAGAAATCATTAACATGATCAGTGTCTTTGCAGAGATGACTATCATTAACTATTAATAATGACATTTAGATAAAGGTAAATTGAGCAAATTGGCTATTTCAGAAGTGTGTATCAAACTGGTAGCCCTTCACATTATTCAGTACCCAGGAAGTAGCTCTCGGTTTCAAAAAGGTTGGTGACCCCTGCTTTATATGGTGTGTTTACACACACACTTATTACTTTATAAAATCTTGCTCTGACAAGGCTGGGATTCGAACCACTCAGCCACCTCGTCCATTCCGCAGGTCAATTGTAATAGAAACCGCTATCTCAGCGGATGTTACATTACCCCCTCAATGGATCTGTTATGGGTTTGCCCACTGCTTTCTCAGTGCTATTTCTGTCAGAAAAACAAGTCCTTCGAGCCGGATTTGAACCAGCGACCTAAGGATTTCCGTATTGTACCCTACAGTCCTCCGCTCTACCAACTGAGCTATCGAAGGTAAGAGAATGGTGCACTGTTGCCAAGTCTGACTCAAGCAAAGAGGCAAACTCTGGTCTGAGGCCTAACGAATGTGACCGTCGTATTCTTTAACAAAAGCTTTCAAATTGTTTCCAACAAGCCACAGGGGGCATCCGGACTTGAACCGGAGACCTCTTGATCTGCAGTCAAATGCTCTACCACTGAGCTATACCCCCAGAGACAGAAATCGTTGTGTAAAACTTGCTACGACGAGGATGGGATTCAAACCCATGCATGCAGAGCACAATGGATTAGCGGTCCATCACCTTAACCACTCGGTCACATGGTCCGTTCCTTTACGCTTAAAGTGCTAACCATTACACCATGGAATCTTTGCGAACAAGGGTCCACAGGATTATCAGTTTGTAAATAGAACTCAATGACGTAACAATCCCAAATTTACTCACTTAATGGAACTCACATTCACAGTCCATAGAGCATTTATTTAAACACTCAGAGAACGTCACTGTTTTTTGTTCAAGGTTCCACCGAGACTTGAACTCGGATCACTGGATTCAGAGTCCAGAGTGCTAACCATTACACCATGGAACCTTCGCCACCCTTGTGGTTCCTTTGGGCTCAGCAAGTTGGTTTGTAAATGGAACTCAATAAAAGAGGGTTCCAAATTGCATTATCTCAGGAAAGTCTCAGTAACTCGCCAAGCCAGGTTCCACCGAGACTTGAACTCGGATCACTGGATTCAAAGTCCAGAGTGCTTACCATTACACCATGGAACCATGGAAACACTACTGTTTTCTTTGTTTGTTTTGATTTAGGTTTGAGGATAGTCTCTTTCAAACACACCAACACTTTAAGACTTGCTTGGTTTACACCAGACCATATCACAAGTGATATACGGTCTGGGAGCCACCTACTAAATATCTCGTAGCGGAGGTGTGCTTTACGATTGCCAACGGCCGTTTATTGGGCGTTACGAATGTCTATCATTTGGCGTATACGTAGCCCATAGCCAATCATGTCAGTTGTCAGTTCAAACTACAAGTTCCTGTTTGTCGCTTAGTAGGCGTCACCGTCTTTCCACCCCTCCCCGCTCTCTGAAAATCAGGAGAGCTCGCTTACCTAGTTGCCAGGCTTTCTTTCAGATCGGAACAAACGAAAGCAGCCTGGGATTTCCCAGGTTACTTTAAGACAGAAACTGGTTCACCCAAAGGACAAAACACAGAGCCACAAACAAAGCAATGTGGTCTACTCCATTCAGTGTAGTGAAGACTGCAGCGAGCGCTACATTGGAGAAACAAAACAGCCACTTCACAAGAGAGCCAGAGTGGACCTCAATCTGCCATACATCTCCACTTAAAAGCCACGGGCCACTCCTTTGAGGACAGTGAGTTACAGATCTTAGCTAAAGAAAAGAACTGGTTTGAGAGGGGAGTTAAAGATGCTATTTTTGTCAAGAAAGACTTGAGATCACTTCCGGTGTGATCTACGCATGCGTCGGCGTTCTGTTTTGCTCGTTAGCTCGACTCCCAAACAAATCGTTTTTCACAGATAACTAGACAACTTTAGAGGGCGATATTGAACATCGAGGTGGCTTTTTGACTTAAGTCACTACCTGGACCTGTGTCTTTACCCCTGCAAGCACAAAGGATTAATTTAAGCCAACCAACAAAAAGCGCGCCATTAGGCTGCGTAGGCACAGGTGAGCTATGCGTCCACTCACCTCCACATCCAGTTGTGACAGCTGCACCGCCCTCGGCCAGAGGGTGGCTGCCCTGGAACAACGCATATCCATGTGTGAAAGTCGAGTGGAAAGCGATCTGGATATAATTTTGGGCAAGACTCAGGCCATGGCTAACAGTGCCGAACTGGCGGACACGGCTCATTGCTCCGAAGACGCCTCCGAGCACCAGGCCTCTCCACCTGACTCTGGTGCTCCAGGTACAGACGAACAGTCTTGGATTCAGCGAGGGGCTAGGCCCAAAGCCCCGATTAGCTCTACTCCAGTCCGGGCAGACCCCTGGATTGTCGTAGCCTGTAAAGACTGCAGACATGGTAAGCGAATAAACCGCTTGTCCCGCTCCTCCTCCCGTGATGGCTCCGGACATGGTAAGTGCTCCTCCTCTTTGAATGTAGCTTTGTCAAATAAATTCAGTATCCTCGACCATGAGGATTTTCCCCCTCTAACCCGCACTTTCAAGGGCCGGTTGCTTTTCACCCCGGCTCCAAAATCAGACCGCCCCGGACTTCGGGGCATGGCTATTAATGTGTCGCCACTAGCCTTGGGTAACTCTCACGAGAGCGATTCTCCACTGCTCTCTGGGACTTCCCCAACTATGGCCCCAGTGCCGCACGGAGATCTGCCCTTGCAAGTGCCGGGCTCGCCCGCTAAGCGTGACGGGGCAAGTCCCACTGTCCACTCTCCGCGCGCGAGTGTTCCCCCCGCTGCGGCTGCGGCGCCTCCCCCCGCTGCGTCGGTTCCGTCCGCTGTGGCGGTTCCGTCCGCTGCGGCGCCTCCCCCCGCTGCGTCGGTTCCGTCCGCTGTCGCGGTTCCGTCCGCTGTGGCGGTTCCGTCCGCTGCGGCGCCTCTGGCGCCTCCCCCCGCTGCGTCGGTTCCGTCCGCTGTGGCGATTCCGTCCGCTGTGGCGCCTCTGGCGCCTCCACCCGCTGCGTCGGTTCCGTCCGCTGCGGCGCCCCTGGCGCCTCCCCCCCCTGCGTCGGTTCCGTCCGCTGCGGCGGTTCCGTCCGCTGCGGCGCCTCTGGCGCTTCCCCCCGCTGTGGCGGTTCCGTCCGCTGCGGCGGTTCCGTCCGCTGCGGCGCCTCTGGCGCCTCCCCCCGCTGCGTCGGTTCCGTCCGCTGTGGCGGTTCCGTCCGCTGTGGCGGTTCCGTCCGCTGCGGCGCCTCTGGCGCCTCCCCCCGCTGCGTCGGTTCCGTCCGCTGTGGCGGTTCCGTCCGCTGCGGCGCCTCTGGCGCCTCCCCCCGCTGCGTCGGTTCCGTCCGCTGTGGCGGTTCCGTCCGCTGTGGCGGTTCCGTCCGCTGCGGCGCCTCTGGCTCTTTCCCCCGCTGCGTCGGCTCCGTCCGCTGCGGCGGTTCCGTCCGCTGCGGCGGTTCCGTCCGCTGCGGCGGTTCCGTCCGCTGCGGCGCCTCTGGCGCCTCCCCCCGCTGCGGCGGTTCCGTCCGCTGCGGCGCCCCTGGCGCCTCCCCCCACTGCGGCGGTTCCGTCCGTGCTGATTCTTGGCTCTTCCATGGTCCGGCACGTGCAAATAGACAAAGGCTATACCTCCTGTCTCCCAGGTGCTCTCGTGAAGGACATCATAGACTCTGTCCCTGTCACCCTGGGTGCCTTTCCCACAGTGACAACAGTAGTTGTTCATGTTGGAACAAATGACCTTAAACTGCAGCAGTCTGAAAAACTCAAGGACAATTTCAAAACCCTTATTACTACAATCCACAGTTTAGACAAACAGTGTGCTATCTCTCGACCTTTTGTACCACCCCGTTTTGGAAGTGAGAAGTTCAGCCGTTTAAGAGCTCTGCACATATGGCTCAAAGGATACTGCAGAGACAACAAAATCCCTTATGTTGACAATTTCACCACATTTTTTAAGAGACCTGAACTTTTCTTTAAGGACCGATTACATCCTAACATACCCGGATCCCGTCTCCTATCAGACAATATCAAACTCACTCTTGAAGAAGCATGACAAAATAACCAAGCACAGCAAATTCCCGTGATCAGCAGACAGCGGCATGAGCATAAAATTTCTAATAAATCTACTGCCAATGTCCATAATCTCAGATCTCTTCCAAAAGCACACACATCACAAATTCCTATTGCTACTCAGTCTCAGTTAACTCTAAACATGGCCCTTTTAAATGTCCGCTCTCTGCTGAACAAGTCCTTTATTGTTAACGACCTGATTGTAGACCACAAACTTGACTGTTTCTTCTTAACTGAAACGTGGTTAGGTGCAGACGCGCCAGCTGTTCTCACAGAGGCCCCACCACCCACTTTTAACTTTGCATTTTCAACTAGGAACGGTAAAAGGGGAGGTGGCACTGCTTCTATATGTACAAGCACTCTGGCCACCAAACCAATTTCATTAAGCAATTTTACGAGTTTCGAATATCATTCAATTGTTTTTAGCAACCCTCAAATTTTATGTGTCACCATATACAGACCACCAGGAAAATGCAACGTTTTTATCAGTGAGTTTTCTGAGTTTCTATCTACTCTACACAATTCATTTGATATGATTATTATAACCGGTGATTTTAACTTGCACATAGATAACCTTTCAGACCCTATTGCAAATGAATTTTTGAATGTTCTTAATTATATGGATTTTACTCAACACGTCACGCAGCCGACTCACAACAGGGGGCACACTCTGGATCTGGTCATTACTTACGGCCTGACCACTAGTGTGTCCTCTGTTGCTGACCTGGCCATGTCTGACCACTACTGTGTGTTTTTTAATATCACTGGTTTTATACAGCAGGAGACCTCTGTGAGAACTGTGAGGAAGCGCCATTTGACCCCTGAAGTGGCAGAAAATTTTATCGAGGTGTTAGAGAAAAATCCCTCAATGGTTTTACCTGCCTCTTGCGATTCCATTACTGAAGATTTCAACAGTAGACTGCGGTCAGCCTTGGATCTGGTTGCTCCACTCAAAACCAAAAGTATTAAAACCAAATCAAAGCCTCCATGGATGAATGAAGACCTGAGAAAATCCAAGAGAGAGTGCAGAAAAGCAGAACGTCGATGGAGAAAAAACAAAACGACTATAAACCACCAATTATTCATCAATCAGCAACGGTCACATAACAATGCTACAAGGAATGCAAGAAATCGTTACTTTTCCACAATAATCACGAACCACAAAAATAATCCAAAAGTTCTTTTCTCAACCATTGAAAACATTCTAAACCCCGATTCTAACGCGTTTTACCTGACACCCACTGATTCTCTCTGCGAGCAGTTTGCTGACCACTTCACGGGAAAGATAAACACCATCCGATACAATATTTTATCCTGTCAAAGCTCTGTTTTTAACTCACCTGAGTGTTTGTCTCGCCCAGAGAAGACTCTGGACAGTTTTGCCCTGGTTAATGCTGGGATGCTGGACAAGGTCTCCTCCTCAGTGAGGCCCACCACATGTCTCGTAGACCCAATCCCCACTCCATTTTTTAAGTCTTTTTATGGATCTTTTAGGGATGAACTTTTGGTCATGATGAATTGCTCTCTTCAGACAGGGGTCTTTCCCGCTGCCTTCAAAGCGGCGGTGGTGGGGCCCCTGCTGAAGAAGAGCAATTTAGATTTTAATGATTTTAACAACTACCGACCAGTGTCTAACTTGCCATTTTTAAGCAAGATTCTAGAGAAACTTGTCTCTATCCAATTAAATGAGTTTCTAGATGATCACAACATTTTGGAAAAAATTCAGTCTGGTTTTAGGGTGAACCACAGCACCGAGACTGCCTTGGCAAAGATTTTAAATGACTTTAGAATAAACTGTGACTCTCAAAAGGTGACTGTGTTGATTCTGCTGGATCTGAGCGCTGCCTTTGACACAGTAGACCACATGATTCTTTTAACTCGCCTAAAACACCTCGGCCTCTCTGGTGCTGTTCACAAATGGTTCACGTCCTATCTCACAGACAGAACATTTATGGTAACTATGGACACATGCTCCTCCAAGATCCATAAAATCACATGCGGTGTCCCCCAGGGCTACATTTTAGGCCCTGTGCTTTTCAACCTGTACATGCTTCCCCTTGGCGGCGTCATCAGGAGACATGGAATCAATTTCCACAGCTATGCAGATGATACACAGCTTTACATTTCCGTGTCTCCTGATGACACCAGACCAATGGATGCTCTTTTTAACTGTATTCTAGATATCAAATCCTGGATGACAAGAAACTTTCTCCAGCTTAACCAGGACAAAACGGAGGTTTTAGTCATCGGTCCTGAGGCCCAGAGAGAGAAACTTTTATCAAAACTACAAGCACAGTCCTTTTACCCATCTCCTCAAGTGAAAAACCTGGGCGTCATTTTTGACTCTGAGCTGACTTTTATTCCACACATCAAGAACATCACAAAAATGGGCTTCTATCACCTAAAAAACATAGCCAGAGTTCGCCCTATTCTCTCTCAGGCCAATACGGAGACACTGATGCATGCTTTTGTCACCAGCCGTATAGACTACTGTAATGCCCTGCTCTCTGGTCTTTCCAAAAAGAGTATTTCAGGTTTGCAATTATTGCAAAATTCAGCAGCACGTGTCCTGACTAGGTCCAGAGGGCGGGATCACATTACACCGGTCTTAAAATCTCTGCATTGGCTCCCTGTGAGTTACAGGATAGATTTTAAAGTTCTTTTACTGGTTTTTAAATGTCTTAATGGTCTTGGGCCTTCCTATCTTTCAGAACTGCTTTCCCCTTATGAACCTTCACGGGCCCTGCGCTCCTCCGGCAGCAGGCTCCTGGTCATTCCCAAAGTCAGGACACACACTCACGGAGAGGCGTCTTTTCAGTACTACGGCCCTCGTCTATGGAACTGCCTGCCGGAGGACCTCAGGGCTGCAGAGAACGTTCATGTTTTTAAGAGTGGGCTCAAGACTCACCTGTTTAGCTTGGCCTTTGACTGACTTCGGTCGTCTGTTTGCTTGTCTTTTATTTGTTCTTTGGTTTGTTGTTGCTGTTCCTGTTGTTGCTGTTGTTGCTGTTCCTGTTGTTGCTGTTCCTGTTGTTCCTGTTGTTGTTTTGTTGTTGCTGTTGTTGTTGCTGCTGTTGTTGTTGCTTTTGTTGTAGCTGTTGCTTTCGTTGCTTTTGTTGTTGCTGTTGTTGTTGTTGTTCTTGTTGTTCCTGTTATTGCTGTTATTGTTTTGTTGTCGCTGTGGTTCTGTTGTTGTTGCTGTTCCTGTTGTTGCTGTTGTTGCTTTTGTTGTTGTTGCTGTTCCTGTTGTTGCTGTTGTTGTTGCTGTTGTTGCCGTTGTTGTTGTTGCTGTTGTTGTTGCTGTCGTTGCTGTTGCTGTCGTTGTTGCCGTTGTTGCTGTTGTTGTTGCTGTTGTTGTTGCTGTTGTTGTTGCTGTTGCTGTTGATGTTGGTGTTGCTGTTGTTGCTGCTGTTGTTGCTGCTGCTGCTGTTGTTGCTGTTGTTTCTGTCGTTGTTGCTGCTGTTGTTGTTGCTGCTGTTGTTACTGTTGTTGTTGCTGCTGTTGTTCCTGTTGCTGTTGTTGCTATTGCCATTGTTGCTGCTGCTCCTGTTGCTGTTGCTGCTGCTGTTCCTGTTGCTGCTGTTGTTCTTGTTGCTGTTGTTGTTGCTGCTGTTGTTGTTGCTGCTGCTGCTGTTGTTGTTGCTGTTGTTGTTGCTGTTGTTTCTGTCATTGTTGCTGCTGTTGTTGCTGCTGCTGCTGCTGTTGTTGTTGCTGATGTTCCTGTTGTCGTTGTTGTTGCTGCTGTTCCTGTTGCTGCTGCTGTTGTTGTTGCTGCTGTTGTTGTTGCTGTTGTTGTGGTTGCTGTTGTTCTTGCTGTTGTTGTTGCTGTTGTTCTGTCATTGTTGCCGTTTTTGCTGTTGCTGTTGTTGTTGTTGCTGCTGTTGTTGTTGCTGTTGTTGATGCTGTTGCTGCTGTTGTTGCTGTTGTTGCTGCTGTTCCTGTTTTTTTTTTTTTTTTTTTCCCTGGCGGCACGGTGGCTGAGTGGCTAGCACTCATGCTTCACAGCAAGAAGGTTCGGGTTGCCCGGGCCTTTCTGTGTGGAGACTGCATGTTCTCCCCGTGTTTGGGTGGGTTTCCTCCGGGTACTCCGGTTTCCCCCACCAACCTAAACGCCATAGGTAAAATCCTCCAGCTTACGGCCTGACCAAAGCATAAATAACAAAACAAAATCATGGGGATGGTCCCCGGGTCAAATATAGAAACAACTTCTCCTGTGCGAGATTAATAAAGGTCAATCTTCTAATCCTTGACCACTGTAAGGCGCTTTGTGCTACAATTTTGTATGAAAAGCGCCTTATAAATGTTTGATTGATTGATTGATTGATTGAATAGAAATGGACGTCTCTAACATAATTTGTGTCCCATTGATTTAAATGCTCTACCACTGAGCTATATCACCAGAGGCAGAGTTTGTCAATTTGGCATTGGACTGAAATGGCCACAGTACAAGAAACAAAGAGAGAGTGGGCTCAGACATGGAAGACTCACATATACTGGGAGATCCTTATAGGGGTGCTTGTCATCTAAAGGCTAGCTGGAGGATGCGGGCATCGATCCCGCTACCTCTCGCATGCTAAGCGAGCGCTCTACCATTTGAGCTAATCCCCCCTTTCTCAAGACGTTCAGTGAGTCTGAAGGCTTCTTCTTAGATCTCCTAAGTTGACGACAGGGGCTCTGCAAATGATCCAAAACTATTCACTGTGAGTACCTCTGTACCGGATGCCTTCTGGACGCCTCCCTTGGGAGGTGTTCCAAGCATGTCCCACCGGAAAGAGGCCCCGGGGAAGACCCAGGAAACGTTGGAGGGACTATGTCTCCCGGCTGGTCTGGGAACGCCTTGGGGTCCTGATGGAGGAGCTGGAGGAAGCGACCGGGGTGAAAGAAGTCTGGGAGTCTCTGCTTAGACTGTTGCCCCCGTGATCCGGCCCCGGATAAAAGGAAGAAAATGGATTGATGGATGGATGGGTTTAGAAAATGTTTCTACATTTTGTCCAAGGTTCCACCCAGATTTGCACTCGGATCACTGGATTCAGAGTCCAGAGTGCTAACCATTACAGGAAATAAATGGAAGTTTCAAACATTCCAAATTTTAAAACTTATTAATCTATATAAATATATACAGAACGTCTGAATAGTTTGTGGATGAGGGCCCTTTGGGCTCACCTAGTTGTTTAGTAACTGGAAATCAATGAAAGTTATTGGGCATTTCTTTAGATATTTAAATAAATGAATAAGTTTGTAATTTGCAATCCACTTTCATTGACTTCCATTTACAACCCAACTTGATGAGCCCAGAGGAACAAGGGCCAGAAAGGTTCCAACAACGGAGATGGGAATCGAACCCATGCATGCAGAACACAATGGATTAGCAGTCCAGTAATGAGAAAACTGTTATCTTGTACAGTTTGTTCAAGCTGTAGCTGTGGCCTACAGAGTTGATTTGCCCTTGTGTACATTCTAAAGATATTTGGTGGAGCACAGGAATTGGTAACATGGAACAGGTTATGCTTTATATGGTGTGTTTACACACACACTTATTACTTTATAAAATCTTGCTTCAACAAGGCTGGGATTCGAACCACTCAGCCAACTCGTCCATTCTGCAGGTCAATTGTAATAGAAACCGCTATCTCAGCGGATGTTACATTACCCCCTCAATGAATCTGTTATGGGTTTGCCCACTGCTTTCTCAGTGCTATTTCTGTCAGGAAAACAAGTCCTTCAAGCCGGATTTGAACCAGCGACCTAAGGATTTCCGTATTGTACCCTACAGTCCTCCGCTCTACCAACTGAGCTATCGAAGGTGAGAGAATGTGCACTGTTGCAAAGTCTGACTCAAGCAAAGAGGCAAACTCTGGTCTGACGCCTGACAAATGTGACTGTCGCATTCTTTAACAAAAGCTTTCAAATAGTTTTCAACAAGCCACAGGGGGCATCCAGACTTGAACCGGAGACCTCTTGATCTGCAGTCAAACGCTCTACCACTGAGCTATACCCCCGGAGACACAAATCTCTGTGTAAAGCTTGCTACGACGAGGATGGGATTCAAACCCACACAGCTAGAGCACAATGGCTTAGCGGTCCATCACCTCAACCACTCGGTCACATGGTCCGTTCCTTTACTCTTAAAGTGCTAACCATTACACCATGGAATCTTTGCAAACAAGGGTACATAGGATTATCAGTTTGTAAATAGAACTCAATGACATAACAATCCCAAATTTACTCACTTAATACAACTCACATTCACAGTCCATAGAGCATTTATTTAAACACTCAGAGAACATCAGTGTTTTTTGTTCAAGGTTCCACCGAGACTTGAACTCGGATCACTGGATTCAGAGTCCAGAGTGCTAACCATTACACCATGGAACCTTCGCCACCCTTGTGGTTCCTTTGGGCTCAGCAAGTTGGTTTGTAAATGGAACTCAATAAAAGCAGGTTCCAAATTGCATTATCTCAGGAAGGTCTCAGTAACTCGCCAAGCCAGGTTCCACCGAGACTTGAACTCGGATCACTGGATTCAAAGTCCAGAGTGCTTACCATTACACCATGGAACCATGGAAACACTACTGTTTTCTTTGTTTGTTTTGATTTAGGTTTGAGGATAGTCTATTTCAAACCCACCAACACTTTAAGACTTGCCTGGTTTACACCAGACCATATCACAAGTGATATACGGTCTGGGAGCCACCTACTAAATATCTCGTAGCGGAGGTGTGCTTTACGATTGCCAACGGCCGTTTATTGGGCGTTACAAATGTCTATCATTTGGCGTATACGTAGCCCATAGCCAATCATGTCAGTTGTCAGTTCAAACTACAAGTTCCTGTTTGTCGCGTAGTAGGCGTCACCGTCTTTCCACCCCTCCCTGCTCTCTGAAAATCAGGAGAGCTCGCTTACCTAGTTGCCAGGCTTTCTTTCAGATCGGAACAAACTAAAGCAGCCTGGGATTTCCCAGGTTACTTTAAGACAGAAACTGGTTCACCCAAAGGACAAAACACAGAGCCACAAACAAAGCAATGTGGTCTACTCCATTCAGTGTAGTGAAGACTGCAGCGAGCGCTACATTGGAGAAACAAAACAGCCACTTCACAAGAGAGCCAGAGTGGACCTCAATCTGCCATACATCTCCACTTAAAAGCCACGGTCCACTCCTTTGAGGACAGTGAGTTACAGATCTTAGCTAAAGAAAAGAACTGGTTTGAGAGGGGAGTTAAAGATGCTATTTTTGTGAAGAAAGTCTTGAATAGAAATGGACATCTCTAAAATCATTTGTGTCCCATTGATTTAAATGCTCTACCACTGAGCTATATCACCAGAGGCAGAGTTTGTCAATTTGGCATTGGACTGAAATGGCCACAGTACAAGAAACAAAGAGAGAGAGGGCTCAGACATGGAAGAGTCGCATATACTGGGAGATCCTTGTAGGGGTGCTTGTCATCTAAAGGCTAGCTGGAGGATGCGGGCATCGATCCCGCTACCTCTCGCATGCTAAGCGAGCGCTCTACCATTTGAGCTAATCCCCCCTTTCTCAAGACGTTCAGTGAGTCTGAAGGCTTCTTCTTAGATCTCCTAAGTTGACGACAGGGGCTCTGCAAATGATCCAAAAGTATTCACTGTGAGTACCTCTGTACCGGATGCCTTCTGGACGCCTCCCTTGGGAGGTGTTCCAAGCATGTCCCACCGGAAAGAGGCCCCGGGGAAGACCCAGGAAACGTTGGAGGGACTATGTCTCCCGGCTGGTCTGGGAACGCCTTGGGGTCCTGATGGAGGAGCTGGAGGAAGCGACCGGGGTGAAAGAAGTCTGGGAGTCTCTGCTTAGACTGTTGCCCCCGTGACCCGGCCCCGGATAAAAGGAAGAAAATGGATTCATGGATGGATGGGTTTAGAAAATGTTTCTACATTTTGTCCAAGGTTCCACCCAGATTTGCACTCGGATCACTGGATTCAGTGTCCAGAGTGCTAACCATTACAGGAAATAAATGGAAGTTTCAAACATTCCAAATTTTAAAACTTATTAATCTATATAAATATATACAGAACGTCTGAATAGTTTGTGGATGAGCGCCCTTTGGGCTCACCTAGTTGTTTAGTAACTGGAAATCAATGAAAGTTATTGGGCATTTCTTTAGATATTTAAATAAATGAATAAGTTTGTAATTTGCAATCCACTTTCATTGACTTCCATTTACAACCCAACTTGATGAGCCCAGAGGAACAAGGGCCAGAAAGGTTCCAACAACGGAGATGGGAATCGAACCCATGCATGCAGAACACAATGGATTAGCAGTCCAGTAATGAGAAAACTGTTATCTTGTACAGTTTGTTCAAGCTGTAGCTGTGGCCTACAGAGTTGATTTGCCCTTGTGTACATTCTAAAGATATTTGGTGGAGCACAGGAATTGGTAACATGGAACAGGTTATGCTTTATATGGTGTGTTTACACACACACTTATTACTTTATAAAATCTTGCTTCAACAAGGCTGGGATTCGAACCACTCAGCCAACTCGTCCATTCTGCAGGTCAATTGTAATAGAAACCGCTATCTCAGCGGATGTTACATTACCCCCTCAATGAATCTGTTATGGGTTTGCCCACTGCTTTCTCAGTGCTATTTCTGTCAGGAAAACAAGTCCTTCGAGCCGGATTTGAACCAGCGACCTAAGGATTTCCGTATTGTACCCTACAGTCCTCCGCTCTACCAACTGAGCTATCGAAGGTGAGAGAATGTGCACTGTTGCAAAGTCTGACTCAAGCAAAGAGGCAAACTCTGGTCTGACGCCTGACAAATGTGACTGTCGCATTCTTTAACAAAAGCTTTCAAATAGTTTTCAACAAGCCACAGGGGGCATCAGACTTGAACTGGAGACCTCTTGATCTGCAGTCAAATGCTCTACCACTGAGCTATACCCCCGGAGACACAAATCTCTGTGTAAAGCTTGCTACGACGAGGATGGGATTCAAACCCACACAGCTAGAGCACAATGGCTTAGCGGTCCATCACCTCAACCACTCGGTCACATGGTCCGTTCCTTTACTCTTAAAGTGCTAACCATTACACCATGGAATCTTTGCAAACAAGGGTACATAGGATTATCAGTTTGTAAATAGAACTCAATGACATAACAATCCCAAATTTACTCACTTAATACAACTCACATTCACAGTCCATAGAGCATTTATTTAAACACTCAGAGAACATCAGTGTTTTTTGTTCAAGGTTCCACCGAGACTTGAACTCGGATCACTGGATTCAGAGTCCAGAGTGCTAACCATTACACCATGGAACCTTCGCCACCCTTGTGGTTCCTTTGGGCTCAGCAAGTTGGTTTGTAAATGGAACTCAATAAAAGCAGGTTCCAAATTGCATTATCTCAGGAAGGTCTCAGTAACTCGCCAAGCCAGGTTCCACCGAGACTTGAACTCGGATCACTGGATTCAAAGTCCAGAGTGCTTACCATTACACCATGGAACCATGGAAACACTACTGTTTTCTTTGTTTGTTTTGATTTAGGTTTGAGGATAGTCTATTTCAAACCCACCAACACTTTAAGACTTGCCTGGTTTACACCAGACCATATCACAAGTGATATACGGTCTGGGAGCCACCTACTAAATATCTCGTAGCGGAGGTGTGCTTTACGATTGCCAACGGCCGTTTATTGGGCGTTACGAATGTCTATCATTTGGCGTATACGTAGCCCATAGCCAATCATGTCAGTTGTCAGTTCAAACTACAAGTTCCTGTTTGTCGCGTAGTAGGCGTCACCGTCTTTCCACCCCTCCCTGCTCTCTGAAAATCAGGAGAGCTCGCTTACCTAGTTGC
This sequence comes from Paratrypauchen microcephalus, assembly GCA_036785185.1. Classification (NCBI taxonomy): domain Eukaryota; kingdom Metazoa; phylum Chordata; class Actinopteri; order Gobiiformes; family Gobiidae; genus Paratrypauchen; species Paratrypauchen microcephalus. The sequence continues at coordinate 4,944,239 of JAVJIX010000072.1, read as the reverse complement.
CAGGCTTTCTTTCAGATCGGAACAAACGAAAGCAGCCTGGGATTTCCCAGGTTACTTTAAGACAGAAACTGGTTCACCCAAAGGACAAAACACAGAGCCACAAACAAAGCAATGTGGTCTACTCCATTCAGTGTAGTGAAGACTGCAGCGAGCGCTACATTGGAGAAACAAAACAGCCACTTCACAAGAGAGCCAGATTGGACCTCAATCTGCCATACATCTCCACTTAAAAGCCACGGGCCACTCCTTTGAGGACAGTGAGTTACAGATCTTAGCTAAAGAAAAGAACTGGTTTGAGAGGGGAGTTAAAGATGCTATTTTTGTCAAGAAAGACTTGAATAGAAATGGACGTCTCTAACATAATTTGTGTCCCATTGATTTAAATGCTCTACCACTGAGCTATATCACCAGAGGCAGAGTTTGTCAATTTGGCATTGGACTGAAATGGCCACAGTACAAGAAACAAAGAGAGAGTGGGCTCAGACATGGAAGACTCACATATACTGGGAGATCCTTGTAGGGGTGCTTGTCATCTAAAGGCTAGCTGGAGGATGCGGGCATCGATCCCGCTACCTCTCGCATGCTAAGCGAGCGCTCTACCATTTGAGCTAATCCCCCCTTTTTCAAGAGGTTCAGTGAGTCTGAAGGCTTCATCTTAGATCTCCTAAGTTGACGACAGGGGCTCTGCAAATGATCCAAAACTACTCACTGTGAGTACCTCTGATGCCTTCTGGACGCCTCCCTTGGGAGGTGTTCCAAGCATGTCCCACCGGAAAGAGGCCCCGGGGAAGACCCAGGAAACGTTGGAGGGACTATGTCTCCCGGCTGGTCTGGGAACGCCTTGGGGTCCTGATGGAGGAGCTGGAGGAAGCGACCGGGGTGAAAGAAGTCTGGGAGTCTCTGCTTAGACTGTTGCCCCCGTGACCCGGCCCCGGATAAAAGGAAGAAAATGGATTGATGGATGGGTTTAGAAAATGTTTCTACATTTTGTCCAAGGTTCCACCCAGATTTGCACTCGGATCACTGGATTCAGTGTCCAGAGTGCTAACCATTACAGGAAATAAATGGAAGTTTCAAACATTCCAAATTTTAAAACTTATTAATCTATATAAATATATACAGAACGTCTGAATAGTTTGTGGATGAGGGCCCTTTGGGCTCACCTAGTTGTTTAGTAACTGGAAATCAATGAAAGTTATTGGGCATTTCTTTAGATATTTAAATAAATGAATAAGTTTGTAATTTGCAATCCACTTTCATTGACTTCCATTTACAACCCAACTTGATGAGCCCAGAGGAACAAGGGCCAGAAAGGTTCCAACAACGGAGATGGGAATCGAACCCATGCATGCAGAACACAATGGATTAGCAGTCCAGTAATGAGAAAACTGTTATCTTGTACAGTTTGTTCAAGCTGTAGCTGTGGCCTACAGAGTTGATTTGCCCTTGTGTACATTCTAAAGATATTTGGTGGAGCACAGGAATTGGTAACATGGAACAGGTTATGCTTTATATGGTGTGTTTACACACACACTTATTACTTTATAAAATCTTGCTTCAACAAGGCTGGGATTCGAACCACTCAGCCAACTCGTCCATTCTGCAGGTCAATTGTAATAGAAACCGCTATCTCAGCGGATGTTACATTACCCCCTCAATGAATCTGTTATGGGTTTGCCCACTGCTTTCTCAGTGCTATTTCTGTCAGGAAAACAAGTCCTTCGAGCCGGATTTGAACCAGCGACCTAAGGATTTCCGTATTGTACCCTACAGTCCTCCGCTCTACCAACTGAGCTATCGAAGGTGAGAGAATGTGCACTGTTGCAAAGTCTGACTCAAGCAAAGAGGCAAACTCTGGTCTGACGCCTGACAAATGTGACTGTCGCATTCTTTAACAAAAGCTTTCAAATAGTTTTCAACAAGCCACAGGGGGCATGCAGACTTGAACTGGAGACCTCTTGATCTGCAGTCAAATGCTCTACCACTGAGCTATACCCCCGGAGACACAAATCTCTGTGTAAAGCTTGCTACGACGAGGATGGGATTCAAACCCACACAGCTAGAGCACAATGGCTTAGCGGTCCATCACCTCAACCACTCGGTCACATGGTCCGTTCCTTTACTCTTAAAGTGCTAACCATTACACCATGGAATCTTTGCAAACAAGGGTACATAGGATTATCAGTTTGTAAATAGAACTCAATGACATAACAATCCCAAATTTACTCACTTAATACAACTCACATTCACAGTCCATAGAGCATTTATTTAAACACTCAGAGAACATCAGTGTTTTTTGTTCAAGGTTCCACCGAGACTTGAACTCGGATCACTGGATTCAGAGTCCAGAGTGCTAACCATTACACCATGGAACCTTCGCCACCCTTGTGGTTCCTTTGGGCTCAGCAAGTTGGTTTGTAAATGGAACTCAATAAAAGCAGGTTCCAAATTGCATTATCTCAGGAAGGTCTCAGTAACTCGCCAAGCCAGGTTCCACCGAGACTTGAACTCGGATCACTGGATTCAAAGTCCAGAGTGCTTACCATTACACCATGGAACCATGGAAACACTACTGTTTTCTTTGTTTGTTTTGATTTAGGTTTGAGGATAGTCTATTTCAAACCCACCAACACTTTAAGACTTGCCTGGTTTACACCAGACCATATCACAAGTGATATACGGTCTGGGAGCCACCTACTAAATATCTCGTAGCGGAGGTGTGCTTTACGATTGCCAACGGCCGTTTATTGGGCGTTACGAATGTCTATCATTTGGCGTATACGTAGCCCATAGCCAATCATGTCAGTTGTCAGTTCAAACTACAAGTTCCTGTTTGTCGCGTAGTAGGCGTCACCGTCTTTCCACCCCTCCCTGCTCTCTGAAAATCAGGAGAGCTCGCTTACCTAGTTGCCAGGCTTTCTTTCAGATCGGAACAAACGAAAGCAGCCTGGGATTTCCCAGGTTACTTTAAGACAGAAACTGGTTCACCCAAAGGACAAAACACAGAGCCACAAACAAAGCAATGTGGTCTACTCCATTCAGTGTAGTGAAGACTGCAGCGAGCGCTACATTGGAGAAACAAAACAGCCACTTCACAAGAGAGCCAGATTGGACCTCAATCTGCCATACATCTCCACTTAAAAGCCACGGGCCACTCCTTTGAGGACAGTGAGTTACAGATCTTAGCTAAAGAAAAGAACTGGTTTGAGAGGGGAGTTAAAGATGCTATTTTTGTCAAGAAAGACTTGAATAGAAATGGACGTCTCTAACATAATTTGTGTCCCATTGATTTAAATGCTCTACCACTGAGCTATATCACCAGAGGCAGAGTTTGTCAATTTGGCATTGGACTGAAATGGCCACAGTACAAGAAACAAAGAGAGAGTGGGCTCAGACATGGAAGACTCACATATACTGGGAGATCCTTGTAGGGGTGCTTGTCATCTAAAGGCTAGCTGGAGGATGCGGGCATCGATCCCGCTACCTCTCGCATGCTAAGCGAGCGCTCTACCATTTGAGCTAATCCCCCCTTTTTCAAGAGGTTCAGTGAGTCTGAAGGCTTCATCTTAGATCTCCTAAGTTGACGACAGGGGCTCTGCAAATGATCCAAAACTACTCACTGTGAGTACCTCTGTACCGGATGCCTTCTGGACGCCTCCCTTGGGAGGTGTTCCAAGCATGTCCCACCGGAAAGAGGCCCCGGGGAAGACCCAGGAAACGTTGGAGGGACTATGTCTCCCGGCTGGTCTGGGAACGCCTTGGGGTCCTGATGGAGGAGCTGGAGGAAGCGACCGGGGTGAAAGAAGTCTGGGAGTCTCTGCTTAGACTGTTGCCCCCGTGACCCGGCCCCGGATAAAAGGAAGAAAATGGATTGATGGATGGGTTTAGAAAATGTTTCTACATTTTGTCCAAGGTTCCACCCAGATTTGCACTCGGATCACTGGATTCAGTGTCCAGAGTGCTAACCATTACAGGAAATAAATGGAAGTTTCAAACATTCCAAATTTTAAAACTTATTAATCTATATAAATATATACAGAACGTCTGAATAGTTTGTGGATGAGGGCCCTTTGGGCTCACCTAGTTGTTTAGTAACTGGAAATCAATGAAAGTTATTGGGCATTTCTTTAGATATTTAAATAAATGAATAAGTTTGTAATTTGCAATCCACTTTCATTGACTTCCATTTACAACCCAACTTGATGAGCCCAGAGGAACAAGGGCCAGAAAGGTTCCAACAACGGAGATGGGAATCGAACCCATGCATGCAGAACACAATGGATTAGCAGTCCAGTAATGAGAAAACTGTTATCTTGTACAGTTTGTTCAAGCTGTAGCTGTGGCCTACAGAGTTGATTTGCCCTTGTGTACATTCTAAAGATATTTGGTGGAGCACAGGAATTGGTAACATGGAACAGGTTATGCTTTATATGGTGTGTTTACACACACACTTATTACTTTATAAAATCTTGCTCCAACAAGGCTGGGATTCGAACCACTCAGCCAACTCGTCCATTCTGCAGGTCAATTGTAATAGAAACCGCTATCTCAGCGGATGTTACATTACCCCCTCAATGAATCTGTTATGGGTTTGCCCACTGCTTTCTCAGTGCTATTTCTGTCAGGAAAACAAGTCCTTCGAGCCGGATTTGAACCAGCGACCTAAGGATTTCCGTATTGTACCCTACAGTCCTCCGCTCTACCAACTGAGCTATCGAAGGTGAGAGAATGTGCACTGTTGCAAAGTCTGACTCAAGCAAAGAGGCAAACTCTGGTCTGACGCCTGACAAATGTGACTGTCGTATTCTTTAACAAAAGCTTTCAAATAGTTTTCAACAAGCCACAGGGGGCATCCAGACTTGAACCGGAGACCTCTTGATCTGCAGTCAAATGCTCTACCACTGAGCTATACCCCCGGAGACACAAATCTCTGTGTAAAGCTTGCTACGACGAGGATGGGATTCAAACCCACACAGCTAGAGCACAATGGCTTAGCGGTCCATCACCTCAACCACTCGGTCACATGGTCCGTTCCTTTACTCTTAAAGTGCTAACCATTACACCATGGAATCTTTGCAAACAAGGGTACATAGGATTATCAGTTTGTAAATAGAACTCAATGACATAACAATCCCAAATTTACTCACTTAATACAACTCACATTCACAGTCCATAGAGCATTTATTTAAACACTCAGAGAACATCAGTGTTTTTTGTTCAAGGTTCCACCGAGACTTGAACTCGGATCACTGGATTCAGAGTCCAGAGTGCTAACCATTACACCATGGAACCTTCGCCACCCTTGTGGTTCCTTTGGGCTCAGCAAGTTGGTTTGTAAATGGAACTCAATAAAAGCAGGTTCCAAATTGCATTATCTCAGGAAGGTCTCAGTAACTCGCCAAGCCAGGTTCCACCGAGACTTGAACTCGGATCACTGGATTCAAAGTCCAGAGTGCTTACCATTACACCATGGAACCATGGAAACACTACTGTTTTCTTTGTTTGTTTTGATTTAGGTTTGAGGATAGTCTATTTCAAACCCACCAACACTTTAAGACTTGCCTGGTTTACACCAGACCATATCACAAGTGATATACGGTCTGGGAGCCACCTACTAAATATCTCGTAGCGGAGGTGTGCTTTACGATTGCCAACGGCCGTTTATTGGGCGTTACGAATGTCTATCATTTGGCGTATACGTAGCCCATAGCCAATCATGTCAGTTGTCAGTTCAAACTACAAGTTCCTGTTTGTCGCGTAGTAGGCGTCACCGTCTTTCCACCCCTCCCTGCTCTCTGAAAATCAGGAGAGCTCGCTTACCTAGTTGCCAGGCTTTCTTTCAGATCGGAACAAACGAAAGCAGCCTGGGATTTCCCAGGTTACTTTAAGACAGAAACTGGTTCACCCAAAGGACAAAACACAGAGCCACAAACAAAGCAATGTGGTCTACTCCATTCAGTGTAGTGAAGACTGCAGCGAGCGCTACATTGGAGAAACAAAACAGACACTTCACAAGAGAGCCAGAGTGGACCTCAATCTGCCATACATCTCCACTTAAAAGCCACGGGCCACTCCTTTGAGGACAGTGAGTTACAGATCTTAGCTAAAGAAAAGAACTGGTTTGAGAGGGGAGTTAAAGATGCTATTTTTGTCAAGAAAGACTTGAATAGAAATGGACGTCTCTAACATAATTTGTGTCCCATTGATTTAAATGCTCTACCACTGAGCTATATCACCAGAGGCAGAGTTTGTCAATTTGGCATTGGACTGAAATGGCCACAGTACAAGAAACAAAGAGAGAGTGGGCTCAGACATGGAAGACTCACATATACTGGGAGATCCTTGTAGGGGTGCTTGTCATCTAAAGGCTAGCTGGAGGATGCGGGCATCGATCCCGCTACCTCTCGCATGCTAAGCGAGCGCTCTACCATTTGAGCTAATCCCCCTTTTTCAAGAGGTTCAGTGAGTCTGAAGGCTTCATCTTAGATCTCCTAAGTTGACGACAGGGGCTCTGCAAATGATCCAAAACTACTCACTGTGAGTACCTCTGATGCCTTCTGGACGCCTCCCTTGGGAGGTGTTCCAAGCATGTCCCACCGGAAAGAGGCCCCGGGGAAGACCCAGGAAACGTTGGAGGGACTATGTCTCCCGGCTGGTCTGGGAACGCCTTGGGGTCCTGATGGAGGAGCTGGAGGAAGCGACCGGGGTGAAAGAAGTCTGGGAGTCTCTGCTTAGACTGTTGCCCCCGTGACCCGGCCCCGGATAAAAGGAAGAAAATGGATTGATGGATGGGTTTAGAAAATGTTTCTACATTTTGTCCAAGGTTCCACCCAGATTTGCACTCGGATCACTGGATTCAGTGTCCAGAGTGCTAACCATTACAGGAAATAAATGGAAGTTTCAAACATTCCAAATTTTAAAACTTATTAATCTATATAAATATATACAGAACGTCTGAATAGTTTGTGGATGAGGGCCCTTTGGGCTCACCTAGTTGTTTAGTAACTGGAAATCAATGAAAGTTATTGGGCATTTCTTTAGATATTTAAATAAATGAATAAGTTTGTAATTTGCAATCCACTTTCATTGACTTCCATTTACAACCCAACTTGATGAGCCCAGAGGAACAAGGGCCAGAAAGGTTCCAACAACGGAGATGGGAATCGAACCCATGCATGCAGAACACAATGGATTAGCAGTCCAGTAATGAGAAAACTGTTATCTTGTACAGTTTGTTCAAGCTGTAGCTGTGGCCTACAGAGTTGATTTGCCCTTGTGTACATTCTAAAGATATTTGGTGGAGCACAGGAATTGGTAACATGGAACAGGTTATGCTTTATATGGTGTGTTTACACACACACTTATTACTTTATAAAATCTTGCTCCAACAAGGCTGGGATTCGAACCACTCAGCCAACTCGTCCATTCTGCAGGTCAATTGTAATAGAAACCGCTATCTCAGCGGATGTTACATTACCCCCTCAATGAATCTGTTATGGGTTTGCCCACTGCTTTCTCAGTGCTATTTCTGTCAGGAAAACAAGTCCTTCGAGCCGGATTTGAACCAGCGACCTAAGGATTTCCGTATTGTACCCTACAGTCCTCCGCTCTACCAACTGAGCTATCGAAGGTGAGAGAATGTGCACTGTTGCAAAGTCTGACTCAAGCAAAGAGGCAAACTCTGGTCTGACGCCTGACAAATGTGACTGTCGCATTCTTTAACAAAAGCTTTCAAATAGTTTTCAACAAGCCACAGGGGGCATGCAGACTTGAACTGGAGACCTCTTGATCTGCAGTCAAATGCTCTACCACTGAGCTATACCCCCGGAGACACAAATCTCTGTGTAAAGCTTGCTACGACGAGGATGGGATTCAAACCCACACAGCTAGAGCACAATGGCTTAGCGGTCCATCACCTCAACCACTCGGTCACATGGTCCGTTCCTTTACTCTTAAAGTGCTAACCATTACACCATGGAATCTTTGCAAACAAGGGTACATAGGATTATCAGTTTGTAAATAGAACTCAATGACATAACAATCCCAAATTTACTCACTTAATACAACTCACATTCACAGTCCATAGAGCATTTATTTAAACACTCAGAGAACATCAGTGTTTTTTGTTCAAGGTTCCACCGAGACTTGAACTCGGATCACTGGATTCAGAGTCCAGAGTGCTAACCATTACACCATGGAACCTTCGCCACCCTTGTGGTTCCTTTGGGCTCAGCAAGTTGGTTTGTAAATGGAACTCAATAAAAGCAGGTTCCAAATTGCATTATCTCAGGAAGGTCTCAGTAACTCGCCAAGCCAGGTTCCACCGAGACTTGAACTCGGATCACTGGATTCAAAGTCCAGAGTGCTTACCATTACACCATGGAACCATGGAAACACTACTGTTTTCTTTGTTTGTTTTGATTTAGGTTTGAGGATAGTCTATTTCAAACCCACCAACACTTTAAGACTTGCCTGGTTTACACCAGACCATATCACAAGTGATATACGGTCTGGGAGCCACCTACTAAATATCTCGTAGGGGAGGTGTGCTTTACGATTGCCAACGGCCGTTTATTGGGCGTTACGAATGTCTATCATTTGGCGTATACGTAGCCCATAGCCAATCATGTCAGTTGTCAGTTCAAACTACAAGTTCCTGTTTGTCGCGTAGTAGGCGTCACCGTCTTTCCACCCCTCCCTGCTCTCTGAAAATCAGGAGAGCTCGCTTACCTAGTTGCCAGGCTTTCTTTCAGATCGGAACAAACGAAAGCAGCCTGGGATTTCCCAGGTTACTTTAAGACAGAAACTGGTTCACCCAAAGGACAAAACACAGAGCCACAAACAAAGCAATGTGGTCTACTCCATTCAGTGTAGTGAAGACTGCAGCGAGCGCTACATTGGAGAAACAAAACAGACACTTCACAAGAGAGCCAGAGTGGACCTCAATCTGCCATACATCTCCACTTAAAAGCCACGGGCCACTCCTTTGAGGACAGTGAGTTACAGATCTTAGCTAAAGAAAAGAACTGGTTTGAGAGGGGAGTTAAAGATGCTATTTTTGTCAAGAAAGACTTGAATAGAAATGGACGTCTCTAACATAATTTGTGTCCCATTGATTTAAATGCTCTACCACTGAGCTATATCACCAGAGGCAGAGTTTGTCAATTTGGCATTGGACTGAAATGGCCACAGTACAAGAAACAAAGAGAGAGTGGGCTCAGACATGGAAGACTCACATATACTGGGAGATCCTTGTAGGGGTGCTTGTCATCTAAAGGCTAGCTGGAGGATGCGGGCATCGATCCCGCTACCTCTCGCATGCTAAGCGAGCGCTCTACCATTTGAGCTAATCCCCCTTTTTCAAGAGGTTCAGTGAGTCTGAAGGCTTCATCTTAGATCTCCTAAGTTGACGACAGGGGCTCTGCAAATGATCCAAAACTACTCACTGTGAGTACCTCTGATGCCTTCTGGACGCCTCCCTTGGGAGGTGTTCCAAGCATGTCCCACCGGAAAGAGGCCCCGGGGAAGACCCAGGAAACGTTGGAGGGACTATGTCTCCCGGCTGGTCTGGGAACGCCTTGGGGTCCTGATGGAGGAGCTGGAGGAAGCGACCGGGGTGAAAGAAGTCTGGGAGTCTCTGCTTAGACTGTTGCCCCCGTGACCCGGCCCCGGATAAAAGGAAGAAAATGGATTGATGGATGGGTTTAGAAAATGTTTCTACATTTTGTCCAAGGTTCCACCCAGATTTGCACTCGGATCACTGGATTCAGTGTCCAGAGTGCTAACCATTACAGGAAATAAATGGAAGTTTCAAACATTCCAAATTTTAAAACTTATTAATCTATATAAATATATACAGAACGTCTGAATAGTTTGTGGATGAGGGCCCTTTGGGCTCACCTAGTTGTTTAGTAACTGGAAATCAATGAAAGTTATTGGGCATTTCTTTAGATATTTAAATAAATGAATAAGTTTGTAATTTGCAATCCACTTTCATTGACTTCCATTTACAACCCAACTTGATGAGCCCAGAGGAACAAGGGCCAGAAAGGTTCCAACAACGGAGATGGGAATCGAACCCATGCATGCAGAACACAATGGATTAGCAGTCCAGTAATGAGAAAACTGTTATCTTGTACAGTTTGTTCAAGCTGTAGCTGTGGCCTACAGAGTTGATTTGCCCTTGTGTACATTCTAAAGATATTTGGTGGAGCACAGGAATTGGTAACATGGAACAGGTTATGCTTTATATGGTGTGTTTACACACACACTTATTACTTTATAAAATCTTGCTCCAATAAGGCTGGGATTCGAACCACTCAGCCAACTCGTCCATTCTGCAGGTCAGTTGTAATAGAAACCGCTATCTCAGCGGATGTTACATTACCCCCTCAATGAATCTGTTATGGGTTTGCCCACTGCTTTCTCAGTGCTATTTCTGTCAGGAAAACAAGTCCTTCGAGCCGGATTTGAACCAGCGACCTAAGGATTTCCGTATTGTACCCTACAGTCCTCCGCTCTACCAACTGAGCTATCGAAGGTGAGAGAATGTGCACTGTTGCAAAGTCTGACTCAAACAAAGAGGCAAACTCTGGTCTGACGCCTGACAAATGTGACCGTCGCATTCTTTAACAAAAGCTTTCAAATAGTTTTCAACAAGCCACAGGGGGCATCCAGACTTGAACTGGAGACCTCTTGATCTGCAGTCAAATGCTCTACCACTGAGCTATACCCCCGGAGACACAAATCTCTGTGTAAAGCTTGCTACGACGAGGATGGGATTCAAACCCACACAGCTAGAGCACAATGGCTTAGCGGTCCATCACCTCAACCACTCGGTCACATGGTCCGTTCCTTTACTCTTAAAGTGCTAACCATTACACCATGGAATCTTTGCAAACAAGGGTACATAGGATTATCAGTTTGTAAATAGAACTCAATGACATAACAATCCCAAATTTACTCACTTAATACAACTCACATTCACAGTCCATAGAGCATTTATTTAAACACTCAGAGAACATCAGTGTTTTTTGTTCAAGGTTCCACCGAGACTTGAACTCGGATCACTGGATTCAGAGTCCAGAGTGCTAACCATTACACCATGGAACCTTCGCCACCCTTGTGGTTCCTTTGGGCTCAGCAAGTTGGTTTGTAAATGGAACTCAATAAAAGCAGGTTCCAAATTGCATTATCTCAGGAAGGTCTCAGTAACTCGCCAAGCCAGGTTCCACCGAGACTTGAACTCGGATCACTGGATTCAAAGTCCAGAGTGCTTACCATTACACCATGGAACCATGGAAACACTACTGTTTTCTTTGTTTGTTTTGATTTAGGTTTGAGGATAGTCTATTTCAAACCCACCAACACTTTAAGACTTGCCTGGTTTACACCAGACCATATCACAAGTGATATACGGTCTGGGAGCCACCTACTAAATATCTCGTAGCGGAGGTGTGCTTTACGATTGCCAACGGCCGTTTATTGGGCGTTACGAATGTCTATCATTTGGCGTATACGTAGCCCATAGCCAATCATGTCAGTTGTCAGTTCAAACTACAAGTTCCTGTTTGTCGCGTAGTAGGCGTCACCGTCTTTCCACCCCTCCCTGCTCTCTGAAAATCAGGAGAGCTCGCTTACCTAGTTGCCAGGCTTTCTTTCAGATCGGAACAAACGAAAGCAGCCTGGGATTTCCCAGGTTACTTTAAGACAGAAACTGGTTCACCCAAAGGACAAAACACAGAGCCACAAACAAAGCAATGTGGTCTACTCCATTCAGTGTAGTGAAGACTGCAGCGAGCGCTACATTGGAGAAACAAAACAGACACTTCACAAGAGAGCCAGAGTGGACCTCAATCTGCCATACATCTCCACTTAAAAGCCACGGGCCACTCCTTTGAGGACAGTGAGTTACAGATCTTAGCTAAAGAAAAGAACTGGTTTGAGAGGGGAGTTAAAGATGCTATTTTTGTCAAGAAAGACTTGAATAGAAATGGACGTCTCTAACATAATTTGTGTCCCATTGATTTAAATGCTCTACCACTGAGCTATATCACCAGAGGCAGAGTTTGTCAATTTGGCATTGGACTGAAATGGCCACAGTACAAGAAACAAAGAGAGAGTGGGCTCAGACATGGAAGACTCACATATACTGGGAGATCCTTGTAGGGGTGCTTGTCATTTAAAGGCTAGCTGGAGGATGCGGGCATCGATCCCGCTACCTCTCGCATGCTAAGCGAGCGCTCTACCATTTGAGCTAATCCCCCCTTTTTCAAGAGGTTCAGTGAGTCTGAAGGCTTCATCTTAGATCTCCTAAGTTGACGACAGGGGCTCTGCAAATGATCCAAAACTACTCACTGTGAGTACCTCTGTACCGGATGCCTTCTGGACGCCTCCCTTGGGAGGTGTTCCAAGCATGTCCCACCGGAAAGAGGCCCCGGGGAAGACCCAGGAAACGTTGGAGGGACTATGTCTCCCGGCTGGTCTGGGAACGCCTTGGGGTCCTGATGGAGGAGCTGGAGGAAGCGACCGGGGTGAAAGAAGTCTGGGAGTCTCTGCTTAGACTGTTGCCCCCGTGACCCGGCCCCGGATAAAAGGAAGAAAATGGATTGATGGATGGATGGGTTTAGAAAATGTTTCTACATTTTGTCCAAGGTTCCACCCAGATTTGCACTCGGATCACTGGATTCAGTGTCCAGAGTGCTAACCATTACAGGAAATAAATGGAAGTTTCAAACATTCCAAATTTTAAAACTTATTAATCTATATAAATATATACAGAACGTCTGAATAGTTTGTGGATGAGGGCCCTTTGGGCTCACCTAGTTGTTTAGTAACTGGAAATCAATGAAAGTTATTGGGCATTTCTTTAGATATTTAAATAAATGAATAAGTTTGTAATTTGCAATCCACTTTCATTGACTTCCATTTACAACCCAACTTGATGAGCCCAGAGGAACAAGGGCCAGAAAGGTTCCAACAACGGAGATGGGAATCGAACCCATGCATGCAGAACACAATGGATTAGCAGTCCAGTAATGAGAAAACTGTTATCTTGTACAGTTTGTTCAAGCTGTAGCTGTGGCCTACAGAGTTGATTTGCCCTTGTGTACATTCTAAAGATATTTGGTGGAGCACAGGAATTGGTAACATGGAACAGGTTATGCTTTATATGGTGTGTTTACACACACACTTATTACTTTATAAAATCTTGCTTCAACAAGGCTGGGATTCGAACCACTCAGCCAACTCGTCCATTCTGCAGGTCAATTGTAATAGAAACCGCTATCTCAGCGGATGTTACATTACCCCCTCAATGGATCTGTTATGGGTTTGCCCACTGCTTTCTCAGTGCTATTTCTGTCAGGAAAACAAGTCCTTCGAGCCGGATTTGAACCAGCGACCTAAGGATTTCCGTATTGTACCCTACAGTCCTCCGCTCTACCAACTGAGCTATCGAAGGTGAGAGAATGTGCACTGTTGCAAAGTCTGACTCAAGCAAAGAGGCAAACTCTGGTCTGACGCCTGACAAATGTGACTGTCGTATTCTTTAACAAAAGCTTTCAAATAGTTTTCAACAAGCCACAGGGGGCATCCAGACTTGAACCGGAGACCTCTTCATCTGCAGTCAAATGCTCTACCACTGAGCTATACCCCCGGAGACACAAATCTCTGTGTAAAGCTTGCTACGACGAGGATGGGATTCAAACCCACACAGCTAGAGCACAATGGCTTAGCGGTCCATCACCTCAACCACTCGGTCACATGGTCCGTTCCTTTACTCTTAAAGTGCTAACCATTACACCATGGAATCTTTGCAAACAAGGGTACATAGGATTATCAGTTTGTAAATAGAACTCAATGACATAACAATCCCAAATTTACTCACTTAATACAACTCACATTCACAGTCCATAGAGCATTTATTTAAACACTCAGAGAACATCAGTGTTTTTTGTTCAAGGTTCCACCGAGACTTGAACTCGGATCACTGGATTCAGAGTCCAGAGTGCTAACCATTACACCATGGAACCTTCGCCACCCTTGTGGTTCCTTTGGGCTCAGCAAGTTGGTTTGTAAATGGAACTCAATAAAAGCAGGTTCCAAATTGCATTATCTCAGGAAGGTCTCAGTAACTCGCCAAGCCAGGTTCCACCGAGACTTGAACTCGGATCACTGGATTCAAAGTCCAGAGTGCTTACCATTACACCATGGAACCATGGAAACACTACTGTTTTCTTTGTTTGTTTTGATTTAGGTTTGAGGATAGTCTATTTCAAACCCACCAACACTTTAAGACTTGCCTGGTTTACACCAGACCATATCACAAGTGATATACGGTCTGGGAGCCACCTACTAAATATCTCGTAGCGGAGGTGTGCTTTACGATTGCCAACGGCCGTTTATTGGGCGTTACGAATGTCTATCATTTGGCGTATACGTAGCCCATAGCCAATCATGTCAGTTGTCAGTTCAAACTACAAGTTCCTGTTTGTCGCGTAGTAGGCGTCACCGTCTTTCCACCCCTCCCTGCTCTCTGAAAATCAGGAGAGCTCGCTTACCTAGTTGCCAGGCTTTCTTTCAGATCGGAACAAACGAAAGCAGCCTGGGATTTCCCAGGTTACTTTAAGACAGAAACTGGTTCACCCAAAGGACAAAACACAGAGCCACAAACAAAGCAATGTGGTCTACTCCATTCAGTGTAGTGAAGACTGCAGCGAGCGCTACATTGGAGAAACAAAACAGACACTTCACAAGAGAGCCAGAGTGGACCTCAATCTGCCATACATCTCCACTTAAAAGCCACGGGCCACTCCTTTGAGGACAGTGAGTTACAGATCTTAGCTAAAGAAAAGAACTGGTTTGAGAGGGGAGTTAAAGATGCTATTTTTGTCAAGAAAGACTTGAATAGAAATGGACGTCTCTAACATAATTTGTGTCCCATTGATTTAAATGCTCTACCACTGAGCTATATCACCAGAGGCAGAGTTTGTCAATTTGGCATTGGACTGAAATGGCCACAGTACAAGAAACAAAGAGAGAGTGGGCTCAGACATGGAAGACTCACATATACTGGGAGATCCTTGTAGGGGTGCTTGTCATCTAAAGGCTAGCTGGAGGATGCGGGCATCGATCCCGCTACCTCTCGCATGCTAAGCGAGCGCTCTACCATTTGAGCTAATCCCCCCTTTTTCAAGAGGTTCAGTGAGTCTGAAGGCTTCATCTTAGATCTCCTAAGTTGACGACAGGGGCTCTGCAAATGATCCAAAACTACTCACTGTGAGTACCTCTGATGCCTTCTGGACGCCTCCCTTGGGAGGTGTTCCAAGCATGTCCCACCGGAAAGAGGCCCCGGGGAAGACCCAGGAAACGTTGGAGGGACTATGGCCGTTTCCCAATTCAGAGACGGCACGCTTGTGAGTGTGCCGTCGGTCTGTCGTCGAGACGGGGCACACTCGCTCTGTCCTTAGTGCACTACGTTTCTCACATGGGCGTCTGCGAACTGGAACAGGTCCCGCCTCAGCTCAATGAGCCGGGTGGTCTGCTCCTTGTTCCATAAAGACAAAAATATTATACTATTGCGACTAGTAATACTTGGAATTGGGACATGGCCAATGTTCCCCCTAATTTTTAATGTGTCTGAGCAAACACACACTAACTCCACATCCGAAATGAACCCCCCCCCCCCGCGCGGCTCGCACTTTGCAGATATAAAAAAATGACCCCGCGGCTGAATAAAAAGCTCTTTCGTCCCTGGTTTACAGTGCGCTGCACAAGTTTTCTTGTGCGCTGAGAATGTGCGAACAGTGCGCAGCTTAGAGTAAACGCTGGACATGGCGACACTGTAGAATATCCAGCATTACAACAGCAAAGGAAATATAGAAGTGTAAGGGGAAAAACATGTGAACGGTAATACAGGTGCCGTGATCTATGCCGTTACGGCCACCGTCACACATGTTTAGTGTAGTTTATGAAGAGTTTCATGTAGCATAGTTGTAGGTGAGGAGAACCAGTACGTATATTTTATAGTGACGTCGCAACTCTCACTTGTGGATGTCGCTGGCGAATCGGTCTTTGTAGTCCCGCGCTGTGCATGCTGGGGCTTTTAAGTGTGCGGAGCGTGCATGTTTGCACACTTGGTCCACGCCCCGATTTCCATGGAAACGACGGCGCCGTTCAGAGCTCGTCTTGACGGTGCAGGGGGAAAAAAACGAATGGAACGGCCCTTGTCGCGCCGGATATGACGCATATCCCGTTCCAAGGACGCTAACAAGCGTGCCGTCGGTGAATTGGGAAACGGCCTATGTCTCCCGGCTGGTCTGGGAACGCCTTGGGGTCCTGATGGAGGAGCTGGAGGAAGCGACCGGGGTGAAAGAAGTCTGGGAGTCTCTGCTTAGACTGTTGCCCCCGTGACCCGGCCCCGGATAAAAGGAAGAAAATGGATTGATGGATGGGTTTAGAAAATGTTTCTACATTTTGTCC
This sequence comes from Paratrypauchen microcephalus, assembly GCA_036785185.1. Taxonomy (NCBI): domain Eukaryota; kingdom Metazoa; phylum Chordata; class Actinopteri; order Gobiiformes; family Gobiidae; genus Paratrypauchen; species Paratrypauchen microcephalus. The sequence goes on along the minus strand of JAVJIX010000072.1, from coordinate 4,927,757 downwards.
AAGGTTCCACCCAGATTTGCACTCGGATCACTGGATTCAGTGTCCAGAGTGCTAACCATTACAGGAAATAAATGGAAGTTTCAAACATTCCAAATTTTAAAACTTATTAATCTATATAAATATATACAGAACGTCTGAATAGTTTGTGGATGAGGGCCCTTTGGGCTCACCTAGTTGTTTAGTAACTGGAAATCAATGAAAGTTATTGGGCATTTCTTTAGATATTTAAATAAATGAATAAGTTTGTAATTTGCAATCCACTTTCATTGACTTCCATTTACAACCCAACTTGATGAGCCCAGAGGAACAAGGGCCAGAAAGGTTCCAACAACGGAGATGGGAATCGAACCCATGCATGCAGAACACAATGGATTAGCAGTCCAGTAATGAGAAAACTGTTATCTTGTACAGTTTGTTCAAGCTGTAGCTGTGGCCTACAGAGTTGATTTGCCCTTGTGTACATTCTAAAGATATTTGGTGGAGCACAGGAATTGGTAACATGGAACAGGTTATGCTTTATATGGTGTGTTTACACACACACTTATTACTTTATAAAATCTTGCTTCAACAAGGCTGGGATTCGAACCACTCAGCCAACTCGTCCATTCTGCAGGTCAATTGTAATAGAAACCGCTATCTCAGCGGATGTTACATTACCCCCTCAATGAATCTGTTATGGGTTTGCCCACTGCTTTCTCAGTGCTATTTCTGTCAGGAAAACAAGTCCTTCAAGCCGGATTTGAACCAGCGACCTAAGGATTTCCGTATTGTACCCTACAGTCCTCCGCTCTACCAACTGAGCTATCGAAGGTGAGAGAATGTGCACTGTTGCAAAGTCTGACTCAAGCAAAGAGGCAAACTCTGGTCTGACGCCTGACAAATGTGACTGTCGCATTCTTTAACAAAAGCTTTCAAATAGTTTTCAACAAGCCACAGGGGGCATCCAGACTTGAACCGGAGACCTCTTGATCTGCAGTCAAACGCTCTACCACTGAGCTATACCCCCGGAGACACAAATCTCTGTGTAAAGCTTGCTACGACGAGGATGGGATTCAAACCCACACAGCTAGAGCACAATGGCTTAGCGGTCCATCACCTCAACCACTCGGTCACATGGTCCGTTCCTTTACTCTTAAAGTGCTAACCATTACACCATGGAATCTTTGCAAACAAGGGTACATAGGATTATCAGTTTGTAAATAGAACTCAATGACATAACAATCCCAAATTTACTCACTTAATACAACTCACATTCACAGTCCATAGAGCATTTATTTATACACTCAGAGAACATCAGTGTTTTTTGTTCAAGGTTCCACCGAGACTTGAACTCGGATCACTGGATTCAGAGTCCAGAGTGCTAACCATTAAACCATGGAACCTTCGCCACCCTTGTGGTTCCTTTGGGCTCAGCAAGTTGGTTTGTAAATGGAACTCAATAAAAGCAGGTTCCAAATTGCATTATCTCAGGAAGGTCTCAGTAACTCGCCAAGCCAGGTTCCACCGAGACTTGAACTCGGATCACTGGATTCAAAGTCCAGAGTGCTTACCATTACACCATGGAACCATGGAAACACTACTGTTTTCTTTGTTTGTTTTGATTTAGGTTTGAGGATAGTCTATTTCAAACCCACCAACACTTTAAGACTTGCCTGGTTTACACCAGACCATATCACAAGTGATATACGGTCTGGGAGCCACCTACTAAATATCTCGTAGCGGAGGTGTGCTTTACGATTGCCAACGGCCGTTTATTGGGCGTTACAAATGTCTATCATTTGGCGTATACGTAGCCCATAGCCAATCATGTCAGTTGTCAGTTCAAACTACAAGTTCCTGTTTGTCGCGTAGTAGGCGTCACCGTCTTTCCACCCCTCCCTGCTCTCTGAAAATCAGGAGAGCTCGCTTACCTAGTTGCCAGGCTTTCTTTCAGATCGGAACAAACTAAAGCAGCCTGGGATTTCCCAGGTTACTTTAAGACAGAAACTGGTTCACCCAAAGGACAAAACACAGAGCCACAAACAAAGCAATGTGGTCTACTCCATTCAGTGTAGTGAAGACTGCAGCGAGCGCTACATTGGAGAAACAAAACAGCCACTTCACAAGAGAGCCAGATTGGACCTCAATCTGCCATACATCTCCACTTAAAAGCCACGGGCCACTCCTTTGAGGACAGTGAGTTACAGATCTTAGCTAAAGAAAAGAACTGGTTTGAGAGGGGAGTTAAAGATGCTATTTTTGTCAAGAAAGACTTGAATAGAAATGGACGTCTCTAACATAATTTGTGTCCCATTGATTTAAATGCTCTACCACTGAGCTATATCACCAGAGGCAGAGTTTGTCAATTTGGCATTGGACTGAAATGGCCACAGTACAAGAAACAAAGAGAGAGTGGGCTCAGACATGGAAGACTCACATATACTGGGAGATCCTTGTAGGGGTGCTTGTCATCTAAAGGCTAGCTGGAGGATGCGGGCATCGATCCCGCTACCTCTCGCATGCTAAGCGAGCGCTCTACCATTTGAGCTAATCCCCCCTTTCTCAAGATGTTCAGTGAGTCTGAAGGCTTCTTCTTAGATCTCCTAAGTTGACGACAGGGGCTCTGCAAATGATCCAAAAGTATTCACTGTGAGTACCTCTGTACCGGATGCCTTCTGGACGCCTCCCTTGGGAGGTGTTCCAAGCATGTCCCACCGGAAAGAGGCCCCGGGGAAGACCCAGGAAACGTTGGAGGGACTATGTCTCCCGGCTGGTCTGGGAACGCCTTGGGGTCCTGATGGAGGAGCTGGAGGAAGCGACCGGGGTGAAAGAAGTCTGGGAGTCTCTGCTTAGACTGTTGCCCCCGTGACCCGGCCCCGGATAAAAGGAAGAAAATGGATTGATGGATGGGTTTAGAAAATGTTTCTACATTTTGTCCAAGGTTCCACCCAGATTTGCACTCGGATCACTGGATTCAGTGTCCAGAGTGCTAACCATTACAGGAAATAAATGGAAGTTTCAAACATTCCAAATTTTAAAACTTATTAATCTATATAAATATATACAGAACGTCTGAATAGTTTGTGGATGAGGGCCCTTTGGGCTCACCTAGTTGTTTAGTAACTGGAAATCAATGAAAGTTATTGGGCATTTCTTTAGATATTTAAATAAATGAATAAGTTTGTAATTTGCAATCCACTTTCATTGACTTCCATTTACAACCCAACTTGATGAGCCCAGAGGAACAAGGGCCAGAAAGGTTCCAACAACGGAGATGGGAATCGAACCCATGCATGCAGAACACAATGGATTAGCAGTCCAGTAATGAGAAAACTGTTATCTTGTACAGTTTGTTCAAGCTGTAGCTGTGGCCTACAGAGTTGATTTGCCCTTGTGTACATTCTAAAGATATTTGGTGGAGCACAGGAATTGGTAACATGGAACAGGTTATGCTTTATATGGTGTGTTTACACACACACTTATTACTTTATAAAATCTTGCTCCAACAAGGCTGGGATTCGAACCACTCAGCCAACTCGTCCATTCTGCAGGTCAATTGTAATAGAAACCGCTATCTCAGCGGATGTTACATTACCCCCTCAATGAATCTGTTATGGGTTTGCCCACTGCTTTCTCAGTGCTATTTCTGTCAGGAAAACAAGTCCTTCGAGCCGGATTTGAACCAGCGACCTAAGGATTTCCGTATTGTACCCTACAGTCCTCCGCTCTACCAACTGAGCTATCGAAGGTGAGAGAATGTGCACTGTTGCAAAGTCTGACTCAAGCAAAGAGGCAAACTCTGGTCTGACGCCTGACAAATGTGACTGTCGCATTCTTTAACAAAAGCTTTCAAATAGTTTTCAACAAGCCACAGGGGTCATCCAGACTTGAACCGGAGACCTCTTGATCTGCAGTCAAATGCTCTACCACTGAGCTATACCCCCGGAGACACAAATCTCTGTGTAAAGCTTGCTACGACGAGGATGGGATTCAAACCCACACAGCTAGAGCACAATGGCTTAGCGGTCCATCACCTCAACCACTCGGTCACATGGTCCGTTCCTTTACTCTTAAAGTGCTAACCATTACACCATGGAATCTTTGCAAACAAGGGTACATAGGATTATCAGTTTGTAAATAGAACTCAATGACATAACAATCCCAAATTTACTCACTTAATACAACTCACATTCACAGTCCATAGAGCATTTATTTAAACACTCAGAGAACATCAGTGTTTTTTGTTCAAGGTTCCACCGAGACTTGAACTCGGATCACTGGATTCAGAGTCCAGAGTGCTAACCATTACACCATGGAACCTTCGCCACCCTTGTGGTTCCTTTGGGCACAGCAAGTTGGTTTGTAAATGGAACTCAATAAAAGCAGGTTCCAAATTGCATTATCTCAGGAAGGTCTCAGTAACTCGCCAAGCCAGGTTCCACCGAGACTTGAACTCGGATCACTGGATTCAAAGTCCAGAGTGCTTACCATTACACCATGGAACCATGGAAACACTACTGTTTTCTTTGTTTGTTTTGATTTAGGTTTGAGGATAGTCTATTTCAAACCCACCAACACTTTAAGACTTGCCTGGTTTACACCAGACCATATCACAAGTGATATACGGTCTGGGAGCCACCTACTAAATATCTCGTAGGGGAGGTGTGCTTGACGATTGCCAACGGCCGTTTATTGGGCGTTACGAATGTCTATCATTTGGCGTATACGTAGCCCATAGCCAATCATGTCAGTTGTCAGTTCAAACTACAAGTTCCTGTTTGTCGCGTAGTAGGCGTCACCGTCTTTCCACCCCTCCCCGCTCTCTGAAAATCAGGAGAGCTCGCTTACCTAGTTGCCAGGCTTTCTTTCAAATCGGAACAAACGAAAGCAGCCTGGGATTTCCCAGGTTACTTTAAGACAGAAACTGGTTCACCCAAAGGACAAAACACAGAGCCACAAACAAAGCAATGTGGTCTACTCCATTCAGTGTAGTGAAGACTGCAGCGAGCGCTACATTGGAGAAACAAAACAGCCACTTCACAAGAGAGCCAGAGTGGACCTCAATCTGCCATACATCTCCACTTAAAAGCCACGGGCCACTCCTTTGAGGACAGTGAGTTACAGATCTTAGCTAAAGAAAAGAACTGGTTTGAGAGGGGAGTTAAAGATGCTATTTTTGTCAAGAAAGACTTGAATAGAAATGGACGTCTCTAACATAATTTGTGTCCCATTGATTTAAATGCTCTACCACTGAGCTATATCACCAGAGGCAGAGTTTGTCAATTTGGCATTGGACTGAAATGGCCACAGTACAAGAAACAAAGAGAGAGTGGGCTCAGACATGGAAGACTCACATATACTGGGAGATCCTTGTAGGGGTGCTTGTCATCTAAAGGCTAGCTGGAGGATGCGGGCATCGATCCCGCTACCTCTCGCATGCTAAGCGAGCGCTCTACCATTTGAGCTAATCCCCCCTTGTTCAAGAGGTTCAGTGAGTCTGAAGGCTTCATCTTAGATCTCCTAAGTTGACGACAGGGGCTCTGCAAATGATCCAAAACTACTCACTGTGAGTACCTCTGTACCGGATGCCTTCTGGACGCCTCCCTTGGGAGGTGTTCCAAGCATGTCCCACCGGAAAGAGGCCCCGGGGAAGACCCAGGAAACGTTGGAGGGACTATGTCTCCCGGCTGGTCTGGGAACGCCTTGGGGTCCTGATGGAGGAGCTGGAGGAAGCGACCGGGGTGAAAGAAGTCTGGGAGTCTCTGCTTAGACTGTTGCCCCCGTGACCCGGCCCCGGATAAAAGGAAGAAAATGGATTGATGGATGGATGGGTTTAGAAAATGTTTCTACATTTTGTCCAAGGTTCCACCCAGATTTGCACTCGGATCACTGGATTCAGAGTCCAGAGTGCTAACCATTACAGGAAATAAATGGAAGTTTCAAACATTCCAAATTTTAAAACTTATTAATCTATATAAATATATACAGAACGTCTGAATAGTTTGTGGATGAGGGCCCTTTGGGCTCACCTAGTTGTTTAGTAACTGGAAATCAATGAAAGTTATTGGGAATTTCTTTGGATATTTAAATAAATGAATAAGTTTGTAATTTGCAATCCACTTTCATTGACTTCCATTTACAACCCAACTTGATGAGCCCAGAGGAACAAGGGCCAGAAAGGTTCCAACAACGGAGATGGGAATCGAACCCATGCATGCAGAACACAATGGATTAGCAGTCCAGTAATGAGAAAACTGTTATCTTGTACAGTTTATTCAAGCTGTAGCTGTGGCCTACAGAGTTGATTTGCCCTTGTGTACATTCTAAAGATATTTGGTGGAGCACAGGAATTGGTAACATGGAACTGGTTATGCTTTATATGGTGTGTTTACACACACACTTATTACTTTATAAAATCTTGCTCTGACAAGGCTGGGATTCGAACCACTCAGCCACCTCGTCCATTCCGCAGGTCAATTGTAATAGAAACCGCTATCTCAGCAGATGTTACATTACCCCCTCAATGGATCTGTTATGGGTTTGCCCACTGCTTTCTCAGTGCTATTTCTGTCGGAAACCAGAAAAACAAGTCCTTCGAGCCAGATTTGAACCAGCGACCTAAGGATATTTTCTCTAGATCCGTATCACTCGGCCCACGTTCGCTCTATTGCCTGTTCACTCGTAAGCGGATGGTTACGGTGGATGCGGTATGGCGACGGCGGATGTTTACAAGTGAACAGGCTATAGGCTAGGCTACGCACGCCGTGATACAACTCCGAGAGAAAAGGGAACCATGCGCATTAGGGAACTTAGGCAGCTGGATTTTTTTCGTACAACTGTCTGTGTCTGAAATACATATCACTTTTTGGACAAATGTTTTGCGAAGAAAAACAAGCTTTATTTCCTGTCCCCGCGAACTTACCGGACCTACTTACGTGAGCTCCAGAACCCGAGCAGAACCGGGCTGAGATGAGACTGTCAGAGGTAAACCAGTGTTACTGCACCACACTTTTAGAAGGAAACCCATACAGATTAACATAAAAAAAACAAAACAAAAAAAAAAAAAAAACGCACTATCCCTTTAAATCTTTTTCTGAAACTTTATAAATCACTAAAATATAAAAGAAATTGGTGAATCTTGTATTTTAAATGTGTTTTCTGGACTTAAAACAACCGTATTATGTATATCAGTCAGCACAAAGCTGGTGAGCCTCTGCGATGCCCTTGAACTCTCAATATTTGAATTCTTTGAAAAGTCTATGGGAAAAGAGAATGGAAAATTTACTTCCAGAACCAGAGCAAGCGTTCACCGTCACATACGCCGTTCCTATCAAATTCAGTCACATGGATGGACAGAAGGACGGGCCAGGATTTGGTGTCACTGAAATATAACTCCAGGCATGTCATTGGTGAGAAAACAGCAAATAATTAAATTAAATAGAATAACGATTTGGCATACCACCCCTCCTCCTTCTTAAATTGTGCCGTTGTCCGCATCGTTTACCCGTAGATCCAATGTCACCCTGTGCATCTGTTTCAAACCGAGCTTCAAATGAGGCTGATGAAGCAGATTCCTGTGTACACTGAAGGTGCAGGCATCAAAAGCCCACCTGCTCTGAGTTTTTCTTCCAAAGTCAAACCGTTAAATGTTGCATCTGACATATAAAAGCAGAGAAGCCTGTGGTGAACTGGTAGAATGCAAAAACTAGAGACTTTCCCACAACTGAAATCATGTGTGTCAAATAGAAACTGCTGAAAAGTTTGACCATGACGCAATGATTAAAGAATTCTACACACTAAGTTCACATATTGCTGGGTTTTAGATGACATTACAGGATTCTATAGGCCAAAGGCAGGTTCGATGCCCGAGTTAAAATTGAGTTTAATTTTCACGCATTTATATTTGCAACATATTACGGAAATGAATTTAACCTACAATTATTGTTATCATCACATAAATTATATCAGTTGGGCCTAACATCACTCTCACTTGACACTTTATATTTTATGTGACATCTCTATCAAAGAATACAGTTACAGGTAAACCTTTACTTTTAAAACAAAATGTAGCCAAATAACAGGCACAGTCCATGATGCAACATTTCAATGATTCAACACATCTGCATCAGATATGCTGTGCAAGTCTCTTTAATTAGGCATCAAACAATAAAAGGCATTATGTAGGCCTTCTGACATGAATCATAAAGTGACATTGAATGGACACATAATTGCCTGCAGGTGACCTCCATTGCAATCTACTAATTATGCCCCAGCCTATAAAAGCAGTAGCTTGTAAGGTTTAAGGCCACAACTCACAAGAACCATGGCTTGCCCATTTATGGATGAGGTGATTGATGAAGGCGCACGGTTCGTTCGACGAGCATTCGTTCAACCGGCTCCAAGAGTCTACAGAGATCGACATGACTCATTGGCCTTCTCTGATGACTCTCTGAGGGAGAGATACAGGTTTGGTAGACCCACCATAATTTACCTCTGTACTCTCCTGGAGCCACACATTATAAGAACAACAAGCCGTAGCAGAGCCCTAAGAGCTGTACAATCAGTGTGCATAGCTCTGCGGTTCTTTGCATCGGGCACATTCCTCTACACAATAGGGAATGCTGAAGGCCTGTCAAAGGCGACGGTGTTCAGGGAAATCCGAAAGGTGTGCCTGGCCATAAAGGGGTTCCTGAACATATTTGTCATCTTCCCTGGACATCTGACCGAACAGGTGATAAAGGACAAATTTTACTCTATTGCAGGTATGTAACATACATGTAACTACGTGGAATGCATGAAAGTTAACATAGCCATCAGGTTCACAAACCGCAATTAATCTTTTTCAGGCTTCCCCAATGTGCTAGGCGCAGTAGATTGCACACATGTGCGAATCCTGGCCCCTCCTGGACCTGTGGAGGCCGATTATATTAATTGCAAGTCATTCCACAGCCTCAATATTCAGGTATGTATCAAGGCCACTTTAGCATAATGTGCAGTCACAAGACATGGACTTTACATTTCATATTGTCATTTAACCAGTTGCTCGTATGAGCAACTGGTTAAATGACAAGTTGCTCATATGAGGCTTTTCAAACATCAGCCTCATGATCTTATGTTTGTGCACATAAGTAGTATAAGGAAATTCTGAAACCTTTCTGAAAAGCTGCTATTAATAACTAAATAATGCCAGTGCTTTTGAAATTGCTGGTCCTTAAGTCATTGTTCTATTCTTACAATGTGTTGTTAGATGAGCTGTGATGCGGATTGCCTCATCACTAATATCGAGGCAAAGTGGCCAGGATCCGCACATGACGCATGCATTTACAGAGCGTCTACCCTCTCTCGCAGGTTGGCAGAAGGTAAGAGAATATTCAAAAGAATAAAGTTTGTCATACATGTGCATTTAACCCCCCTTACTTTCTGTAGGGCAGTTTGGAGGCATTGTGGTGGGAGACAGGGGCTATCCCTGTTTGCCACATCTGTTGACCCCTTATTTGGACCCGGCTACAGCGGCAGAGAGGGCGTTTAATTACGCACATGCCAAGACAAGGGCCCGGATCGAAATTACTTTTGGCCAGCTGAAGTCAAGAGTTCAGTGTTTGAAAAGTCTGCGGGTGGCTCCAGACAGGGCATGTGACATTTGTGTAGCCTGTGCGGTCCTGCACAATATTGCCTCTGTTTGTCGGGAGCAGATGCCCCCTGTAGAATTGGAGGAACGCTGGGACCAAATAGAACCTCAAGCCCTTGACGCTGCAGATGGGAGGCATGTCCGAGACGTGTACAGAGACACATATTTTAGTTAATTCATATTGTCACCATTATTTATAACCTTTACAAAAGAATAAAGTCACAAGGGGATAAATTGTTGAATTTGTCATTTTAAAAAAAATTAATCTTCATCAAGCTGAAAAGAAAGGCAAATCATAAATGGAAATGTTGTAATTACCTCCCCCCCAAAATGTTTCCTAATGTTATTCTTAAATTACATCTCTCTGGAGCTTTCTGATCTCAAGCTGGACCTTCGTCATTTTTAATTTTGTATACTCCATATTGAGCAGGAGGTGCCTTTTATAAATGGAGCGCACATCCTGCAACAGTGGGAGAACAGGCTGGAGTTGCAGATTATGGCGTCCAAATCTACACGCATAATAGTAGTAACTCACTTCATTTCTGCTGGACGCAGCCACTGGCTCATCCTGCAGGGAAGGGGGATACACAACACACAACACAGACACAACCTGTGGGATGTCTGCTGCAGACAGAGTCTCCTCATCACAGTCCTCTGTGGCCTCTTCCTGTGGACATGGGTAAAACCTTTAGAAACAAGAACAGACAGAACAGAGTATGGTTTCTCCATATACTCACACATACATCAGGCAAGGGACTGCTGAGGAAGGTCCAGCAACTGGATGCCATCTTCTGTAACTACAATACAAGCATACTATTGCAAAGATAAAAGGAGAAATTCAATTTGTCAACTGGACAAAGTTTGTTTGGTCGAAAATGTTTCGCCACTCATCCGAGAGGCTTCGTCAGCTCTGTCAGAGCTGAACTTTGTCCAGTTGACAAAATGAATTTCTCCTTTTATCATGGATTCTACCTGGACGACTGAGGGACTCTTCACGCACTATTACAAAGAGCAAATGATAGCCTCACAGCTGAGGCAAGCATGAGCGTAGACATTACCTTTAATATACTCCTCACGAGAACTTGCAGGAAGAATCTCTGATGAGGTCCCTCCTGCAATACCCTCCACCAGTGGGCGACCCCGGTTTTGGGCCAGTGCCAGCTCCTCTGCGGGTGTGAGATTTTGCGGGGGACTCCCACCTCCTGTGGCCTGCATGTCAGCCTTTTTTTTTGTAGCTACAATTTTAAAGAAAGGTTCCTACCTTTCAACAGCATTACTGATTTTACCAAATTATATTTTGAGCCTACTTACCACTCTGCAAAATGTTTTTATGCTTTCTTTTCACTTGCATCGCAGTCCTTTTGACAATATTAACACCACTCCTGCTCCAAAAGGAGGGTAACACAATTTCAGTTATTAGTGTGTGCAAATACACAGTTAAAAGAAATTCCAACTGCTCGACAATATAAATTTCTATTATGACATCAACTGCTCTTCTTGAGTATTGAACACGCGTCGCCCACGTGAAATACCGCAGCGAGCCCTCTCCTCCACGGGCTCGTCTTGATACCGCGCGTGAGAACATACTTAGAAAGGAACTCCACATTCAGCACTATTATAGAACTTAACTTACGCATTTAAGCGGTCGGCGATCTTCTGCCATGCCATTTCTCTCCCCTTATTAATGGCAACCGTGTTGCCTTTTTTTGTGATTGCATCTTTGTATTCGTTGTATAGTTCCATGAGTAATTTCTGCTCTGAAGCGGTGAAGTAATCGGGCCGAATCTTGGACATGATCGCGTTTTCGACAGTCGCTTGTTCAGGGCTTCTTATTTACCCCGTGCACGCGCGGAGGCCCGGCCTGATTAGGCCAGACTGAACTTAGCGCTGTTTAGGCGCAGCTGAAATGCGTTAGTGGAACGGGTTCAAGCTTTTGTTTAGGTTGTGTCTCAGTCAGGCGAGGACTTAGCACTTAGTCGCCGCTAAGTTTAGCCACGTTCGTGGAATACCCCTCTGACCTGCTGCCCTATTGTTTTCTTTGTTTGTTTTGATTTAGGTTTGAAGTCCGCCAGCGTCTGACCAGAACTGAAGAAGCAGCTTGGATGAGCTAAGAAACGTATTCGACCAAATACATTTTTGTCCATTTGACAAATTGAATTTTCTCCTTTTGCCATGTAGAAAGGTCTTGGGTCTGGTCAGTAATGGAAATGATCAAGTTCCATATTTGAGAATTTACCTTTCCGATATTTCAAGGCAAAGCACATCGTCCATCTGCAAGTATGATATTATCACATTCTAGAATCTGAAAACTACTAATTGCTGCGTTTCAGACTTAGAACTCTGATAAAATCTCAAGCTGAACCCTGAGGCGTCGTGTTGTTTTCAGGGGCCTGAGCTCATCGGCTCATGGGCCCAAAAATAATTTTCTCTTCCGTATTTACTTCCTCTATCCGGGCAAGCTCCTCCCACCTGTGTGATGTCTGTAACATGCATGGCCTGGAGCGTTTGGACCAATCAGAGCATGGCGTGAAGCGTCTGGGCCAATCAGAGCACGGCGTGGAGCGTTTTGACCAATCGGAGCATGGCGTGGAGCGTTTGGACCGGTCAGAGTACGGCATGGAGCGTTTGGACCGGTCAGAGCACAACGTGGAGCGTTTGAACCGATCAGAGCACGTCGTTGGAGCGTTTGGACCAATCAGAGAACGGCATGGAGCGTCTGACAAAGATCACTTTTAGGAGCTTTGAGGATTTACAAAAAATGGAAAAGTATATATTGTGAAAATAGAAAAGAATCCTATTAATTTGTGAAAGTCTTTTGTGAAAGTCGGATGCCCTGTCGGAACACGGGCAGGTTGAATTCCCAGAATGCATCGCACTCTTTGGGAGAATACTGTCTGTTTTTCTTGGTACTTTTGAGCTATAAACTGGAACATTCCAGGCAGAGCAACGACGTATCCATAGAAACAAGCAGGTGACGGACCCCCAACCAAAAAGTTACATAGTGCAGCTTTAAATACATGGGAAAAGTGCATAACCCAATTGATTTACCTTTTACAAAGAGGAAACAATTGTGCCGAGTTGACCACAAATTGAAATTATATTGTGAGAAAAGTAAAATTATACTATTACATATTTAGCTTTTTTTTTTTGCTTTAGTTACACCCACTCCTCAGCCCACACCTTAGCACAGCTCACGCTAAAGCCCAACCCTCTCCCACCAAACACAGCACCACCTGGGGGCTGGCCAGCGCTGGGGCACGTTTGAAATATTGATTGTAATAAGCTGAGCAAATTACTCCAGAGTATTTTTAGACTGGAACTGTTCAGCCGGGAGGACATGCAGCATTTCCATGAATGACGAATGAGGCCGTAGCATAACTCTGTGTAATGTGGAAAAGTATGCAAAGCTCTCCCAGCGGCGGGGATAATTATTCACCACCCCCAGTCCTCCTTCACGTGACTCTCTGCAGACCACACGGACTCAAGTGGCAAATGGGAGCATCTTTGCCACAGGATGCACTATGCTGCTGTCAACAGAACCTTTAATCTGGAACAACAAAATACATCAATATAAATGCATTTAATCTCAAATGCGTGTGACAGCTTTTGACGATACTCAAATTTTGACTTAACTTGCGGCGATAATAGTTAGTGTAAATATAAATTATAGTTTTACACCACTCAAGAAGCAATTTGTGATGATGATGATAAGTTGAAAAGAAATCCTTGAAAATTAAAGAAAGTAAAGAGTTCACCACACACAATGTACACATGGATGGATAATAATAAGTGTTCTGTGTAGTAAACATTCTACGGTCTACATTTTGTACACTGCATTAGAATTGTTTTTGATACACCGAACAGTTAAATGACGTATTCCAGTGTCAGGTCGAAACTACAAGCGAGCTAGCCAGGAGTTGATCCTAGAATCTGAAGGGTCTGGAATAATATGAGTATCATCAGGATTGCAAATTTTGTAGGATTTGTAAAAGTTTGTCTAGCATTGTGATCATGCCGTGACCCGGATTGGAAACGGGGTTGCTGCAGCCACAACGCAGAGTACTAACCACTATACGATCACGACTTTCTTACATTGTTTACAGTGGAGTAATCTGTCTACAGCAGGGGTGTCAAACTGTTCCACAAAGGGCCGGGGTGGCTGCAGGTTTTCTTTCCAACCAAACAGCAGCACACCAGACTTGACTCATTTAATCAACTGATCTCAGTCTTCAGACAGTTGAAGGCCTGGCCTTGGTTGGTTGGAAAGAAAACCTGCAGCCACACCGGCCCCTTTGTGGAACAGTTTGACACCCCTGGTCTACAGTGTACATTTTATACACTCAAATGGAATTGTATTCAACAGTCAAATGATGTAGTTGAGGTTAAAACTACATGCGAGCTAGCCAGGAGTCGAACCTTGGATCTTCTGATCATTATCCATTGCGCCACTAGCCCATGTAGACTGTGTTCCTGGCTCAGGTTTGTGAACACGCTGTGGTACGTTTGATCAAGACCTGAAAGGTCTAGAATAAGGAGAATAGAGGATTGCAAATTTGGTAGAATATGAAAAAGTTTGCAAAATATCTTGCATCGTGTGCTATGTACATGTAAAACATTGTAACAGACCGGGGTTCTGGGCCTGTTGGACAGATGAAAAGTTTCCTGTGAAACACAGGGAAAGAATGAGACAGTGAAATTTCGCTTAGCCTCGCTTCTGCCATATTTATTTACACAATCATGTATTCACTAGCTAGGACCACGCCATCAACATAATGCAGTGAAGATATTTATTATTGAATGATAGTGGATGTCCGAGTGAATAGGCAGTAATGGCTGGGTTGAGACGATGGGTGGGGGCTCCGTCTCAATCTTCGATTGGCCCAGCGGAACGGGACCCCCCCCCCTTTAGGAGATGTCTTGTGACTGAAAGACAAACGAGATAGGGGTGGGAGGGAGGGGTCGAGTTAACCGAGACGAACTGGAATGAAGGGATGAGTGGCTATAAATAGCTCCGGGAAATTAGAGGTGTGGTTATGGTGAACTGTGATTCGCTGGTGAGGAGGAGAAGGTGGTTGAGGCGTGGTCCTGCTCCTGAATTTCAGTTAATCACATGAACTCCATTTTTTATTTCAATTTTCAGCTTTAACAACTATTTCTTGGTTTATTCACAAACCTGCAGTGAAATATCATGTATTAAAATCATGTTTCCACATCATGTGCAGTAAACATTTTCATTCAAAATTTCGGTTCACATTAGCATCGTTTACATATTTCCAATATTTTTATTAATTCCATATTTTCGAGTTTTTAACACATTTGATACATTTTCACATCTGCAGCTGTACTGCTTTTAACACACAATTTTTAACACAGTCCCACCGCCTTAACGGCTCATGCATCGCAGTTAGGAACCATATACTACTGACTGATTTTTAGCTTTAGCTTGAGACCTTTTTAACTTTCATTTATGAACTTAACGTTTACACTTTCACACTTATAAACAATGTCGGAGCACTTTGAAACACTCAATTTAAAACATTCTCAGTTACAAAAACAGGAACTCAAAATAAATGTGCATTAAACTCAAAATGGCGCCCGTGGCCTCGCCTTGACCTGTCTTTTCACGTCTTTTTACATGGCTCGACCATCTCAAAAATACAGTATTTACCATCTGATTTTTACTCTCAATTAGCTGTGGTTGTTATTAACAGTTTATGACCAATATAATGTGGTTTTTACTTCATTACTAACCTGTAAAACACAGGGAAATTAGACCGTGAAGTCTCTCTTTGCTTCTGCCATAGTGGAGCGGTGACCTCTGACCTCACAATACCGCCTCAAGAGTCACGCGCCACCTACTGACATGAGGGTGTAATTACAACTTCAATGAGGTTATTACTCAAATTAGTTTCCCATTACATACAAAAATAAAACATAATGTGAATCCACATTACTGTGTGTCACAACATTTTCTTGTCTTTAAGTGAAATAAAATTTAAAATGGTTTAATTTAATGGTGACCTGGATTCGAGCAGGGGTTGCTGCCGCCACAACACAAAGTGCTAACCACGATACGATCACAGCTGTCCTGTGGTCCAGTTTACAGTGGAGTAATCTGTCTACAGTCTATATTTTATACACTATAGCCGTGTTTCAATTCTCAGAGTGCACAGTTCGGAGCGTGGTTTTAAGGGCATGTACGTCACATCTGGTGCGACGACTGCTGTTCAATTTCTTTTTTGTCCCAAGCACAGTTAACACGTGGTCTGAAAACCTCAGTTGTTTCCATGGAAATCGGGGTGGGGAAAATGGAGTCAGCGGCTGCATCTGGTAGTTGTGAGACCTGTCGCATTTTGCCGACACCCATGCGGTCCGCGGAGTGCACTCAGGGCTAAGCAAGTCTGAGCCCCCTTAAAACCACGCTCTGAACCGTGCACTATGAGAATTGAGACACGGCTCATGATAGAATTGTATTGAACAGGCAGAACATTTAAATGACGTACTCCAGCGTCAGGTTAAAACTACAAGCGAGCTAGCCAGGAGTCGACCCTAGAATCTGAAAGGTCTAGAATAATATGAGTATCAGAGGATTGCAAATTTTGTAAAAGTTTGTCTAGCATTGTATTCATGCCGTGACCCAGATTCGAACCGGGGTTGCTGCGGCCACAACGCAGAGTACTAACCACTATACGATCACGGCTGTCCTACTGTAGCGTTTACAGTGGAGTAATCTGTCTACAGTGTACATTTTATACACTCAAATGGAATTGTATTAAACAGTCAGAACAGTTAAATGATGTAGTCTGGTATGTTTGATTAAAGCTCACCAAACAAAAATCTGACAGGTCTGCAATAATATGAGTATTGAGGATTGCAAATTTTGTAGAATTTCAAAAAGTTTACAAAATATCTTGCATTGTGTGCTCTGCACAAGTAAAACATTCTTGTCTTTAAGTAAAATACAAATACTTAACATTACTAAAATGCCTGGAGCTAATGTGGCAAGTGAATTTCTCCAGTGTGAGATCAATAAATCATGTCTTGTTACCATGCTATGACCCAGATTCAAACCGGGGTTGCTGCGGCCACAATGCAGAGTACTAACCACTATACGATCATGGCTGTCTTTCTGTGTAGTTTACAGTGGAGTAAGAATTGAAATGTCTGGAAGAATATGACAATGTAGAGGAGTGCAACTTTTGTGAGATTTTTATAAAAGTTTACAAACACAATCTGGACAAAGTGCACAATGCAAACTAATTTTCTTTGAGTGATCCACCTGTGTGTCAATGAGTAATAAACTTTCTTGTAATCTTTCCAGGCAGTGCACAGGCTGGTCTGTTGGGTCCCCTCTCGGTGCTGGTGTTTGACTCCCCCGGTATCTCTGCTACTTCCCTCCTGCGCTGTAACAATGCAAAGATCTGTTAATTTGTTGTACCGGACCTCTGCCCGACTGGTCACAACCACGACCTCATGGTGGTCTCTGGAGAAGAGTGTCCCAGACGTGAGGGAGCATCAACCCTCCTTCATCTCTGCTAAGGGTTCTTCCCCGTCTCCTGATGTGGATGGCCATTATCTATATCCAGCATTTATGTCCTGTTTCTTATGTATTTATTTATTTATTTATTAATGACTTGCTCTCTTTTATGGCCTTCATTTGTCTGTGCAACATTTTGGAAACTGTCATGTTTATAAAATGTGCTATATCCTCTTGAGACCCGCCCATTCATTTGCGTCCTTTATAGAGGACATCTTTTAAGTTTTGAGAGAGATTGTAGTTTGTGGCTGCACTATGATAAATAATAATAATAATGATAAAATAATAATAAATATAGCTGCAAGCAGCAATGTGGGGCCAAGCACATCTAGCCGAATTGATTGAATCAATTGAATCAATTAAGAGCAGGGCGTTGCCTAGCAATGCAGAAATGTACCTGAAAATTCCTGCAACTTTGACCTGCTGGTGGCACTAGACGGTTGGCGGTGGGGGACTATAAATTGCTGTGGGTAATGAGGAGACTGGCTGGAATGTGCATGCAAAATTTCACAACTGTTTACCAGACAGTTCTAGACAGCAGACAGCATAGACTTCCATAGGCGGAAGAATATAATAATAATAATAATAATACATACAAAATACAAAGTAAAACATAAAAAAATAAAAATAAATAAATAAATAAAAAATTAAAAGGGAGTCTAAAAACTTTTTGAGGCGACTGTAGAACCGACCGAAAAAATGTTTTTGTTAGGTTGTTAACTTAAAATAAGATAAGATAAGATAATCCTTTATTTGTCCCACAATGGGGAAACTGTAGTGTCACAACGCAAGTTTCAGAAACAGTAGGAAAATATGAGCATGCATCAAAATTAAGATAAATAATAATAAGTATGTACAATCAACTAAAAAAAACCCCACAACACTGTAAGGTTAAAAGGCACAGGAACGCTGCACAATAAATGTCTTTGATTCTGAGCAGTGAACAAACAGCAGTTAAAGGTCCCATGACATGGTACTTCTTGATGCTTTTATATGGCTCCTTAATGGTTCCCTAATACTGTAAATGAATCCTTCTTCAAAATCAACACTCAGTGCATGAGAAACAGAGATAAGATGAAAACGAGTCATAAATATCTCTCTCAAACTCTTTATTCTGGGCGTTGTTGCTTGAATGCAAATGAGGAGAAAAGAGCTGGCCAATATTGAGGGTGGGGGCGTGGCCAAACTCTCCGCTCAGAGCTCAGAGCCCACAGCTGATCCATTTCCTTGTTTTTGCATGGGGGAGAAATTTGAAGTGTTCCATTGAAAAATAAACACATTTCCACATAAAATAAAATTAAAGCACTGCTGTTCAAAGGTCCAGAGGCTCAGATAAAGGACTTCTGAGCCTAGAAACACTCGGACGTGCCTCCAGGCAAATAAAAAAACGCATTTCGCATTGCCTAGCGCATTCGCAGTCCAAACTCTCTGGGCGTGATTTACAGAGACGCTGAGTACAGACAGACGGGGGTGGAACTGCATTTGCATTTCTTTTTTCGATCTGACGTCAATAAGGTGCCTTGTTCAAAATCGCCCGTTTGAGCTCCGATTTTTTGTAACGCAGAAAAGGATCGCAAATGCTCAGTTTAGACAGTTCACAACTTTTTACCATGGGGGGGGGGGCCTAAACAGGGTAGGGGAGCTCACATTAATGTTCAAAAACCTCAGAAAGTGAAAATTTCATGCCATGGGACCTTTAAAGTGACTCCAGTTCAGTAATATATAATATCACTACAATAAAGTGACTCAGATGATTGTGTACAGTGCAGTGATGGGCAGTGGTGGTTAAATAAATAAGTAGCAGGTAAAGTGACTTTAAATAATATTGCACATGTAATTATTACTATGGAGATGACACATGGTTGCTATGGAGATGAACATGACTAGCATTGATCATTGTACAGTCTGACAGCAGCAGGAAGGAAAGACCTGCGAAATCTCTCTTTAACACAGCGAGGGTGAATCAGTCTGTCACTGATGCTGCTCTCTAGAGCCGACAGAGCGTCCTGCAGGGGGCGACACTCATGGTCCAGCATAGACATGAGTTTAGTCAGGACCCTCTTGTCCCCCACCTGCTGCACCGAGTCCAGAGGACATCCCAGGACTGAGCTGGACGTCCTGATGACCTTGTCCAGTTTCTTCTTCTCCCTCTCTGTGATGCTGCTGCTCCAGCAGACCACACCGTACAGGATGGCAGATGCCACCACAGAGTCATAGAAGGTCCTCAGGAGTGGCCCTCTCACTCCAAAGGACCACAGTCTCCTCAGGAGATAGAGCCGACTCTGGCCCTTCCTGTACAGAGCATCTGTGTTATGATTCCAGTCAAGTTTATTATTCAGATGAACACCCAGGTACTTGTAAGAGTCCACTCTCTCAATGTCCCTTCCCTGGATGTTCACTGGTGGGGGGGCAGTAGAGTGGCGTTTGCGGAAGTCCACCACCATCTCCTTGGTCTTACCCGCGTTGATGAGAAGGTGGTTCCGCTGACACCAAAGTTTAAAAAACTTTAAAAAACTGCTGCTAAGGACTACTGTTGCACTGTTGCACATTTACATTTACTACTCAATCAATCAATCAATCAATCAAACAATATTTATAAGGCGCTTTTCATACAAAATTGTAACACAAAGCGCCTTACAGTGGTCAAGGATTAGAAGATTGACCTTATTTGATCTCGCACAGGAGAAGTTGTTTCTATATTTGACCCGGAGACCATCCCCATGATTTTGTTTTGTTATTTAGGCTTTGGTCAGGCCCTAAGCTGGAGGATTTTACCTATGGCGCCATAGGTAAAATGGAATTTTACCTATGGCCTATAAAATACCTATAAAAATACCTATACAATTATACCTTTACCTACTGGAATTTTACTCCTGTTGTACTGTTGTTCACTACTGTGATCAAAGGAGAAGTTCAATTTGTCAACTGGACAAAGTTTGTTTGGTTGAAAAAGTTTCGCCGCTCATCCGAGAGGCTTCGTCAGCTCTGGTTATTGTACTGGTTAGACCCTGCTTATATCTAGCTGCCGGGAGGCGTGTCTGAAAATGACAAAAGCTCTGAAAACGATCCCCCTAATCTGTCTCTTTGTTTTTCAAATTACTCTGACGGCTGTTTCGACCCCCTATTCAACGTCTAACGACCCTCTCCACCCCTCTGCCCTGGCTCTGTTTGACTGGTCTAAGAATCCCATTATAAATGGGAGACAGGTTATATCTCACTCCCCCATTTCTGTTTAATGACGGATTCTCTTTTTTGACAAAAATAGCCTCTTTAACTCCCCTCTCAAACCAGTTCTTTTCCCTGGCTAAGATCTGAACCTCACTGTCCTCAAAAGAATGGCCCGTGGCTTCTAGGTGAAGATGTACCGCCGAAGCCGGTCCACTCTGGCACGCCCGTCTGTGTTGGTACATCCTCTTGTGAAGTGGCTGTTTTGTTTCCCCAATGTAGCGCTCACTGCAGTCTTCACTACACTGAATGGAGTAGACCACATTGCTTTGTTTGTGGCTCGGTGTTCTGTCCTTTGGGTGGACCAGTTTTTGTCTTAAAGTGTTTGTGGGTTTGAAATAAACTGGAATTTCATATTGTCTGAAAATTCTCTGTAGTTTTTCCGAAACGCCGGACAGGTACGGAATCGCTACCCCTTTCCTCCTGGGTTCGGATTCTCTGTTGTCTTGTTTATTGTCCTTGTCTCTCTTGGTTTTGTTGACAGCCCATTTAGGATATCCACAAACAGAGAGGGCTTCCTGCACATGTTGCTCTTCTTTCTCCTTGCCCTCTGTGCTTGTGGGCACCACTTGGGCCCTGTGTTGTAATGTCCGAATAACACCCAGTTTGTGCTGCAGTGGGTGGTGTGAATCAAAAAGCAGGTATTGGTCTGTGTGTGTGGGCTTCCTGAAGACTTCTACTTGGAGTCCCCGGTCTCCTCCTATCGTTACTGCACAATCTAAGAATGCCAATGTGTTATCCTTGGCATCTTCACGGGTGAATTTGATGTTCGGATCTACAGAATTGATATGTGCCGTGAAAGGTTCCAAATCTTGAATTTTGATTTTTGTAAAATTATCATCAACATAACGAAACCAGTGTGTGGGAGGAGTGCCTGGATATGAAGCTAAGGCACTCTGTTCAAATTGTTCCATGTATAAATTAGCCATTATAGGGGAGACCGGTGAGCCCATCGCACAGCCATGAATTTGCCTGTAAAAGTTCCCTCTGAACTGGAAATAGGTGGTATTTAGACAAATTTCCAGCAGTTGGCAGATTTGGTCAGGAGAAAGTTTGGTTCTCTCTTCTAGCTTGGAATCCTGTATTAAACTCCTTCTCGCTGCTTCGACCGCTACAGCTGTGGGGATACAAGTGAAAAGAGAGGTTACATCAAAGGAAACCATTGTCTCATCCTGACCAAACTGGAGAAACTTAACTTTGTTTACAAATTCGGCTGTGTTCTCAATGTGGTGCTCCGTGTTACCCACCAATGGCGCCAAGATGGTTTTAAGGTGTTTGGCCAAATTATATGTGATAGAGTCAACACTACACACAATGGGTCTGAGTGGTACTCCTTGTTTGTGAATCTTCGGGAGGCCATAGATGCACGGGATAGCATCACCAGGGTACAATCTGTAATACAGCTGTAGATCAATGACTTCTTCTTTCCTCAACTTCTGCAAGCAATCAATGATCTTCTTTTTGTACCCATTGGTGGGGTCCCGTTTCAGTATTTCGTATGTTGTCGTGTCACTGGGTAGGCTGTTCACCTTAGCCTCATAATCAGCTGCGTCCAAGATCACCGTGCATCTCCCTTTGTCTGCAGGCAGGATTTGGATGCTCTGGTCCCTCTCTAGAGCAATGATGGCCTTCCTCTCCTCTGGTGTTACGTTTGAGGGTGGAAGTTTTGCATTGCTCAATGCAGCTGTTAATTTCAGTCTAAGGTCTCCAGCTTCTGTCTCTGTGAGCTTGTTGTTTCTAATGGCGGTTTCCGCTGCCGTGATGTAATCCACCGTGGGGATGTGGTTGGGAGTCACCGAGAAATTCAGTCCTTTGCACAGAACTTCTTTCTCTGTCTGAGTGAGTACCCGGTTGGAAAGATTTTTCACCCAGCGTTCTTTTTGCACTGATTGGCTCGGTCTGTCCTCCTTCACATTGTCACTCCGACCCTTGGGGTTATTTCTATGTTGATTCTGGAGTTGTGCAAACTTCCTAATGTGTCGCTCTTTGGTTTTGCTGTGCTGCCTCAACTGACCCGTAGCTATGAAGTCGTTAATCTTGTGAAACATTTCTTTTGGCACTAGACCCGTTATTTTGTTTAGTAAGCTGTCTATTTCAGATTTTAAGTTATCAATTTCATAATTGAGACGGCTAATTCTAAGGCTAAGTATACCTCTCAGGTAACGCTGGGTTAACCTGTCTGCCCTTTGTCCTGGTTCCGGTGCTTTCTTTTGTAGAACCTTGGGAATAAGTTGCTCCTGTCGACATCTAAGGTTAAAGCGTAGATGATTCCTCTTCTCAGCTAGATTTCTTGTGCCCTTTTCCAGCTTTCTTACCAGTCCAATGATGTTAGGCTCGTAGTTTTTCTTAAGATGCGTGAAAAGTCCCTCAGTCGTCCAGGTAGAATCCATGATCAAAGGAGAAGTTCAATTTGTCAACTGGACAAAGTTTGTTTGGTTGAAAACGTTTCGCCGCTCATCCGAGAGGCTTCGTCAGCTCTGGTTATTGTACTGGTTAGACCCTGCTTATATCTAGCTGCCGGGAGGCGTGTCTGAAAATGACAAAAGCTCTGAAAACGATCCCCCTAATCTGTCTCTTTGTTTTTCAAATTACTCTGACGGCTGTTTCGACCCCCTATTCAACGTCTAACGACCCTCTCCACCCCTCTGCCCTGGCTCTGTTTGACTGGTCTAAGAATCCCATTATAAATGGGAGACAGGTTATATCTCACTCCCCCATTTCTGTTTAATGACGGATTCTCTTTTTGACAAAAATAGCCTCTTTAACTCCCCTCTCAAACCAGTTCTTTTCCCTGGCTAAGATCTGAACCTCACTGTCCTCAAAAGAATGGCCCGTGGCTTCTAGGTGAAGATGTACCGCCGAAGCCGGTCCACTCTGGCACGCCCGTCTGTGTTGGTACATCCTCTTGTGAAGTGGCTGTTTTGTTTCCCCAATGTAGCGCTCACTGCAGTCTTCACTACACTGAATGGAGTAGACCACATTGCTTTGTTTGTGGCTCGGTGTTCTGTCCTTTGGGTGGACCAGTTTTTGTCTTAAAGTGTTTGTGGGTTTGAAATAAACTGGAATTTCAAATTGTCTGAAAATTGTCTGAAAATTCTCTGTAGTTGTTCACTACTGTTATTGCACATTATTACTACTGGAATTTTTACTACTGTTGTTTACTCCTGTTATTGCACTAGAATTACTACTGTTGCACATTTATTTTATCTTAACTCCAATGCAAATTCTATTGCACATTACCATTTCACTGCTGTATCTTCCATTGCACATTTTTGATGCACACTGCACACTTTGGACATCTGTATATAGGTATTTATTTATTATGTTGCACTGTTTTAAGATTTTAGATCTTAGACTTTAGTTTAACTTTAGATCTCTGTCTTAGATAGTTTTTGTTTTGTTTTGTCTTCATATTGTATCTTGTACACTGTCTTTTTTGCACTACCTGGCCAGAGAGAAACAAAATTTCGATTCACTGTATGTTGAACACATATGGCAAAATTGACAATAAAGCTGACTTTGATCTTTTTTGATCTTTGACAGTGGTACAGTGGTACCTCACCAGTCCACAAAGTCCTGCGTTAGTCCTCTGTACCCCGCATCATCATCGTGTGTGATGAGACCAATGATGGCGGAGTCATCGCAGAACGTCTGCAGGACACAGCTGTCCGTGTTGTGTCTGAAGTCTGCAGTGTAGAGGGTAAAGAGGAAGGGCGCGAGGACCGTGCCCTGGGGCACACTGCAGGTCATGAGGTCAGACACACAGTCCCGGGCTCTCACAAACTGGGGCCGGTTTGTGAGGTAGTCCAGGATCCAGTCAGCCAGGTCACAGTCCACTCCTGCCCACTCCAGCTTGTCCCTCAGGAGCAGCGGCTGGATGGTGTTGATCGCACTGGAGAAGTCAAAGAACAAGATTCTCACAGTGCTGCCGGGCCTCTCCAAGTGGGACAGCGAGTGAGCATCAGAGAGATGATGGCGTCCTCTACTCCGATGCCGGGCCGATACGCGAACTGCAGCAGGATCCATCGCTGAGCTTGACATGGATTTAACACTACAGTATTACAGCCCATTACAGAGGACAAGTTACGACATTATGAATAAAAATAAAATTAAGTAAATGTAAATGCTATGGTGTTCATTTACCTCCAAATAGAAAATTTAAATAATAATTATAATAATAATTTAGATACACTTTTTTTTCTTCGGGTCCCAGGAGGATATAATATAAATAATCGCCACTAACATCTCCATAACCATTTCTCTGTTGCATTCCTTTTCCTATGGGCAGCTGTCTGCTTTTTAATCAACACTGTATCAAAATATTAAATTAATTTAATCAATTATTCCCAATCACATGGCTCTTTAGAGTATGAAATTCACTTTTACCTGATCATAATCCATAAAAGAGCTTGTTAATTGCTATTTTTGGTTCAAGCACGTCTGTTAAAATAGATATTACGACTGGCCTTCCCGCAGTTACATATTTCTTCGATAAGCGATGTCAGTTGTTTCACAGTCCACCGTTTTGATTTTATCCAGCTGACCTCTTAACTAATGAGGTACAGTTTTTTTTTTTTTCCCCCACAATACCTTTGATGAAAAATGCATGCTTCATCCCTGCTCTTTCATGCACTTTCACTGGTGGCTCTTTGGCTCCGTCAGAGTACTCCAGCGCTTTATGTATGCTATATTTAATTAAACTAATCACCTTGACCAGGGGCTCGCTGCCTGCCAGACAGCGCCACTTCATTTGCATTTAAATAGAAAAACACTGGCCAAAATATTTTGACGGTGGGTGGGACGGCTTCCTGTCAGCGAGGGTCATTGGTGGTGATTTAGTGCTGTTTAAGTATGATTTGTGGTTTGTGCGGCGGTGATGGATGGGCTGATGGGGCTCTGGTGTGTATGGATTGGGATGTGCAGGTCAGTGATGCAGAACACTGTCCACAGACGCCATATGCAGGGGCGTGTAACTATAAGACAAAATACATTTAAAAAGTAAATAAAACAAAGAAACATTTCTAAAAGTCATAACGTAAGTTGCTAAATTATGTTGTGGCGCAATGCAGCAATGTGGAAACCTTTTTTATCCATGCATTGAAAGTCTCAAATTTTGCTACTGAGAGGCTGATTAAATCCTTAGTGATACATCTGAAAAAAAAAAAAAAATCTGCAGTTAAAAGTCCTGACTTGTGAACTTTTAGCCACGTAAAAAAAATTATAAAAAAAAAAATCCGGAGTTATGTTTTGTTTCATTCACACATGTTCGACCAGTAGTGTTCGATACTTTCACGGGGAGGCAGTCTTGGGGCGGACGTCAACATTTAGTCGATAACACTTTAATAACGCCACTTTTTATGCAAACTACATTACAAATGAGTATATTTATTTTTACTCATATTAAATGCATGTATACTCAGCCATTCTGGAGTCAAATTAGAGAAACTTAGACCATATAGTTTATTAAT
This sequence comes from Paratrypauchen microcephalus, assembly GCA_036785185.1. Taxonomy (NCBI): domain Eukaryota; kingdom Metazoa; phylum Chordata; class Actinopteri; order Gobiiformes; family Gobiidae; genus Paratrypauchen; species Paratrypauchen microcephalus. Next base: position 4,901,920 of record JAVJIX010000072.1, on the reverse strand, counting down.
ATTTGTATGGGACTGTACTTGACTTCATGTTTGAACGATATCAACCATGTTTACACCCCGACAGTTGCACATAAAACTAATGTTGCACATTATCTGTAAATATGTACATAGCACCAGCCTATATTTTTCATAGTGTATATTTGGTAAAGATTGTTTCTATTTGATTATACTTTTTTACATGCTTCTCTTTATCTTATTTATCTAATTAATTACATTTTTTGCTTTTGGCATCCAGGGTGGGCAGCAAAGTAAGAATTTCATTGTACAGGGAAATGTGTGTGTGTGACAATAAAAGCTTTGAATCTTAAATCTTGAATCTTGACACCATCTTTGTACAAACAGGGCTGTTTGTTTCTGTTCCTACACCTTATTTATGCAGCTGAGCCTTCAGGACTGTTCTTATCTATGTCATTATTATAATTATAATGCATCAAGAAACTGTGTACAGATGTGTAATGCACTAAACTACACAAAATGTACCAGAAAAAAAAGACGTATACCGCACATTTGTTTGACTTTACTCTTATTCCTTTATTAGGTGAGAGTGAACAACGCGTTTCGCTTCTACAGCGTCAGGTTCCTTCTTTTTTTTCTGGAATTATTCACTGTTCCTGTTGTTACCAGCACCTGGAAGCTGTACATGGAGTTCTGAACTTTTGAATACACAAAATGTACATTCATGATGATCATGAAGAGATACTAACAACAACAGCGCATTGGTCAGATGAGTTTGTGATGTGTCACGAACGTCCCCTTAAAGGGATATGCCACCCCCAGGTCAAACTTGGGCATCTCCCCACAGTCCAGAGACTAAAATAAGTGGTGGAAAGCGTTTTTCTGGTGACGCAGCCATTGTCCAGGTCTGTCAGCACTGACCGCCGCGGTATCTGCAGCTACTCCGCTTTAAACTGGAGTCTAACGTCGCCAGAGAAAGATTTCGGCCAAAAGGAATTAATTTGCTCGATGCATTTCCCAATTACTTTCTGTGTAGTGCGCATTCATATCGAGTGCAAATAAATGAGCAAATCAACACGGAGAGCTTGACTTGGTCATTTTGGATGGGAACTATTTTTCCGTGCGGAAAAAGACAGACGAAGCACACACCACGCTGCGTAACAGGGGAACTCCCTTCCTGGTGCGTAACAGGGATTCCCCTGTCAGCGTGGTGTCTGCTTCGGCTCTTTTTCCGCACTGAAAAATAGTTCCCACCCAAAATGACCAAGTCAAGCTCTCCGTGTTGATTTGCACATTTATTTGCACTCGATATGAATGCGCACTACACAGAAAGTAATTGGGAAACGCATCGAGCAAATTAATTCCTTTTGGCCGAAATCTTTCTCTGGCGACGTTAGACTCCAGTCTAACGCGGAGGAGCTGCAGATACCGCGGCGGTCAGTGCTGACAGACCTGGACAATGACTGCGTCACAAGAAAAACGCTTTCCACCACTTATTTTAGTCTCTGGACTGTGGGGAGATGCCCAAGTTTGACCTGGAGGTGGCATATCCCTTTAAGCACAGCCCTGCTTTAGTAGTGGGTCCTTTAAATATACTGTTACTTAACACAGCACTACAGCTCTGGAAAAAAATAAGAGACCACTGCAAAATGATCAGTTTTTATAGGTCTGTGTTTGAGCAAAAGGAACATTTTTGTTTGAGTCTATAAACTACTGACAACATTTCCCCCAAATTCCAAATACAAATATTATCTTTTAGAGCATTTATTTGCAGAAAATGACAAATGGGCAAAATAACAAAAAAAGATCCATGTTTTCAGAGCTCAAACAATGCAAAGAAACAAGATCAAATTCATTTTAAAACAACATAATACTAATGTTTACACTTAAGAAGAGTTCACAAATCAATATTTGGTGCAATAACCCTTATTTTTAATCACAGCTTTCATACGTCTTGGCATGTTCTCCACAAGTCTTTCACATTGTTCTTGGGTCCTAGTTTAGACCTGGTTTAGTCTTGGTTCAGACTGGGTTTAATCCTAATGTAGTCCCAACTGGTTAAGTCCCATTTTTAATCTGGTTTAGTCCTCATTCATCCCTGTTTCAGTCCAAGTTTAGGCCTGATTTAATCCTAGTTTAGTCCTGGTTCAGTCCCCTTTTTAACCTGCTTTAGTCTTGGTTCAGACCTGGTTTAGTCCTAGTTTAGACCTGGTTTATTCCTAGTCTTTCACATTGTTCTTGGGTGACTTTATTCCACTCCTGGTGCAAGAACTGAAGTAGCTCAGCTTTGTGTTTGTGTTGGAATTCAACAGATGCTGGAATGGAATGGCAGTAATACATGTAGAGATGCTGATTTCACACAAAAAATGCAGTGGTCTCTTGTTTTTTCCAGAGCTGTATATAAAAGTCACTTTGAACATCACCTTCATGATTCTATGGAGTTAATGCCATAGTTTGGAATATTCTCCCTGAAAAATTATGTTTTATTCCATTAATTTCCAATGAAACAGGCTGTTCAGTTTTTCGGTGCAATAAAAACAACCAAAAAGAAATATAATTTAGTATATTTTGTCACTAAAAAGTTACTTACTGGGGCTTTCGTGTCCTACAGTTTGCTTATTTTCGGGGTTATCTCTCTGAAAATCGGTTAATCCTGAATGGAATGCAAGATAAAATTATCCTAAGTAGTTCACGACAAAAGGGGAAATTCACTTTGTCAACTGGACAAAAGTTTATTTGGTCGAAAACGTTTCAAATAAACTTTTGTCCAGTTGACAAATTGAATTTCTCTTTTTGCCGTGGATTCTAGTTCATAGTTTGCTTTATTGTCGAAAAACCATATGTACAAGACACATAGAAGATCGAAATTTCGTTTCCCCCTGACCAAGCAGGACAGAGATAGCGACGGCCAGGGGAGGGGCCGCGCACATGTGCACGCCGCCGACTCATAGATACAGAGATGAAAAGTATAGTACAATTATTCACAATGTGTTATGACAGAAAAACAATTGGACAGGTAACAGTGTTTTTTTGGCAACAAACGGAAGGGTAGGGCAAGGGAGCAGATCAGAAATCAATGAAATTGATTAAAAACTGAAGTAGAGGCAGATATTCCTAAAAATAGACAGGGCAGAGTGTTTACATAAATACATGTCGGTTTGTCCAGATAGTGTCCCAGTGTTTTTGTAGAGGGCTGTGAGATAAGCCGGCAGCTGTCGGCCTTGGACGTGTTTGTGCAGAAGGTGCAGTCAAAACAAAGAGTCCAGTTGAATCACATTTTCAGGAGAATAGATTACACCAGAAAGGGAGAATTTAACATAATCGATACATTTTTAGAATCCAGGCGAATAGACAATTTGCCAGAACCCTGGTTTCTGCCAGGCCCCCAACTTCATACCAAGCAGGGCTGTGCGACTCGCAATCCTCCCCCCGGACTGAGCGGCTGTTCCCCACAGTTCCACATTCTACCTGGACGACTGAGGGATTCTACACACAACCTGGGTAGTTCAAGTGCACTGCAAAACAAGTAAAGAAAACATGCATACCAGCCACACATTACACCGAGGACTGATGACACTAGAGCAGGCTGACCCAACAGCATTATGTCCTCAGGTACGATCTGGTTCATAAACAACTGCTAAACCCACTACCTTTAATGTTCTATTTTATTTGCTAAAGGAGAGTGTGATCTGTTATCACATGAAACTGTTCCTGTGTGTGTGTCTGTGTTTGAGAAGGTCCTGGGTCGCCGAACCTCAGTGGAAGAAATCAGCTCCATAAATAACGTGCTCTGAACCATGCGCTGTCCCCGAGCACGGCGGTCATTATAACGCCTTTGAAATGATAATTGGTTCTTGTTATGGATATTTACTGTAGTGACTGATGTGACATTCATTATACTCAGGCATATATGAGAACATTTACTCAACCTGACAATTTCACTGATGGAGTCGTGCATGAGCGCCAAGCGAACCGTGGCGTGGGACTAATTGTGTGTGCTGTGCGGGTGATCACTGTTTTATGTTCTGTTTTATGTTGTGTGTTAGGTGAGGTTAGGTAGTACCCAGCTATAGGTGGAGATATGGTTGAAGATCATTTATGAAAGGGTACACGATGCAAAATTGACTTTCATCAGTGTTATCATTATGTTCTATCATCAAAACCACACCTAAATAATATTTAGCTTCATTCTTGTTATTAAGATGTGTGAAGAATCCCTCAGTCATCCATGTAGAATCCATGGTAAAAGGAGAAATTCAATTTGTCCTTCTTTGAGCAGGAATGGGGGGGGTCAGACACAATTTGTCCCCCATCTATAATTCCATTCTCAAATCTAAATCAAAACAAACAAAGAAAACAATAGGGCTAGCCAGATCAGGTCCAGAGATGTGAAAACACCCATTAGGGTATGAATGGGTATGCTAAAATAGACACCAGAGAGAAACTGAAAACAAAGATGTGGGATAGTTTCAGAATAATTTCATTGTAGTTAGCTCCTCCCTGCAGCTAGATATAAGCAGTGTCCATCAGCACTCTAACCAGAACTGACGAAGCAACTTGGATGAGCTGCGAAACGTTTTCGACCAAATAAACTTTCCAGTTGACAAATTGAATTTCTCCTTTTACCATTCAGTCTTGTTAGCTTGTTTCATGAATCCATCAATTTAGAGTAGCTTCGAATGTTTGCCTTGTCCTCTATATGTGTGAAAAATCCCTCTGTGGTCCAGGTAGAATCCACGGCAAAAGAAGAAATTCAATTTGTCAACTGGACAAAAGTTTATTTGGTCAAATACGTTTCGCAGCTCATCCAAGCTGCTTCTTCAGTTTCATTCAAGTACATGGGCTAGTGGTGCAATGGTTAACACATCTAACAACAGCTTAGAAGATTCTAGGTTCGACTCCTGGCTAGCTTGCATGTTGTTTTAACCTGGACTACATCATTTAACTGCTCCAACTGTTGAAGACAATTCCATCCCAGTGTATAAAATGTACACTGTAGCAGTGACGTGTGGTGAGGGTCGTGTCTGAGGCTCTGACGTCGTCACAATCAGATTTACAAATCTGTAAACCAGGGCCAGTTTCTCTCCTGCAAGTGACTGGAGCTCAGAATATTTTTGACGTGAAGCTGAAAATTAATTATTATTGTTCAGTGCATTTTTCAGAGCACCGAGTAGCGTCATAAATTAAAATAGCAACGTTTTTAGCACGATCTGGCTCTGAATGTGAGCGATGGACCACTCATGTTTAATGAGGCTTCTTTGCTAAATTTTTCAGGTCACAATATCCATCTGAGTCCAGACATCGTCACAGCAGGTTGAGAAAAGAAGGAAAAGCAGAAAAGACGCTGTTTGAAAAGAGCGAGTCTTTCGTCCCGTAGTCTGGACCAAACTCTTTAGCTCCGGCGTTGGTCTTCCTTTAATTATAACCTCCTGCTTTGACCCAAAGTCCAGTTTAGAAAACTGCTCGAGCTTTAATATGAAATCTTCCTCCATTTAAAAAAGTCGGGCCAGACAAGAAGAAAAAAGTGAACGGATTATTAAACATGACTTGCAAACTCTAAATTGTATCTTGTGTCACTTATTCTAATCTGCTGCTCCAGGAGTTGCAGAAGAATCCCTGGGCTCACGAGTGCCTCTACCATGAGGCCAGGGAACTACGAGCCTCACCCGGTGCCTTTTCACCGCCGCTTTAACCCAGCGCCTTTTCACCGCCGCTTTAGCGCAGAATCTGTCACTGCTGAGCTACAGCACAGTCAGTCCATGTGCGGCACCAACGGCTGCTGCAGAGCTGCACACCCAAGACCACTATTTGAACGGGAAAAGTGAAAATTCAGTCATTTTGAATAAAAAAAGAATTAAAATGGCTAATAAAAGTTAAATAGAAAATAACTTTATAACTAGTACAAATCACTGGGTAAATATAACCATATATTTTTTTATTTGACTTTTTTTTTTTCTCTGTGATCACCTCCCCTGATTGCAGGTCACTGCAGGGTACTATGTCCCCAAATTAAGTCTTAATCAGAAAAAATACGAAAGCATGTCTTATGCACTTTAAATATGCCAAAATTATATAAGTATATAGATATGACGTATAGGAGTTTAAGGGTCCATATTACACTATTTTCTGATTTTTGTTCTAATGTAGTTTCCTCATCACAAACAGACCTGGAGTTGTGTTTTTTGTTTCATTCACATGTTTAACACACAAACCTACAGATTTTGGAGTTCTTCTCTCAGCCTGTGTTTTTCACCCCCATGCACCTTCACTAGAATCATTTGGATAATTTAATGCAGAGAACAATTTCTCCTGTGTGAGATCAATAAAGTCCTCCTCCTCCTCCTCGTTAGCTCAACTGGTAAGTCACTTGACTTTCACCCAGGGGACCTGGTTTCAAATCCCCCCCTAGCCCACTTGGGTCAAATGCAGAAGTGAATTCCTCCTGTATGTCACTGTGTGTGAGATCAATGAAGTCTTAAAACTACAGCTTCATGATATCACAACATGGAACACAGTATTCTGAGCTTTGAAGATATAATAAGACTATAATCCAGGATTACTCAAACATGTGAATGAAGCAAAACAACTCCAGGTATGTTTTTGTCTTGAAACAAACAAGAATCAATTTTGTGTAATACCGAACCCTTAAATAAGCAGATTTGCATAACACATTCTATCTCTGCCACAACCAGCCTCTGTTTTTCCATTCTCTGCCCTGACAAAATGAGCCCATCTTCATGCTCACCGTCACTTTCCCAGGCCCGCAGAGTCCCAGAGACCACATCTCCGTGCAGTCTCCTCAATAGTTAATTTCCACGCTCGGTGGTGCACACAGCAGACGGGCTCAGATAAATGAAGCCGGGTCCTCTTTTCTGATGGTTCACGCACATCACATGCCTCTTCTGGAGAACATGTAGAAAAGATCGAGGGAGTGAGTCAGTGTGGGTGAACAAATCCGTTGGGTCTTATTTCAGCTGTAAAAATACTACTTGGTAATAGGGCTGCAACAAACCAACGAATTACCCATTTTGTTTGAGCTTAAAGGCCCATATTATGCCATGTTCTGATATATGTTAGAATGTCCTTCATCACAAACAGACCTGGAGTTCAAAGTTCAGAGTCAGCTTTATTGTCAAAAACCATATGTACAGGTTGCACACACAGGATTTGAAATTGCAGCGCCCCCTAGGCCCACAGTGAACATAAAACAGGTGATAAATAAGACAACAAACACCATGACTAAAACATCACATATACCCGTAGCAAAAGTACAAAAGGCTTGTATAAAATACAAATAAGTAAAACACACAATAGCCATGTCTCAATTCTCAGAGTGCACAGTTCGGAGCGTGGTTTTAAGGGCATGTACGCCACATCTGGTGCAACAACTGCCGCCCCATTTCATTGACTGTGCACATGGTAGGATCAGATTGGATTTCTCCAAATCCGATCCCGTTACTCAGCGGGTGGTCTGTCCTCTAATCCAAGTCGTGTAATCGGATAATGGTCAGCGACCTGGCCGGCTCTGCTACGCTATGTGGCGCTGTAGTCCAACTACTTCCGGGTGATGGCTACTCAATAAAAACACAATAAACTATGTGGCGGTATACAAAGATGGAGGAGTTTGACGGTGCAGCATTGGTGTACGTGTTGTGCATTCTTTCTTCGCAGCCATGATTTTGTCTGACTTTTCCGGCCACAATCGCTACTTATGACGGCGTCGGTGCCTCCTGCCACTTCCGGGTGAAATCCCTGGCGAAAATTTCCAATACGCCAATCCGATCCGATATCGTGCACAAGGCGGCACCAAGCGGATTATTATCGGCCTAAGCCAGGGGTTCCAATCGGATTCGGGAAACCAATCCCTATACGATCCTTAGCCTGTGCACATGAATTCGATATGATCCCAATCCGTTTGCAATGGGATTACACTTGTCCATGTGCTCGCAGTGTTTTTTGTCCCATGCACATTTAACACGCGGTCTGAAGACCGCAATCGTTTCCATGGAAATCGGGGCGTGGACCAACTGCGGAAAAAGCACACTTCGCGCACTCATATATCCCAGCATGCACCGTGTGCTACTTCTTCTACGGGAGAAAATGGAGTCGGCGGCTGCATCTGGTAGTTGCGAGACCTGTCGCATTTTGCCGACGCCCATGCGGTCCGCGGAGTGTACTCAGGGCTGAGCAAGTATGCACAGTCTTGACTGAAGTCTGAGCCCCCTTAAAACCACGCTCCGAACTGTGCACTCTGAGAATTGAGACACAGCTAATGTGTGACATAATAAAGCTCAAATGTGTCATTTAAGCAGCAGTGTCAGTGTCATTTAAGCAGCAGTGTCAGTGTCATTTAAGCAGCAGTATCAGTGTCATTTAAGCAGCCGTGTCAGTGTCATTTAAACAGCAGTGCCATTGGGGGAGGGAGGGAAGGGAGAGAGTTGAGCATCCTGACAGCTTGGTGGATGATGCTGTCTTTCAGTCTGCTGGTCTTGGCCCTGAGGCTCCTCAGTCTCCTTCCTGATGGCAGTTGTGTTGTGTTGTGTTTTGTTTTTGTTTGTAAGTTGTGTTTTGTTTCATTCACACATTTTTAACACACAAACCCTGCAGATTTAGGCTGAGTTCACTGTTGCATATGTATCTCTGTTGTCATTTGGTGATACAGGAAGTGCTCCATTGTGTTTTTAAACTCCACACACCTTCTCTAGAATCATTTGGATCATTTCAGCCTCTGGAACTGCCAATTCAAAATTACCACTACATAACGTCACACGGTGAACCAAAAAACAACTCCAGGTCTGTTTTTGATGAGTTCACAGCATTTTAACATGGCTTAAAGCTCACAATAGTCAATACTGTGTAAAATGGGACCTTTAAAGATAAAAAAATAAAAAAATAAAATCACTCAAAACATTAATGGACCATTAAATTAACCACAAAACCACAGAACATCATATTATATCCCCTTGTTCAAAAGATGCACAACACAAGTTCATTTTATTTTAATTTTTTATTTGTTTTTATTACAGATGAGACTCAATATTCTACTTTTGCAAATCTCTAAAACAAACACTGCAACATTGTTCATAATATCTCCCATTGCTAATGTGAGAGTGTTATAAAGTGCAGGCTTTGGATCCAAATGCAGAACCAACACAGCTAAAGATGGAGGGGCCGTTTAGACGAGGGCGATTGCGACTGAAAACGACGAAATATTCTATTGGAAGTGTGTTTCGTTTACACGGCGGCGGCGCCGTTGGGCTCTGAAACCGCAAAAATCTGAAGACTCCTTCCAGAGTCGCCCGGGTCGTGTCTCCGTCTAAACGGCAAAAAGCGCAAAACATGTTCACGTCGCATACACCTGATGCGCCAAGCCGGTAAAAACAATAACAATACGTCGCAGGCAACACAGTTGAGTTTGGACATGACTGGGCAGAACCAGTCAGTGATGGGACAATTTTGAGAATGGATTAGTTGATGACAGTGCTTGGGTGGAAAACTTCAGAATGACTAAACAAGCTCTTGTTGCATTAAGCGAAGAGCTCCGACCCTCCACATCGAGGGCGAAACAACCGTAATGAGAGCCCCTGTCGGTGTCCTGAAAAAGGTAGCTCTGACATTATATTACCTGCATTATATTATTATTATATTAAGATAAGATAAGAGATAAGATAAGACTTTATTGATCTCACACAGGAGAAATTTACTTGTCACAGTAGCTCCAGGTAGGGACAGTTTGAACAAGAAGACAAGTGCATGCAGGCAAGAATGGCATAAAGTAATAATAATAATTAAAAAATAAGTAATAAATCGAATAATAATAATAGTAGTAATAATAATAAAAACAGTGACAGGGAGAGTATTGAAAAATTGGAAAAACCATATTGCACAATAGGAGTATTGAAAAAACGACAATATTGCACATTGGGAAAACGATATTGCACGGTAGGACTATATAGTAGAATTATACAGTCTGATGACGGTGGGGATGAAGGATCTGCGGTAGCTCTCCTTCTTGCACTGGGGGTGCCTCAGTCGGCTGCTGAAGGAGCTGCTCAGCTCCTCTACAGTCCGGTGCAGAGGGTGAGAGGTGTCGTCCATGATGGACGTGAATTTGGCCAGTACCCTCCTCTCAGCCACCTCCTCTACAGAGTCCAGAGGACAGCCCAGGACAGATTATTAATATATATTATATTATATTATTAGCGGCCTGGCATGCATATTCAATCGAATTCGCCCACTTTTGCGTCTTCGTATAAACAAACTTTTCCTGTTGAGAACGCTCGTCTAAACGCGGATACAAAATTGAAAACGAGATGCCACTTTTGCGTCTTCTGTTTTGATCGTCGCCGTATAAACGTAGCCTAAGAGCTTTGTTGACAGGTGGGCAGGGGGTCCGGTGGAGCAGGTATTTATTTATTTATATATTTATTTATTTGTTTATTTGACAGGGACAGTGCAATCGGACATAGTTACAGAACAGAGCAGCTGATGTGATGCAGACAGAGTTTAGCAAATGCTAATTTTCAACCCCCGTCCCTGGTTGAGCTTTTCTACACTGACATAAAATCTAAAGTACATATATATAAAAAATACAATTTCATCTATATAAATACAGCAGTGCAAAGACATGTAACACTCATTCACTCACTCGGCTCATTCATTCACTCATTCTACCACTATTTACACATGGGTACAGCTTTGGTTTATCTTGAGCCAAGATATAAGTTTAAAGGTGAAGAGTTTGAACTCGCAGATGGACTTAATTTCTGTGGGCAGAAGTTCCACAGTTTACAGCTCCGACTGTCCAGGTGACGTCCTGCACTGCTGGAGTTTACACTTATAGTTTAAGGTGCCTCTTGTCGTCCTGCTGCTGTTTGGTCTTTGTATAAATGTACTGAGCGCTTCTGGAGCCTGATTATGGAAACATTTGAAAAATAATTTGAGAAAACATAAATTGCTGAAACTGTCAAAACTTGACAAATTATAATGATTGAGAATGTGACAGTGATGAAAGCGGACAGGTTTCCTATCCATAATTTTGACTGCTTGATTGTTTAGTGAACCAATGCGCTTTGTGGCTAAGGGAGCTGCCTGGGCCCATGCTCTCATGCAATAAGATACACTCAACAAAAATATAAATGCAACACTTTTGTTTTTGCTCCCATTTTTCCTGAGATGGACCCAAAGATCCAAAATTCACTCCAGATACACAACACTACCATTTCTCTCAAACATTGTTCACAAATCTGTCCAAATGTGTGACAGCGAGCACCTCTGCCCTGCCGAGACAATCCACCCCACCTCACAGGTGCGCCACATCAAGATGCCGATCCGACATCATGACCAGTGCACAGGTGCGCCCCAGACTGCCCACAATAAAAGGCCACCCCGAAATGTACTTTTTTTTTTTGCTTTATTGGGGGTCTGGGGACTCAGAACCAGTCAGTATCTGGTGTGACCACCATTTGCCTCATGCAGTGCAACACATCTTCTTCGCATAGAGTTTATCAGATTGTCAATTGTGGCCTGTGGAATGTTGGTCCACTCCTCTTCAAAGGCTGTTATGGACGAAGAACACAGGTGCATTTTATTGATGGCATTTTGAATTCACAGAGATACCGGGATGAGATCCTGAGGCCCATTGTTGTGCCATACATCCATGAACATCACCTCATGTTTCAGCAAGATAATGCACGGCCCCATGTTGCAAGGATCTGTACACAATTCTTGGAAGCTGAGAATGTCCCAGTTCTTGCATGGCCAGCATACTCACCGGACATGTCACCCATTGAGCATGTTTGGGATGTGCTTGACCGGTGTATACGACAGCGTGTACCAGCTCCCACTAATATCCAGCAACTTCGCACAGCCATTGAAGAGGAGTGGACCAACATTCCACAGGCCACAATTGACAATCTGATAAACTCTATGCGAAGAAGATGTGTTGCACTGCATGAGGCAAATGGTGGTCACACCAGATACTGACTGGTTCTGAGTCCCCAGACCCCCAATAAAGCAAAAAAAAAAAAAAAAGCACATTTCGGGGTGGCCTTTTATTGTGGGCAGTCTGGGGCGCACCTGTGCACTGGTCATGATGTCGGATCGGCATCTTGATGTGGCGCACCTGTGAGGTGGGGTGGATTGTCTCGGCGGGGCAGAGGTGCTCGCTGTCACACATTTGGACAGATTTGTGAACAATGTTTGAGAGAAATGGTAGTGTTGTGTATCTGGAGTGAATTTTGGATCTTTGGGTCCATCTCATGAAAAATGGGAGCAAAAACAAAAGTGTTGCGTTTATATTTTTGTTGAGTATATGTGTGGAAAGATCATCCCATGCAAGTAGAATAGGGCTGCCTGGTCGGGGATGTAAGGTACTGGGCAGGGGGGTCCGGTGGAGCAGGAACCTTGAGGAAACCAGATGAGCAGCGACATGAGATATCCGAGGAGTACTGGGAGCAAAATGACCAAATCACAGGAAGTCCGAGAGAATATATAGAAAAAAAGATTGAGTTACCGCTGTGGATTAACTGACGAACTGGCAGGGAGTGATGGAAGGACTTGTTTGTCGATGGATTTCAGGTGTAAGATTGAGACAGACTGCAGCTGGTGGTGGGTGGGTGACGCCGTAAGTACGTCGGCGGGGAAAACTCCTCGCCGGTGAGTGAAAGACAAAGGCATGGGGAAAGAGAGAAACTGGAGGATCATGACAGGGATATTTTAGGAGAATTTATGAACACATTTCCCAAACCAAACCTCTCTGCACGCCCATTTAATCCGAACAGGTTTAGTTCAAATCAAAATGTAATACTTGTGCCATTAAAGCGGCCTTCGTTTTAACAAAATCCATTTAATGACTTTTGATTCTTTTTTAATACCCTGAATTAACTGCGCTGTATCTGAGGAGCTGTACACGTCCCTGTTGCCATGGTTACCCCGGCGATCGCTCGTCTGAGTCACCGAGCGGTGTACGGGCACAGAAAGATGCCAAAGATGGGACTTTTGGCTCTTTTGTGGGATCCGAATCTTTTTATTTATACCACAAAAGCCATTTTATCTACAAACAAATCACAAAGAGAAATGATGAATGAAGTTAAAGGTGCACTGTGTAACTTTTCTGACATCTGCTTGTCTCCACGGTGATGTTATTGCTTTGCCTGGGATGTTCCACAGTATGTTATTAAACAAATATATCTTGCATTTATTCAACTTGAGGTGTTTTTATTTCTCAGAACTACCGCAAAATAACGCATTATTACTGTGAGCAGGTCCACTTCTCCACAGATCTGACCTGTAATTTGGCTGGGTGTTGTAGCCTGCTTGTCTCCATGGAGATTTGTGCTACGTTTATACGGCGACGATCAAAACAGAAGACGCAAAAGTGGCGTCTCGTCTTCAATTTTTAATCCGCGTTTAGACGAGCGTTCTCAACAGGGAATGTTTGTTTATACGAAGACGCAAAAGCGGACGCAAAAGCCAGCGAAGGGAGGCGCTGGAAATAACTGGACTGAAAAGCTAAAAACAAAAAAAACATCACAACAGCGTCAAGTTACATTTCTAACCACGACTGTACCGGAAAAGAGAAAGGTACAACTTCAAAATAAAATGTTCTAGTTGCGTTTTAAATGAGTTGTTAAGTTCCGCTCCAAACATTTCAGTGACTTATATTTTTGTTTACATGTTTTTGAATATTGTACTGAAAATAGTGACATTACAGGAGGATTACAGTGAATTAGAAAATATAAAATCACATCGGGTTTTACATTTGAAGTGCCTCATGCGGAAGTCGCTTGTCTTGGCGTCTGTGTGGCTGTGAGAGTGTGAGAAAGACTTGTACGGGAAGAAGAGAAAAGACCGTAGACGTGTGTGGGTGCGATTTATACAATTGTTGGAATGACTCTTGTATGTTGACTAGAGCTTCTTGAACATCCGTGGTATCAAGGTATGCCGCATCTATGTGACGTAAACGCGTACGCGACGTGAGCAGATCTGACCAGTTTTGCGTCTTGGGCAGTTTACACAGAAACGCTACAGCGGAGCGTATTTAACTTTTCCACTCCACTACACTGGTTTCCGATTTTTGCGTTTTTAGCCCCCCAAAACGCCATCACAGTGTAAACGAAAGGCACTTCCGATAAAATATTTTGTCGTTTTTACCCGTAAGCGTTTACCTCGTGTAAACAGGCTGTTAAACATATCCATCTAGCATTTATTCATTACAGGTGTTTCTATTGCTCAAAAATACAATAATTCCTCCTGTGAATAGAGGTGACTCTCCACAGACCTGACCTGTAATGTAGCCTACCTGCTTATCTCCATGGAGATGCCTGACGACATTAATGGGGACTGCTCAGGTTTGTAGGTGGAGGGTCCAAGCCGTTTTTTTTCCGCATGAAGATGTTGATTTAGCAAAACATTTTTACTGTGGAATATTCTAGACAGAGCAATAACCTTTCATTAGACAAACCCTCCAGAGAATTAGCATAGTCTCCCTTTAAGCTGATCTCTAATATTTTCATTTATTGTGTTTTAAGGCCAACATTGTAATTCTGTTTTCCCTGGTAAAGGTTAAATAAAAATGATTGCTTAAAAATACCAACATTTCACTGTGAGCAGGGTCGCCTCTCCACTTTGTAACGTGCGATCTTTTACTTGTCGTAGAGAGAGACACAAGTTTATGTCGTTTATTATCGTAAATACCAAAAAAAAACTGACATCAAAACTGCACATGAACACCCACTCACTCCACGGGAAACATGGAAGATTTTTATGATACTCGAGCTGCTGAGATGAGATCAACTTTGAACACAGCGGAGAGCAGCAAAAGTGTCATGTAAAGCATTTTATTTACAAAATATACAGAAATGTACAGCATATTTACAAATATACAGAAATGTACAGCATTTTATTTACAAAATATACAGCATATTATTTACAAAATATACAGAAATGTACAGCATATTTACAAAATATACAGCATATTACTTACAAAATATACAGAAATGTACATCATATTTACAAAAAAATATACAGCATATTATTTACAAAATATACAGAAATGTACAGCATATTATTTACAAAAAAATATACAGCATATTATTTACAAAATATACAGAAATGTACAGCATATTTACAAAATATACAGCATATTACTTACAAAATATACAGAAATGTACATCATATTTACAAAAAAATATACAGCATATTATTTACAAATATACAGAAATGTACAGCATTTTATTTACAAAATATACAGCATATTATTTACAAAATATACAGAAATACAGCATATTTACAAAATATACAGCATATTACTTACAAAATATACAGAAATGTACAGGATCCATCCATCCATCCATTTTCTTCCTCTTATCCGGGGTCGGGTCGCCGGGGCAACAGTCTAAGCAGGGACTCCCAGACTTCCTTCACCCCGGACACTTCCTCCAGCTCCTCCGGGGGGACCCCAAGGCGTTCCCAGGCCAGTCAGGAGACATAGTCCCTAAAGTGTGTCCTGGGTCTTCCCCGGGGCCTCCTCCTATTTACAAAATATACAGAAATATACAGCATATTATTTGCATTTTCTTCCTGCTGTTGAAGATGAATTAACGAGTCGAAAACTGTTTTACCCAAGTAACAGGTCAGGATAAAGTCTGGCGTTTCACTTCACTACGACAACAAAAGCACCTGAACACAACATACACGTAATTTCCACTTCACAAGCGGAAAGGATGATCTTTCCCACACCACGTGAAGGTGCCACAACATCTCGAGAGCTCCAAATGCTCTGTTCCACATCGTAACGTCATGAAGTGTCGGTTTTCGAGTAGCTGTTCAGCAGAGATTGAAAATTCCAGGACTGAAATGATCCAAATGATTCTAGTGAAGATGTGTTAAAAACACAGTGGAGCACTTCCTGTATTGCCACGTGACATCATGAGGTGGAACAGAGCGTTTGGAGCTTTGGAGATGTAGACAGACGAATAATAAAGTGTTCCTCAAACATGTGAATGAAACAAAATACAACTCCAGGTCTGTTTTTGAGGAGGAAACAAAATTAGAACATGACTAAAACCTCACAAAACTCAATTTGGTGTAATATAGGACCTTTAAATGTGTTGTCTGCTTTGGGGGAGACATTTTGAGCATTCCATCACCACGGCGACACTTTCAGCCTCGCCCCTCATGGGCTCGGCTCTTCTGGGATCACCAACGACACGAGGGAAGAGGCCATTAGAGCTTAATCTAGCGCGGAATGACGTGCTGCCCGTTTAGCAAACAGACAGATTATCCCAGGCTGTCTGAGCTGTAATTTACCTGACTTCTCTGGGGTCGGGACAAATTCATCTTCGTACTGCTGCTTTAACCCCCACAGTGCTGGGCCAGTCCTCTTTTTGTTCCCCCTCAAACAACAGGATCTTTTCACACTGCAAATTTCTCTGATCTGGCCAAGATTTTAAAACTTATATCAGGTTATTCATCTTGTTTTCAGATTTTATTATCGACTTTCTAGTTCTGAGACGCTTCATTCTCGTCTAGAGGGAGTTTATCTTAATAGAACTTGTCAAATAAAATGATCTTGCTGCATGAACAGATTATTTCAGTACTTGTAAGTCATTTTCGGATAGATTTAAGTGTTTATATCTTACAGTTTGGCCAGTTTTCCCAGATTTTGTCAAAGGTACTATTGCCAACAGAGCCCAAAGAAAGTCGTGATCTGCATGTTTCCAAACTATAGAGCATTTTCACGTGACGTCATAATCTGGAAGCCCGCCATCTTGGAGATATTTGAAACACCGCGAACAGCGCACTTATGCTGCAAAGTTAAAAAAGAAAGCAAAATGGTCAACTATTGTCGGGTCCTACGCTGTCAGAATAGACCGGACAGAGAAAAACACCTGCAGTTCTATCGTTTACCTAAAGTAGTGACCAACCAGGTCTAAACCAGGTCTAAACCAGGACTAAACCAGGTCTAAACCAGGTCTAAACCAGGACTAAACTAGGTCTAAACCAGGACTAAACCAGGTCTAAGCCAGAACTAAACCAGGACTAAACCAGGGTGAACAGACAGCACTTATCAAAGGAAAGGAGATTGTGGATCGCCAGTCTCAAACAGAACTTGGATGGGAGAAATCACGACAACATTCGCATATGCTCAGCTCATTTCGCAGCCGGTAGCTGTATCTTTGCAAAATGTGAATAATAAAAAGCAATATACTCGTACTTAAACACGTTACACATGTAATACAAGTGCGCCGACCTTTGCCATCACAATACGCTTGTCTCCAGTTTTCCGCACTTTGCGCTCTCCGACCAGCCACAAACAAACTGGTTGTTGCCTCCAGACCTTTAGAGCTCTGAAGGTCCTCCAGATCTTTAGAGCTCTCAAGGTCTTGTGCTGTATCAGGACTTGGGGAGAAGACCAGGTCATTGACAATATGGGGATCATTTACAGCAGCAGAATCGACAAATCACCGCTGTCACTGAACAAACTTGAATCCATCTCATACGGATCTTCTTGCCCAATTAATTTGAGTTTTTTCATATAACGCTTCTTTTCTTTGGCATCAAACTTATCAGGAATCAGGAAGGTTTTTATTGCTATATGAGTGAACAGGTTCACAACATTAGGAACTTGCTTCGATACCTAGAGCGGACAGTCACTCCGAGTACCAGGGCTGCCGTTCGTGGCGCCAACTTGGTTACAACAGAGTAGAAAAAAAAAAAAGATGCAGACAATTTTACAACACGTAATGACAGAAAAAACAATTGGAGAGGTAAACATACGGTGATCTTTTTCTTTGGCAACAGAAGGAAGGGTGGGGGGGATCAGATTGGAAATCAATAATTGATTGGACACTGACGCAGCTATACCCTATACAGCTGGTCAACTGTGTCAGAACTTTTGGATTCCGATGTGGAAGGTTTCTCGCGAAATTTAGATTTTTTTTCCTGCATGGTTGCGATCTAAATACATGTAATTTTGAGCACATAATGCATCCAAGATGGCCGCACATACAGGTAATTGTTCTGTTTTTCCGGGTTCGTGAAAATGCTCTATTGTGTGCATACTGTGTTATGAAAGACAACTGGCAGACCCAAATGTGCAGTCAAAAAGTATTTATGTAACTACAATAGTCCTGGGGGGAGCCAGGGGAGGTGGAAGGGGTCCAGGTCAGCAGCAGGAAAGTCATGGCTCAGACTGACCAGAGCCTGACAGCCCCAGTGGGCCATGGAGATGAAGCCGGCTCCACCCAAAGGCACTGGAGGATGGAGAGGAAAAGGCAGATAAATCTACAAAATCTTCAAAAACTCTCAAAACCACAGAATTAGCCTGAGCATAAGTTTAGCACTCGAACACTGTCACGATCTGGCACTGGAGAGGAGGTCAGCAGGTTTTTTTATACGGCAGAAGGTGATTATTTATTCATTAATTTATTTATTTGATTGGGACAGAGTTAATGAACAAACGCGACACATGAACGTAAACACACCAGATTGCAGTCTGAGGCTAATATCCATCCGTTGTCCCAAAGGGCTGGGGTCACAGGGGGCCAAACAATAAAATATTGCCCACTCCACTCGTTGCACATTTCCCATTACTGGAGGATGGGGATCAGTTGTGGAGTTCAGCAGGTGAGTATAATTAGGATCCGCCCAGGAAACACCAAAGAAGGTAAAACAGAGAGGGGGAGAGGGAGCAGGACAGAAACAAAGACCTATTCCAATAGACCCCTTTACTGTTAGTAAACAAACGTGACATCACTGGCATGAGCGCGCATGCCCGACTCATCGCGGACCATAGCGGAGTATAGGGTAAGCTACATTCAAGAGCTCACGATGAGCAACGGAGTTCAACTACCAGATCCTTATGCGATCACGGAGTGGCAGCACGACCGCAGAAAGTGTCCAGATTTACAGTGGCCAGATATCCACTGTTATTTAGTCGAGAAGCCCAAGTTCGCGCATACAAATCCATGCATCCATGGATTTGTACCAGTTTGCCGTGTGTGGCCATGTACAGGAGGTAAAATACCACGATATCGATGGGGAGTTTTGTGTGTTGGCATCTGATGTTCTCCCCAGTCAAAGACAAGGCCACAGGACGACCTTGTACAATGCTTGGGCTATCATCAACAAGCGCGATAACTACGTTCTGACCGCCAACTGCACTTGCGTTGCGGGGTAAGTAACATACTACGACTTAATTCACGAGTCACAGATGTGATCTCAGTCATGTGAAATGCCATTTAAGATGGTCATGCGAAAACTTATCATGCCTTTTAACAGTTATTCGTGTTCGTTTACATGTGTCTGTCGTAGAGGTTACCCGGTTAATATGTCTGTGAGCTTTGCGGTGTCCTGTGCTTGCTAGTTAATCAGCATGATTAAACACCATTGAACACCTGGGCAAATTACCCTAAACAAGCAGCAGGTGTTCACTTGTGTGCATGTCAGTTGAATGATATGAACTATCATTTATTCCAGCTGTTTCTCTTTATTCGAGTTCTTCTCTTCTATATCTTCGCTGGGGGTTTTATGGCAGCAGTGGCTTTTTTTGAGTCGGAACTGCGCGTGTATTCAGTGATGACGTAGCTTTGAAACGGGTCTATTTAAACCGATTTCTGAATATTAGTGATGGCAAGATGAAGATGAAGCCCCATGAAGCACTGAAGCGTTCCGTCCATTTGCTCGACTCTTGAGCCGATGCTTCAAGGTGCTTCATTTGCTCCACTGCGCCATCAAGTGGCCAAAAAAAGTATAACAGGCAGAGTGATAATCGTACAATCATCATGATCATCGTGGTTCTGATGGAAAGAGTTATATTGAACAAATGAATGATTAAATATATTAATGTTTGTGATATCAACATAAAGTGTGAATTTATGTTAATATTAATTTATGTTAATATTAACATGGAGTCTGTGTTCATGATATAATGGTCGGGTTAAAAGAAAACGTAGAAACAAATTGGAGATAGGGATGTAATGTGACTGTGCTTTTGTTACTACTTTATGGCTGTACTTATGCGACAATAAGGATGGCAAAATATGGTCATTTTATTCATTTTTATTTAAAAATATCAATTTCTCCATATATATTATATTATATATTATCATATATTAGACCAGGGGAAACACTGTGTTGTCAAATTTGTGTATTTAGTAATATTGTTTATTTAATGATGTCATTTTTACTATAAATCTTATTAGGAGATATCAGCTCAAAATGTTCCCAAACAGGGGAAAATCTTTTTCTTGCTGGCTCCATCACAAAAAAAAAAAAAAAAAAAAAAATCTCAAATAGAATGTACCAAACTCACAATAACCCAACACCACAAAATGTGAGGGGGAATCCATTGCATTATACTGGCCCTGATGTTTCGAATCACGCGCCAAATCCTCGAACCACTTCCTGAATCAGTCACGTGGTACGGGCGGTTCGCGAAGCTTCGAACGTCACCACACACGTCACCAATACGAGCCTCGATACGCACTTCACCAAAGCCTTCCTGGATTACTCGGCACACGCTTCGAAGCCTCGACACGGAGGACACATCACTACTGAAAATCCTGTAAACCCGGGAACTATGGCTGCTCTTGTGGCTGACTGGATCACACAGTGAGCAGTTTGTCAACTTTGACTTTCTGCACCAAATATGTCAAACGTTTCAGAGGAATGTCCCTTTTCATCACTGAAAATAGAGAGCAAAGAGAGAGAGGCTGAAGAGAGGACTTTCTGTTGTGTCAGAGTTCACCTGGCGCCCCCTGGAGGCTGCTGTGATGCTACAGAACAGACAGGACCCAGAGGATGGACACTTTTGTCCTCAGGGCTGTTGCTCCCCTCAAACTGATAATGGATCTGATGACTCGACCTTTTGAGCTGCGCTGACACTTTTGTTTGAGCTTTTCTGTTGTTTATTGTATTTTGCTGCTCTGTGTCCGGGGCCTCCAGCCTTTTTCCTCTGGTGAGCTCCTTTACAAAACGAAAATCCCAGAGGTCAGCTGATTTTAGCCGAGTAAATATAAAACCACAGTGAACCTTAGATGGGAACAGTTAGATGTCTATGACACATAAACCATTATCTAACCAAATTTGAGTTATTCAACAATATTTATAATTCAGAAACCCCTCGGCGAGCTCCTTGGCTGGAAAACTGCTGGTAGTTCCCGAGCTACAGGTTGGAGATCCCTGCTCTGCTTAAATTGCCCCTCAGTGACAAATAAAGTGATTTTGATTGATAGATGCAGGCCAAAGAACTGAGAAGGTACAAACAGGGCTTCATGACATTCAGGGGAGTCTGGTGTTTTAAAACTTTGCAGCTATAATTGCTAATAAAAACAACTATGATCTAACCACACCTTAGGCAGAAATAGATAAGCAAATGTATAAACTGACCTGAGTTTAGTATAAGGCCGGTTTGTGCTGCAGACTCAGAGAGTAAATCACTTGAGTTCGTAGCCCTCAATAAAGTGTGGTTAGCTTAGTGCTGATACTAAATTACTACAGACCTGAACGCCTCATGGCCCCATTTGCTCCTCTTGATTCTCTGACCTGCTGGACTGACAGGGTTTCGGGCAAAGACCATTTGAATTTGGTGGCACTTGGATTTCCGTGTGCATGTAAACGGAGTGAATGGAAGATTAAAGATACACTAACATGCAGTCTTATTGTTAGCGGACATACCACTTCAGAGATCTGACCTTTAAATTGGCTTGTGGTGTCATTAATACACTATATTGCCAAAAGTATTCGCTCACCTGCCTTGACTCGCACTTAAGTGACATCCCGTTCTTAATCCACAGGGTTTAATATGACATTGGCCCCTTTGCAGCTCTGACAGATGCAGCTCTTCTGGGGAGGCTGTCCACAGGGTTTAGGAGTGTGTTTATCTGAGTTTCTGACCACTGTTCCAGAAGTGAATTTGTGAGGAGAGAGGGAGGACTGGTTTCCATTTTCTTCAGTTCTTTTACTATCTTAAACGTGGTTTGTTTTGTATTTTCTCTTTCATTCACATGTTTGAGTAAAACTTTATTATTATTCTGTCTATATCTTAAAGGTCCCATGGCATGAAATTTTCACTTTCTGGGGTTTTTGAACGTTAATGTGAGCTCCCCTACCCTGTTTAGCCCCCCCATGGTTAAAAGTTGCGAAATGTCTAAACTGAGCATTTGCGATCCTTTTCTGCGTTACAAAAAATCGGAGCTCAAACGGGCGATTTTGAACAAGGCACCTTATTGACGTCAGATCGAAAAAAGAAATGCAAATGCAGTTCCACCCCCGTCTGTCTGTACTCAGCGTCTGTGTAAATCACGCCCAGAGAGTTTGGACTGCGAATGCGCTAGGCAATGCGAAATGCGTTTTTTTAATTTGCCTGGAGGCACATCCGAGTGTTTCTAGGCTCGGAAGTCCTTTATCTGAGCCTCTGGACCTTTGAACAGCAGTGGTTTAATTTTATTTTCTGTGGAAATGTGTTTTTTTCAATTTTTCAATGGAACGCTTAAAATCTCTCCCCCTGTGCAAAAACAAGGAAATGGATCAGCTGAGGGCTACAGCGGAGAGCGGAGCATTTGGCCACGCCCCCACCCTCTACTATTGGCCAGCTCTTTTCTCCTCATTTGCATTCAAGCAACAACGCCCATTATGATCTGTTCTGAGGGAGAAAAAAATACTCTTTCTCATCTTATCTCTGTTTCTCATGCACTGAGTGTTGATTTTGAAGAAGGATTCATTTGAAGAAGGATTCATTTACAGTATTAGGGAACCATTAAGGAGCCATATAAAAGCATCAAGAAGTACCATGTCATGGGATCTCAAAATGCTCTGTTCCACCTTGTGATGTCATGAAGTGGTGGTTTTCAAGTGAACAGCTCCTTTTACCTTTTTAATTCTGTAGAGATCATGGCAAAAGGAGTAATTAAATTTCAGTTTCCAAACTACTGTGTGCATACTGTGTTATGAAAGACAACTGGCAGACCCAAATGTGCAGTCAAAAAGTATTTATGTAACTACAATAGTCCTGGGGGGAGCCAGGGGAGGTGGACGGGTCCAGGTCAGCAGCAGGAAAGTCATGGCTCAGACTGACCAGAGCCTGACAGCCCCAGTGGGCCATGGAGATGAAGCCGGCTCCACCCAAAGGCACTGGAGGATGGAGAGAAAAAGGCAGATAAATCTACAAAATCTTCAAAAACTCTCAAAACCACAGAATTAGCCTGTCTACATCTAAAAAGCTCAAAATGCTCTGTTCCTCCTTGTGATGTAATGAAGTAATGGTTTTCAAGTGAACAGCTCCTTTTACCTTTTAATTCAATAGAGATCATGGCAAAAGGAGAAATTCAATTTCAACTGGACAAAAGTTTATTTGGTCAAATATGTTTCACAACTAATCCAAGCTGCTTCTTCAGTTCTGTTCAGGTACATGGGCTAGAGGTGCAATGGATAACGCGTCTGATTATGGATCAGAAAATTCTAGATTCAACTCCTGGCTAGCTTGTGTGTAGTTTTAACCTGGACTACATAATTTAAGTGCTCCGACTGTTGAATACAATTCCATCCTAGTGTATAAAATGTACACTGTAGACAGATTAATCCACTGTAAACACCACAGTAGGACAGCCGTGATCGTATAGTGGTTAGTACTCTGCGTTGTGGCCGCAGCAACCCCGGTTCGAATCCGGGTCACGGCATGATGACAATAAATTATTTAATGTTAAATATTTGTATTTCACTGAAAGACAAGTGTTGTTTTGCATTTCATGTTTTACATCTGCAGCGGAAACAATGAAAGATATTTTGTAAACTTTTTAAAATTCTATACAATTTGCAATCCTCTGATATTGATGTTATTCCAGACCTTTTAGATCTTTGTTTGGCGAGCTTTGATCAAACATACCAGAGCGTGTTCACAAACCTGAGCCAGGAACAAAGTTTACATGGGCTAGTGGCGCAATGGATAACGCGTCTGACTACGGATCAGAAGATTCTAGGTTCGACTCCTGGCTAGCTCACATGTAGTTTTAACCTGGACTACATACATTAGTCGAATATTTCACCACTGGACTTGTTGCACAGGTGGCATCCTATAGCAGTACCACGCTGAGAGCGACCCATTCTTCACAAATGTTTGTAGAAACAGTCTGCAGGCTCAAGTGTTTCAGTTTATTCACCTGTGGTCATGGAAGTCATTGGAACACCTAATTTCCATTATTTGGATGGGCGAGTTCATACTTTTGGCAATATAGTGTACATTGTAAATTAGCTTCATGTGTGTGTGAGTTCCTTTTTTATGTTTTCATGTTTTAAATACAACTAAATGAAAAAGCTATTTTTAGATGAGCCCTGTGATAATCGACATTGTAACCAGGCATAAATCACTTCCTGATTGCAGTGACCAGTTTCCGATGTGGATCAACACCTCCATGTGCAACTGGTTGCTGGATCTCCTGACAGGAAGGCAGTACGGGTTTTATTTTACAAGATATTTTGTAAAGTTTTGTAAAGGCCCTGCAGAGGATGTACTTCCTGAGGCAGCTGAAGAGATTTAACCTGCCAGCACGGACAATGGTGCAGTTCTACACTGCCATCATCGAGTCCATCCTCACCTCCTCCATCACCGTGTGGTCTGCTGGAGCCACCACCAGGGACAAACAGAGACTGCAACATGTTGTGCGCTCTGCTGAGAAGGTGATTAGTTGCAGCCTTCCATTTCTTCAGGACCTGTACACCTCCAGGACATGGACACGTGCAGGTCGGATTGCATCCGATCCTTCTTACCCTGGTCATGGACTTTTTGACCTGCTCCCCTCAGGCAGGAGGCTACAGTCCATTCGGACCAGAACCTCTCGCCATAAAAACAGCTTCTTCCCTTCTGCTGTTGGACTTTTGAACAATAATAACACTAGGACTGTTCCCACCCCCCGCTCTGTGTCAGTCACATGACCCTGTGCTGTTTTTTTTGCACCTGACCATTACCTGCACCTGCACTGTTATCTTCTTGTATTCTTATAAATTTGTTAATTTAAGTTTTCTACTTTATTTTATTTTATTCTATTTTATTCCGCTCCAAGTACCAAAGCAATTTCCTAATGTTCAAACATATGGCAAAAAAACCTTTCTGATTCTGATATTGTCCAAAATTTGCAATCCTCTGATCGTCATATTATTTCAGACTGTTCGGATCTTTGTTTGGTGAGCTTTGGTCAAACATACCAGAGTGTGTTCATAAACCTGAGCCATGATCAACACTGATATGGGTTAGTGGCACAATGGCTAATGTGTCTGACTAGGGATCAGAAAGTTCTAGGGTCGACTCCTGGCTAGCTTACATATGGTTTTAACCTGGACTGCAGCATTTAACTGCTCCGACTGTTGAATACAATTCCTTTGCAGTATATAAAATGTACACTGTAGACAGATTAATCCACTGTAAACTGCACAAAACAGCCTTGATCGTATATTGGTTAGTACTCTGCGTTGTGGCCGCAGCAACCCTGGTTTGAATCTGGGTCATGGCAGGATAATGATACATAATTTAATGTTGAATGTTTATTTTTCACTTAAAGAGATGAACATGTTTTACATGTGCAGAGCACACAATGCAAGATATTTTGGAAAGTTTTTCATATTCTACAATATTTGGTCCCGGAGCAAACAGAGGGATGATCGTTTTTTTTGCAGTGGTCGGTCCAAAACTCATTGGTGAACATCTAGGGGCAGGACATAGACACTGTGGACAGTTTCAAGTACCTGGGTGTTCACCTCAACAATAAACTGGACTGGTCCCACAACACCGACGCCCTGTACAAGAAGGGCCAAAGTCACCTCCACCTCCTGAGGAGACTGAGGTCCTTTGGAGTGTGCAGGCCTCTGCTCAAGACTTTTTATGACTCTGTGGTGGCCTCTGATCTCCTCTACGCTGCCGCCTGCTGGGCCCCGAGCAGCACAGAGCGGGACAGGAAGAGACTTAATAAGGAGGGCCAGCTCTGTCCTGGGCTGTCCTCTGGACTCTGTAGAGGAAGTGGCTTATTTACCTCCATCATGGACGACACCTCTCACACTCTGCACCGGACTGTAGAGGAGCTGAGCAGCTCCTTCAGCAGCCGACTGAGGCACCCCCAGTGCAAGAAGGAGCGCTACCGCAGATCCTTCATCCCCACCGCTATCAGACTGTAGAACTCCACCATATAATCTAAACGTGCAATATTTTCTACATTCTCTTATTGACTTTTCTGCATGCACTTTCTTGTTCAAACTTTCTTTTGCACTAAACTGCCTGGAGCTAATGTGGCAAGTGAATTTCTCCTATGAGATCAATAAAGTCTTATCTTATCTCATCTTACACACATCAGTAGAGATCGTTAATTCCAGGGCAGAAATCATCCAAAAGATTCTAGTGAGAGTTTAAAAACACAGTGGAGCACTTCCTGTATTACCACGTGGACTAAATCTGCAGGTTTGTGTTTTAAACATGTGACTGAAACAAAAACAAAAAAAACACAACTCCAGGTCTGTTTGTGACGAGGAAACGACATTAGAACAGATCGGAAAGCAGCGTAAAAAGGCCATTTACAGTTTACATGAGACAATTTTACAAATGGAGGATTTTGGCTCCTCCCTCCATTTAAATGTTCTTTCTTTAACATTTTTCCAGCCTTCTGTCTCTCTCTCTCTCTTTCTCCTCCCAAGTGCCTCTGACGTGAAATCACAAACACAATATTAGCTCAGCACTGACCTCATTTTACGTCAGCCTAACTCCCTGTGACACTGCTCCTCTCTGGGATGGTCACTCCTGTCAGCTCAAAATAAGCCTCTCCTCTTTCCTCTTCTTTTTCCTATCCTTTTTCCTCTCCTCTCTCCATCCTCTCTCCTCCAGCACAGCAGAGGAAGAGGAGGAAGAGGAGGAGGAGGAGGAGGACTGTGGACTCACACAGATTAAAAGTGAACAGTAATCACATTGTTTTCGACTGCAGAATCTTATTTCTTTAGCGGGATCCTCACTCAGATCAGATCATCAGCCGAGTCCAGGAGCTCGTCCACAGGAAGAAAAAAAAAAAAGAAAAACAAAATTACCGTGAATATGAGCTTCAGGAGAATGAAAAACACCACAGCCACTCAACACTGCAGAGAGAGAGAGAGAAGGAGGAAGGGGGAAAGGAGAGAAAGAGGAGGAGGAGACAGAGAGAGAGAGAGAGAGAGGAAAGAGAGAGACAGAGGAAAGAGAGAAGAGAGAGGGAGGAGAGAATGATAGAGAGAGAGAGTGGAAGGAAGGGAGGGAGGGAGGGAGGCAGAGAGAGAGAAAAAACAGAAATACAGAGAGTGAGGGAGGAAAAGAGAAAAATATAGAGAGGAAAGAGAGAAGAGAGAGGAAAGAGAGAAGAGAGAGGGAGGAGAGAGAGGACGATAGATAGAGAGAGAGTGGGACGGAGGGAGGCAGAGAGAGAGAAAAACAGAAATACAGAGAGTGAGGGAGGAAAAGAGAAAAATATAGAGAGAGGAAAGAGAGAGGAAGGAGAGAGACACAGAGAGATCCGGGTCACAGCAGGATACCAACACATGAACTGATGTTAAGCTTTTTTATTTCACTTAAAGACAAGAATAAGTTTTACATGTGCAGAGCACACAATGCAAGATATTTTGTATTATAATATTATTTTGTATATTTTGTAACATTTACAAATCCTACAAGTTTTGCAATCCTCTGATCCTCATATTATTCCAGACCTTCAGGTCTTTGGCGAGCTTTGATCAAACATACCAGAGCGTGTTCACAAACCTTTATTCCACTCCAAGTACCGAAGCAGTTTTTTAATGTTGTGAACATCTTTAAACATATGGCAATAAAACCTGATTGATTCTGATTCTGATTCTGAACCTGAGCCAGGAACAAAGCTGACATGGGCTTAGGGCTGGGTATCGTTCAAAATTTTCCGATGCCAATACCAATATCAATACCTTCATTTCGATACCGATTCCTAACCAGTACCTTTTTCGGTTCCTATTTTAAATTAATTCTAGGAAATTTTTTTATTTCATTACACATTCTATTCCACATACTGGAGTTTATTTTCTGTTATTCAAGTTATTGAATATCAAGTTATTGAAGTAAATGAAAAACAACACAACTGCACATCATCACATTATCCCTCACACACACACACACACACACACAGTTTTTCAGTTCACAGTTTAACAGTTTTTTCACAGTTTAACAGTTTTTCTTCAAGAAAATTAACATATATGAAATAAAAAGATTTTCATTTAATAATCAGTTGTGTCACAAGAGTTAGATACAACAAAGGAAGATTATTTTGATTTAGTATTCATTTGGGTAAATTATTTTCAAAGAAACATATTCTTTATTTTTATGTTTAACTAATTTGAGTTAAAGAAAAGAGAGAAAAAGCCTGAGAATTAAATTTTCAAATTAAGGAGATGAAATAAAATGATTTTCATTTAAAAACCCGTTGTGTCACGTTCTACTTTTGGAGAATTATCAACACTTATAAGTGAGGGGGTACTCGAGGTACGACAGAAGGGCTCAGGGGCTACACAAGACAAAAAAGGTTGGGAAACACTGCCATAAGCAATAGTTACTCGCTAATATCCTACAGTACCGTTAACATACATAGGTAAACTTGCAACAACCTAGCTAGCTCCTACCTTAACAAACAAAGCAGATCAACGGAATTCGCGGAACAAACTTACCCGATGAAATATCAGACACAGCGCTGTGCTCAGTACTTTCCGAGTGTGGTCGTAAAACGTCCTGTAGCTCTTGTCAGATATGCTGCACCGCGCAGTATTAGAGTCGGTCTTGTGAAAGTATAACCACGCTTTCGTCTTCGGCATTTTTGTACGGTTTGATGACTCCGCAGCCAAGCTAATTGATTAGCTAACTCAGGGCTCTCAAGTTTTGAAGTTTGGTTGGAGTGAGATTTATATTGGGGGAGCGGGGGGGTGTGAGTGAGGGTTTTTTTGCTGAAAACGGCGCGGTGCCACTGTGATGGTGACTGGATCTTGTTCAGGGAGGTTGCTGTGGTCTTCCCTCAGAGCCACCAGCCACTGTGCATCGGTGTTATGTGATGCTTCCATTTCAGTCTCCAGGCTTGGTGGGTCTGTTCTGGTGTTATTCCCCTGCCATTGAGCGTACACTTTCACAGGTTGTGTTGCGAACAGGCGGTTTATTCGTCTGGCTTCATTATCTCGCGTGTACCTCTTTAGGCGGCTGGCTAAGGCTTGTAGCCTTTGCTTGGCAGTTTCAAGTGCTTCAGGTATGGGCATCTGGCTGTACCTCTTGGGTACTTGCTTTTTCATTGCACCTTTCTGGACCTCTAACAATTGGCTCATTTCTCTGCTTGATTTTAGCCTCTATCCGTCTTTTCCATGGTGGGTATTGTTTCTCATGGCTCCCATGGCTGCTCTTATAGCCCAGCACCTCTAGGATCACTGCCATACTGTGAAACAATCCAGACAAAACAATAACACCTTCAGGGACAAAAGCAATTGACAGGGTCCTCCACCAGAAAAGTTACACAATGCACCGTTAAAGGAACTGTTTTTTAAATGTCATAAATGAATGTCCCCAAATACAGAGCTGATAAAAATATATATAGATAATT
Source organism: Paratrypauchen microcephalus (assembly GCA_036785185.1). Taxonomy (NCBI): domain Eukaryota; kingdom Metazoa; phylum Chordata; class Actinopteri; order Gobiiformes; family Gobiidae; genus Paratrypauchen; species Paratrypauchen microcephalus. The sequence goes on along the minus strand of JAVJIX010000072.1, from coordinate 4,872,353 downwards.
CAATCATTAAGGAGAATGAGCCTCGCACAATACACTGAGAATGTGTCTGCAGGTTAAAGGTGCACTGTTTAACTTTTCTGGTGGAAGGTATGCAGCCTGCTTGTTTCCACGGAGATGTTATTGGCGGCATGGTGGCTGAGTGGCTAGCACTCATGTTTCACAGCAAGAAGGTTCGGGGTTCGATCCCTGGTTCGCCCAGGCCTTTCTGTGTGAAGTTTGCATGTTCTTCCCGTGTCTGAGTGGGTTTCCCCCATCAACCCAAAACATGCACCATGGATAAAATCCTCCAGCTTAGGTCCTGACCAAGCTGAAGCAAGAAGATCATGGAGATGGTCCCCAGGCGCAGTAATGTGCTGCCCACTGCTCCTAATAACAGGATGGGTCAAATGCAGAGAAGAATTTCTCCTGTGTGAGATCAATAAAAGTTGCTTGCTTCTTCTTAATGTTTTGTCTTGAATGTCCCCGTACGTCATTAAACACATCCATGTCGCATTTACGCAATAACATTGTTTTTATTGCATTCTTACTGTGGGTGGGCTCGCCTCTCCACATCTGATCTGACATGTAATTTGGTACCCTGTGGTGTCACCTTAAAGATAAATATGTATAATGTCAGCATTTTTATCTAAGTCATATATTTAGAAAAGATATAACAAAAGGGTACTAATAAAGACTCCTGGATGTGTGTAGAATCCCTCAGTCATCCACAAAAGTTTATTTGGTCGACAAAATAAACTATGTTCCAGTTGACAAATGGAATTTCTCCTTATGCCAAAGACGACTGGAATATAATTATTTTGTTAGGAAAGATTTTTATTTTTTAAAAACAAACCGTGAGGTCCCACACAGACGCTCTACATTGGGACAAAGTGTCTCTCAGTCAGAGGCTGCTCTAAGTTCTGGAACTCTCTCCCATCATCAAAAAGAGAGACTCCAACACTGGACACTTTAAATCACACTTGAAACAGCGACTAAAGGAAAACCAGACCTGTGACACTTTTAATGTTTAACTGCTGCTGTTGTCACTTGTCGTTGTTTTTGTTGTTTTTGCTGTGACGTCACCTGCCCAGGGACGACAAACGGAAATGAGCATTTTTGCAATAATCTGGTGTATTTACACTGAAGTGTTGTAGATGTTCATCAATATGCACTGTCCCTATTAAATAAAAGAATAAATAAATAAAAATAAGTCATAATATTAATAGATTGAACATTTAATATCAGTAAAAAAGAATAACAGCCACAGTTTGACCCACGATGATTTGAACGATATAATATAGTCCCAAACTGTTCTCAAACACTTTCACTGAAACTAGAAAAACATGTTTGAACGGAAATCCCCCAGTACCCGTTCATCACACGCTAAAATTCCAAAATTACCCCATTAAAGACACTTGTAGAGTTTAACATTTCCTTGATCTCTTTAGGAAATGAATATTGAGTGCAGGCAGACTGAACCTCTCATGCTCAGAGTTAGAGCTTTAATAAAAGAATATGACTTAATAAAAGCATTTTTAAAAATACATGGTTGGGCTGAGAGGGCCGAGCGGCGTGCAGATCCGGAGCTCACATTCGGCCGTTCGCTCGTGTGGACACCTCTTCTGTCTCTTAGCTGCACTTTTATAAGCTCAAATTTAAAAGTGGGTATATCAAGCAGCAAAATGAGCTTTGAACATTAGAACTGCCACTGGAGGTTTGAGGTTACTTTTATATTATTTCAGTTTTTCAGAAAGCAAAAAGCCGAGAGTATAAGCAGCTCCACAAATGAAAAAGAATATGTATGTCCCCTTTACACAGTTGGCATCCTTGATCTTTAGCCATTTCTTGTATAGAAAAAAGTGTTTTGTACCAGAGCTGCCAAATTCCAATCAGACATGTATTTTTACATTATTAGACATACCCCATAGTGCTTTTTCAAATAAATTTCCTAAATTGGGGGGTTTTAGGGGTGTCACATATGTTGCCACCATGCAGCTAATGCATGGTGTCACAATGTCAAAAATGTCAAAAAAAAAAGCAAAATATTTATTGTTCCCTGAAGTAACAGTAACTTCACCAACAATTGTGTCAATTTTCAGCAGTGTTTGGTTGTTTAGCCAATTCAAACAGATAGAGATTGCACTAAATATTATATATAATATAATAACATATATAATACATACATATATAATATAACAATTTAGTTTTGTTATTTAGGCTTGGTCAGGCCCTAAGCTGGAGGATTTTACCTATGGCACATGTTTAGGTTGGTGGGGGAAACCGGAGTGCCCGGAGGAAATCCACCCAGACACGGGGAGAACATGCAAACTCCACACAGAAAGGCCCGGGCAACCCGAACCTTCTTGCTGTGAAGCATGAGTGCTAGCCACTCAGCCACCGTGCTGCCAGAGGGAAAAAAAAACTATATATATATATATATATATATATATATATATATATATATATATATATATATATATATATAATATAATATATAATAATATATTGCAATAAAATGTACCCCTAAACTTTCGTACTATAACTGCTTCATCACTGTATGTGTGGTGTGAAAGATTATTACTATATCATTACTTGAATACAGTACACAAAAACACATGTGTACATATGTGGCATGTATAAGGTCACTAATATATGCATAGTGGCCACATATGTGGCCAGTCGATAAAATACCTCCTGCTTCATTTATTTTTCTTTGAAAATCACCAAATACTACTCCTGCATGTTCTAAAACAAATATTTTACTAAACTGATATAGATTTTCCCTTCATTTTCCTCTCCATGGAGGAATTATTGCACTTGACAAGTTGGAAAGTTAAACTCACCTGCTTCCACTGGGGGCTGCCATCTTGATTCTGTAACAGGATATCACAGCGCCATCTAGCAGCAATAGAATGCAGCTACAGGGCTGCACGTACACTCAACAAAAATACACTTTTGTTTTTGCTCCCATTTTTCCTGAGATGGACCCAAAGATCCAAAATTCACTCCAGATACACAACACTACCATTTCTCTCAAACATTGTTCACAAATCTGTCCAAATGTGTGACAGCGAGCACCTCTGCCCCGCCGAGACAATCCACCCCACCTCACAGGTGCGCCACATCAAGATGCCGATCCGACATCATGACCAGTGCACAGGTGCGCCCCAGACTGCCCACAATAAAAGGCCACCCCGAAATGTGCATTTTTTTTTTTTTTTGCTTTATTGGGGGTCTGGGGACTCAGAACCAGTCAGTATCTGGTGTGACCACCATTTGCCTCATGCAGTGCAACACATCTTCTTCGCATAGAGTTTATCAGATTGTCAATTGTGGCCTGTGGAATGTTGGTCCACTCCTCTTCAAAGGCTGTTATGGACGAAGAACACAGGTGCATTTTATTGATGGCATTTTGAATGCACAGAGATACCGTGATGAGATCCTGAGGCCCATTGTTGTTCCATACATCCATGAACATCACCTCATGTTTCAGCAAGATAATGCACGGCCCCATGTTGCAAGGATCTGTACACAATTCTTGGAAGCTGAAAATGTCCCAGTTCTTGCATGGCCAGCATACTCACCGGACATGTCACCCATTGAGCATGTTTGGGATGTGCTTGACCGGCGTATACGACAGCGTGTACCAGCTCCCACTAATATCCAGCAACTTCGCACAGCCATTGAAGAGGAGTGGACCAACATTCCACAGGCCACAATTGACAATCTGATAAACTCTATGCGAAGAAGATGTGTTGCACTGCATGAGGCAAATGGTGGTCACACCAGATACTGACTGGTTCTGAGTCCCCAGACCCCCAATAAAGCAAAAAAAAAAATGCACATTTCGGGGTGGCCTTTTATTGTGGGCAGTCTGAGGCGCACCTGTGCACTGGTCATGATGTCGGATCGGCATCTTGATGTGGCGCACCTGTGAGGTGGGGTGGATTGTCTCGGCGGGGCAGAGGTGCTTCGCTGTCACACATTTGGACAGATTTGTGAACAATGTTTGAGAGAAATGGTAGTGTTGTGTATCTGGAGTGAATTTTGGATCCATCTCCAGATCTCTGAGATCTCTGAGATCCATCTCAGGAAAAATGGGAGCAAAAACAAAAGTGTTGCGTTTATATTTTTGTTGAGTATATGTGGCCAGCATGCTTTTAGGGGTGAAAATGTCTGTTTTCCCTCCAGTTGACCCACTTAAACTCAGGCGACATATGTGGTCACAAAGCAAGAAAGGGCTTTAGTATTCATATTTAGCGCATCAAAACAAAATTTCTCATAAGATGTATTAAAAAAATAATGACTTAATAAAATGTGTTTAAAAATACATAGGTGAGCTGAGGTGGTGGAGCTCTGTGGAGAAGGAGCTGTTCTCCTGCGATGTGGACCTCTGGAGTGGGGCTGTGCAATTAGACAAAAATGAGACAGTTATGGTTTTAACATTGTGATTACATTTGCATTTTTGTTTTTGTTTATTCAAGACATCATCAGTGTGAAAACAACATATTATTTTGACCCAGAGCTCTGTATTAGAAATATTGTTTGGGGAATAAACTTTTGGTTCATTGAACCTTTTTGAATCTTGGTTGTTTCTGAAATAACATGCAATACACAACAGCAGTCCTTTAAGCTGTTCTCTTATACTGTAGGGTGGACTTTCTCTTTCTGCCCTTATAATGTGGACTTGATTCCCCCACTGCACACAGTCCTCTCATCTCTCCTGTTGTAATGTGGACTTCTTTGTTCCCCCACTGTCCTCCGAGTCCTTTCAGCTGTTCTCTTGTGATGTGGACTTCCTCTTTAAAGACACTCCTCTCTTCTCTGCTCTTTTAACGTGGCTGTACACCGACTTCTTCCAGCTGTTCTCTTATAATGCAGGCTTCCTTCTTCTCCCGCTGCACTCCGAGTCCTTTGAGCTGTTCTCTAGTGATTTGGGAGTCGTCTTTTTCTTCATGGCCACAGCCTTGTACTCAGACATCTGCTCTATTAATCACGTCCCGCGCTGCACCACAAGATCCTCATTAATATTTTTCATAATGGATTTACTCAGGGAGGAAATCGTTTGTCTTGTTAGTGTCAGTTCCTCGCTTCTTTCAAGAAAGTTGTGTTTTTCTGTTTAGTCACGGCAAAACACTTGTACGGGACAACTTAAATGGGCAATTGAACTGCGTGTGGCAGGTTATTATGATTCTCATTTTGGCTTAATTTGGTGGGATAACACCTGTTGTAAACATAAATTATACTTTTACACCAGTCAAGAAGCAAGCTGTGAAGAAAAGCTGGAAAATATGTTGAAAATTACAGCAAGTAGAGAGTTAGACTGTCCAAAAGTTCAGCACAGTTTACACTTAAAGGTGCATTGCATAACTTCTATTGGAGGATCCATCACCTGCTTGTCTTTTTGGAAATGTTATTGCTTTGTTTAGAATGTTCCACAGTATAGATTAAACCTATCTCAGAGCTGTAACCAGAAAAGGTTGATTTATTTTACTGACATCATCAATACTGAAAATTCCATTGAAAATTACACCCAGATAAGACCCAGGACACGCTGGAGGGACTATGTCTTTCAGCTGGCCTGGGAACACCTTGAGACCCTCTGGAAGAGCCGGAGGAAGAGAGCGTGGAGAGGTAAGTCTGGACCTCTGCTGCCTCCACAACCCGATGCTGCTGAGAGCACCAACCAAAGTCGTGTCCCACACCGTTTACTGGAGCAGAACATTGAAAAACATGGTTAACAAGTTCAAAAATCCTGTTGATGGTTTTTCAGGTTCTAAAATGTAATGTCTTATTTATTTATTTATTTATTTATTTATTTATACTTTATTCATAAAGTATAAAAACACATCAACAGTGTGATACCAGAAAGGAGCAGAAAGAAGAGTAATCTTCTCTTATCTGCCCCTCTTCCCTTTTCCAGACAATAACACCGATAGTGATCATAAAACATTTTGCAGTGGAGTAATCCGACTAGAGTCTATATTTTATACACTATGATAGAATTGTGTTCAACAGCCGGAACAGTTAAATGATGTACTCCAGTGTCAGGTTAAAACTACACGCGAGCGAGCCAGGAGTCGACCCTAGAATCTGAAAGGTCTGGAATAATATGATTATCAGAGGATTGCAAATTTTGTAGGATTTGTAAAAGTTTACAAAATATCTTGCATTGTGTGCTCTGCACATGTAAAACACATTCTTGTCTTTTAGTGAAATCCAAAGCTTAACATCAACATCAAGTGTTGTGAGCACGCCGTAACCTGGATTCGAACCAGGGTTGCTGCGGCCACAACGCAGAGTACTAACCACTATACGATCACAGCTGTGCTACTGTGCAGTTTACAGCGGAGTGAGCTGTCTACAGTGTACATTTTATACACTGAAAGGTCAGGAATAATATGAGTATCAGAGAATTGCAAATTTTGTAGGATTTGTAAAAGTTTGTCTAGCATTGTTATCATGCCGTGACCCGGATTTGAACCGGGGTTGCTGTGGCCACAACACAGAGTACTAACCACTATACGATCACAGCTGTCTTTCTGTACTGTTTACAGCAGCGTAATCTGTCTACAGTGTACATTTTATACACTGGGAGAGAATAGTACTCAACAGTCGGAGCAGTTAATCGATGTAGCTTCATGCAAGCTAGCCAGGAATCGAACCTCTTCTGATCCATAGTCAGACGCGTTATCCATTGCGCCACTAGCCCATACAGCTGATGAAAACGGAAGAAACAGCTTTCATCAATTATTAATTAATAATTAACTTAAGACAATTTCACCATAAAAAAAACCAAACAAAAAAAACATTGCACATCAATCCTGACATCTTCACTAGGCCTTCATCAGGCAAATCGTTCATGTCCTAATAAGGTTTGCAAGTTAAACAGTGTGGGATTCTTCTCTGTTCCAGACCATCGCACCACAAAGAGCTCTCACACATACAATTTCATTAAGATAAGATAAGAAAAGATAAGATAATCCTTTATTTGTCCCACAATGGGGAAATTGCAGTGTCACAACGCAAGTTTCAGAAACAGTAGGAAAATATGAGCATGCATCAAAATTAAGATAAATAATAATAATAAGTATGTACAATCAACTAAAAAACACAACACTGTAAGGTTAAAAGGCACAGGAACGCTGCACAATAAATGTCTTTGATTCTGAGCAGTGAACAAACAGCAGTTAAAGTGACTCCAGTTCAGTAATATATAATATCACTACAATAAAGTGACTCAGATGATTGTGTACAGTGCAGTGATGGACAGTGGTGGTTAAATAAATAAATAAGTAGCAGGTAAAGTGACTTTAAATAATATTGCACATTGTTATTATTACTATGGAGATGACACATGGTTGCTATGGAGATGAACATGACTAGCATTGATCATTGTACAATTACAATTACAATTCAAGCTTTTCCGTTTGTCGCTCTCACCTTTTTGTTGGAAATCAAACTCCTAAACAGGACTACGAACACTCGCACTGATCACAGGCTCCCGAAAATTAATGGTTTAAATCCATTTTGTGTTTTTTTTTCTTGAGTTTTCAGACAGTCTGTGCGCTAATGGAGACAAAGTGCTAATGTGTGCATTGTGTCTCCATAGTAACAGCTGAACAATCCGCCCATACGCAAACATGTAGAACACCCCCAACATGATGCCACTGCAAAGTATCAACACAATGCTGTGATGTCATCTGAAACCCGGCGTCACCTGCACCATCGATTTCCACCGTATCGTTCTGAGCCGTCCTCCTGCACGTGTTAAACAACATGCTTCTCTCTCTATAAAGTTCTGCTCATTCCACGACGTAACGCGCTGAAGCAGGTGGAACGGTTTCTCTAATATCTCATTTGTGAGCGTGATTGAGTGTGCCGAGTGCGGGCATGGCGGGCACGGGCGGGCATGGGCGGGCAGGTTTGTGTGAGTTAATCGCTCCGTAATAAGTGTGTAATGAGCTCCTGATGCGCCCTGTGTCTGGGGACGACTCGTCACTCAGCAACAGATCGAGAGATGGTTCTGCTCCAGCCACGGCTCTGAGACACGTCTGGGGCTGCGATTCTACTTCATAATGAGCTTTTCTAATCCTCTATTTTCCATATTGACGAATAATACTTCAGATGAGTTCTTTTGTGATAGAAAATATTGTAGCGTCCTGAGAGAGAAGAGACATGAGACCCTGAAGACACTCACTGCGTGCACATGGTAGGATCGGATTGGATTTATCCAAATCCGATCCCGTTACTCGGCAGGTGGTCTGTCCTATAATCAGTGGTGAAAGTAAAGTGGTGCGCACCGGAACGCTGCACCGGTATAAAATTCACAGCCGGTACGCAGCACCGCTAAGAGAATATGGTTAATGATGACCAAAACCCACATTTGAAAAAAAAAAAGTAAGGTGCGCTATTTAAGTAGAAAACACAAACAACCACACTATGCCATTCGAGAATAACTGAAAGCTACCCGAAACTCTCGTGCAGAGATATCTGCAGTCTGTTAAGCAAGGATTGTCAAAACTTATCTCTTATCTGACTGTAGCCGTGCAAATAGCCTAAGCGGTATGGTGGCTGAGTGACTAGCACTCATGCTTTATAGTAAGAAGGTTCTGGGTTCAATCCCCAGGTTGCCCAGGACTTTCTGTGTGGAGTTTGCATGTTCATACTGATTTTTTCCACATACCTTTTCTGCCTAGTTAGGCAGCACCATTTACGTAGGCCCACAAAAATATGAAATAATTAAGTATATTTAAAAAGTTATTTATCTATGAAAAAGGTGTAAAACGTAAAAAAAAAAAAAAAACAACAACGGGTAAAACTAGTGTTTTTCTTAGTTAGGGCAAGCTGAATACCTACACCTAGGCTGCAGGACAATGTCCTCCTTCTTTTAATGCATCATTTCTTAGTGAGGGCTGAACACCTACACTTAGGTTTGCAGGACAATGTCCTCCTTCTTTTAATGCATTTAGACACAATATAAATAGCATACACATTATACACAATATAGGGCAACATAGGATATGAAGAAATGTTCGGAGAGGGGGGAGAAGTGGATTTTAAAGTGGGGCGACAGCGGTGATGGTGATGGACGGAAGGTGTGCTTGGGTGCTCGTCCCTCTCTAGGTGCTGTCCCTGTGTGGTCCTCTGGAGGATTCCTGGGTGCTGGCGGTGGTCCGGTTTACGCTCTGGGTCTGGCCGGTCATCCCTTTGTGCCGCCTGGGGCGGGTCCTGGGGGTTTTTCCGCTCGGGTTCGCTGGCTGCCTTCTCGGTTGTCCAGTGCATGGATGGGGGGTGGGTGGACGCCAGTGTGGGAAGAGAGTGGTGATGGTGATGAGGAAAGGACGCTGGTACAAACGAAGGGAAAAAAAAAAAAAAAAGTCACGGAAGGAGGGTTTGGGGAAAGGAAGGAAGGAGGGAAAGGAACAAAAATGTATGCCCTGTCTAGGCTACCCCACTATGGTGGGACACAGCCTTTGTATATAGATATATAGATAGAAAACTAGTGTTTTTAACACTTGTTTTTAACATTATAGCACCGGTAAGAAATGAAAACTACTTTCACCACTGCCTATAATCCAAGTGCACATGAAGCTCGTGTAATCGGATAATGGTCAGCGACCTGGCCGGCTCCGCTACGCTATGTGGCGCTGTAGTCCAACTACTTCCGGGTGATGGTTACTCAATAAAAACACAACAAACTATGTGGTGGTATACAAAGATGGCGCTCGAGGAGTTTGACGGACCACCATTGGAGTATGCGTTGTGCATTCTTTCTTCGCAGCCATGATTTCATCTGACTTTTCCGCCATCAATCGTTACTTATGATGGCGTCGGCGCCTCCTGCCACTTCCGGGTGAAATCCCTGGCGAAAATTCCCGCGCATGCGCAGTACGCCGATCCGATATCGCGCACAAGGCGGCACCAAGTGGCACCAAGCGGATTACTATCGGCCTAAGCCAGGGGTTCCAATCGGATTTGGGAAACCAATCCCTATATGATCCTTAGCCTGTGCACATGAATTCGATACGATCCCAATCCGTTTGCAATCGGATTACACTCGTCCATGTGCACGCAGTGACTGTTAAAGAGTCCATTTGAGTTTTACAGGAGACTGCAGGGAATACCAGGTGCCACAGAGGGCACCGGTGGCAGAACTACAGCTCTGGAGAAAAATAAGAGACCACTGCAAAATGATCAGTTATCAGTAGTTGTTAGTGTTACTCCACTCTGATAGTTGTGAAAAGCACTCGGAATGCAGGAGGTAAGTGAGGACGAATGCTCCACAGTGCAGTGTGGCATTAAACGGCATTAAACATTTAGGATTCATTTGACTGCAGATGTTTTTACTCCACAGAAACACTTTGACTTTTGACTTCTTTTTGTGAGTAGAGCTGCCTCTCCTCAGATCTGACCCGCTGGTCTCCGATAAAGATAGATAACATTAAGTGTGGGACATGCAGGCAAAGCAATAAATCTGGAGACGAGCGGGTGGCAAAGCGCCCACCGGAGAGGCCCGAGCCAAATGGCCAACAAAGATGCCCAAGAAGCTCCTGTGCCCGCTGTGCCAAGAACACCGCTCGCTCAGGGTATTTACCTGAGTCTGAGATATCATTACACTTAATCATTTTAATAATGCATTTGTCTTTTATAGTGCTGCTCCACACACTTCAAATTCACTTTATAACATCATGTTTTATTCATACCGCAAAATTAAACTAATGTGCAGAGGCTGCCAGTCTGCGCCATCAGCCCCTCCCGACAACAACACTCCCATTCTACATTCAGACTGAGCAAAGAGCGGAAGTGCCTTGCCTAAAGACACAATACAGCTATGGAAAAAAAAAGAAACCACTGCAATTTTTTTGTGGAATCAGCATCTCTACATGTATTACAGCCATTCCATTCCAGCGTCTGTTGAATTCCAACACAAACACAAAGCTGAGCTACTTCAGTTCTTGCACCAGGAGTGGAATAAAGTCACCCAAGAACAATGTGAAAGACCAGGTCTGAACCAAGACTAAAGCAGGGATGAACCAGGACTAAACCAGGTTAAAAATGGCACTAAACCAGGACTAAACTAGGACTAAACCAGATCTGAACCAAGACTAAACCAGGTCTAAACTAGGACTAAATCATCTTTGAACCAAGACTAAAGCAGGGATGAACCAGGACTAAACCAGGTTAAAACGAGGACTAAACCAGGACTAAACTAGGATTAAACCAGACCTAAACTTAGACTACCAGGGCTAAACCAGGTTAAAAATGAAACTAAACCAGGAATAAACTAGGACTAAACCAGATCTGAATCAAGAATAAACCAGGTCTAAACTAGGACCCAAGAACAATGGTAAAGACTTGTGGAGAGCATGTCAAGACACATGAAAGCTGTGATTAAAAATAAGGGTTATTGCACCAAATATTGATTTGTGAACTCTTCTTAAGTGTAAACATTAGTATTATGTTGTTTTAAAATGAATTTGATCTTGTTTCTTTGCATTGTTTGAGCTCTGAAAACATGGATCTTTTTTGTTATTTCGACCATTTGTCATTTTCTGCAAATAAATGCTCTAAATGATAATATTTTATTTGGAATTTGGGGGAAATGTTGTCAGTAGTTTATAGACTCAAAAATGTTCCGTAGTCCTGGTTTAGTCATCGCTATATTGACTGTCCTAATTTAGTCCACTTCTAGTCCTGGTTTAGTCTTGATTTAGTCCACTTCTTGTCCTGGTTTAGTTCTGGTTTAGTCCACTTCTAGTCCTGGTTTAGTCTTGGTCTAGTCCTGGTCTAGTCCTGGTTTAGTTCCATAATACCATTTAGCCTATATTATTTCATGGAAACAAACAAACAAACAAACAAACAAACAAACAAACAAACAAAAAAAACAACATAAATGATAATATTTGGGGGAAATGTTGTCAGTAGTTTATAGACTCAAACAAAAATGTTCCTTTTGTCCAAACACAGACCTGTAAGTAGTAAAATCAGAAAAACTGATTATTTTGCAGTGGTCTGTTATTTTTTTCCAGAGCTGTATGTCCATTCATAGGTTTGACTTTTTCAGTTAGAATCTACAACACAAATGATCACGGAGATAAAGAGAAAACTTAAATGAAAAAGTGTGTCCAAACTTTTGACTGGCCGTTTACACCAGGGCAAGACAAATTTTGCTCAAATGTAAGGGGAAAATGGGTACAGGCCAATTAATATAATGAAAAGCAAATAAGTAATCAAGAACGGACTTCTCCAGGATGGACTTCATCAGCCCAGCGAGATCCCACAGATTCAGTGGCGGTGTCATTAGGACTCATCTATCACCGAGTTATAGTTTACAGATTATGTAATGGGCTCAGATTGTGATTGATAAACAGGCGTGTGCCGTCGTGGAGAGGCTCAGCGTTAATAAATCTCTTTTACATGGCCAATTGATCTGATTAGATTCAAGAATACAACGTTCACATTTATCAGGCCTCAGACCAGAGTTTGCCTCTTTGCTTGAGTCAGACTGGGCAACAGCATAACCAGTTCCATGTTACCAATTCCTGTGCTCCATCAAATATCTTTAGAATGTACACAAGGACAAACCAGCTCCGTAGGCCACAGCTACAGCTTGAATAAACTGTAGAAGATAACAGTTTTCTCATTACTGGACTGCTAATCCATTGTGTTCTGCATGCGTGGGTTCGAGTCCCATCTTTGTCGTTGGAACCTTTCTGGCCCTTGTTCCTCTGGGCTCATCAAGTTGGGTTGTAAATGGAAGTCAATGAAAATGGATTGCAAATTACAAACTTATTCATTTATTTAAATATCTAAAGAAATGCCCAATAACTTTCATTGATTTTCAGTTACTAAACAACGAGGTGAGCCCAAAGGGCACTCATCCACAAAGTATTCAGACTTTCTTTATATATTTTTATTTATAAGTTTTATTTATAAGTTTTAAAATTTGGAACGTTTGAAACTTCCGTTTATTTCCTGTAATGGTTAGCACTCTGGACTCTGAATCCAGTGATCCGAGTGCAAATCTGGGTGGAACCTTGGACAGAATGTAGAGACATTTTCTAAGCTCATCCATCCATCCATCCATTTTCTTCCTTTTATCCGGGGCAGGGTCACGGGGGCAACAGTCGAAGCAGAGACTCCCACACGTCTTTCACCCCGGACGCTTCCTCCAGCTCCTCCATCGGGATCCCAAGGCGTTCCCAGGCCAGCCGGGAAACATAGTCCCTCCAGCGTGTCTTGGGTCTTCCCCAGGGCCTCCTTCCGGTGGGACATGCTCAGAACACCTCCCAAGGGAGGCGTCCAGAAGGCATCCAGGACAGAGGTACAGAGGTACTCACAGAGCCCCTGTTGTCAACTTAGGAGATCTAAGAAGAAGCCTTCAGACTCACTGAAACTCTTGAGGAAGGGGGGATTAGCTCAAATGGTAGAGCGCTCGCTTAGCATGCGAGAGGTAGCGGGATCGATGCCCGCATCCTCCAGCTAGCCTTTAGACGACAAGCACCCCTACAAGGATCTCCCAGTATATGTGAGTCTTCCATGCCTGAGCCCATTGTTTCTTGTCCTGTGGCCATTTCAGTCCAATGCCAAATTGACAAACTCTGCCTCTGGTGGTATAGCTCAGTGGTAGAGCATTTAAATCAATGGGACACAAATAATGTTAGAGACGTCCATTTCTCTTCAAGTCTTTCTTGACAAAAATAGCATCTTTAACTCCCCTCTCAAACCAGTTCTTTTCTCTGGCCAAGATCTGGACCTCATTGTCCTCAAAGGAGTGGCCTGTGGCTTTTAAGTGTAGATGTATGGCAGATTGAGGTCCGCTCTGGCTCTCTTGTGAAGTGGCTGTTTTGTTTCTCCAGTGTAGCGCTCACTGCAGTCTTCACTACACTGAATGGAGTAGACCACATTGCTTTGTTTGTGGCTCGGTGTTTTGTCCTTTGGGGGGACCAGTTTCTGTCTTAAAGTGTTAGTGGGTTTGAAAAAGACTGGGATTTCATGTTGTCTGAAAATCCTCTGTAGTTTTTCAGAAACACCAGCCAGGTAAGGAATAGTTACACCCTTTCTCCTGGGTTCTAATTCTCTGTTGTCTTGTTTCTTGGCTCTCTTAGTTTTATTGAAAGCCTATTTAGGATATCCACAAACAGAGTGGGCTTTCTCCACATGCTGTTGTTCTTTCTCCTTTCCCTCTGTGCTTGTCGGAACCACTTGGGCCATGTGTTGTAATGTCTGAATAACTCCAAGTTTGTGCTGCAGTGGGTGGTGTGAATCAAAAAGCAGGTACTGGCCTGTGTGTGTGGGCTTCCTGAAGACCTCTATCTGGAGATGTGGGTCTCCAGGTCGAGCTATTTTTGTCAGGAAAGAGAATGCGTCCTTGAACAGAAATGGAGGTCTCAGACATCATCTGTCTTCCATTTATAACTCTATCCTCAAACCTAAATCAAAACAAACAAAGAAAACTGTAGTGCTTCCGTGGTTCCATGGTGTAATGGTTAGCACTCTGGACTTTGAATCCAGTGATCCGAGTTCAAGTCTCGGTGGAACCTGGCTTGGCAAGTTATTGAGACTTTCCTTAGATAATGCAATTTGGTATCCTCTTTTATTGAGTTCCATTTACAAACCAACCCAGAACCCAAACCATGCATGACAACTCCACACAGAACACACACAGAAAGGCCTGGGCGACCCAGAGCTCATACCCAGAGCCATGGTTCCATGGTGTAATGGTTAGCACTCTGGACCCTGAATCCAGTGATCTAAGTTCAAGTCTTGGTGGAACCTTGAACAAAGTGCAGTGATGTTCTCTGCGTGTTTAAATAAAAGCTCTCTGGACTCTGAATCCAGTGATTCAAGGTAAACTAATTAAGTTTGTAATTTGGGATATGTTATATCATTGAGTTCTATTTACAAACTGATGAACCTATGGACCAGAGGGGTATTCCACGAATGCCGCTAAACATAGCGGCGCGCAAGTCCTCGCCTAAGTTAGCCTGAAGCCATTCCACTAACGCATTTCAGCAGCGCCAAGTTCAGTCAGGCCTAAGCAGGCCGGGCCTAGATGCATGCACGGGAAAGGTAAGAAGCCCTGAACAAGCGACTGTCGAAAACGCGATCATGTTGAAGATTCGGGCCAATTATTTCAGCACATCAGAACAGAAGTTGCTTTTGGAACTCCACAACACATTTGCAATAACCAAGGCGATAACAGTGCTGGATGTTGAGTTTTTTAAGTATGTTTTTCACCGTCGGTGTCAACACTAATCTGTGGCGCAGAGGAAAAGTTACGGTCTGGTGTGCGAGAGGTGTAAGTTCGATTCTCAAGGAAAGCAGCTAATACCATAAATATTATGTGTTTGTAGAGTAGTCTTGTCAGTTGTAATTTATTTTTACTGTGTAAAAGTATTTGCTCCAACTAATATGTTAAATTGTGTTATCTTGTCTTTGAGCAGGAATAATGTGAAGAGGACTGTTTTGCAGGTAAAGACAAAGCATAAAAACATTTTGCAGAGTGGTAAGTAGGCTAATATTAATATTATTATTCATTGAAATTAGTAATACTGTTGAAATGGTACCTTAATTTAATTTAAAATGAACAGTAGCTACCAAGCCACAGGAGGTGGGAGCCCCCCTCAAAATCTTTCACCTGCAGAGGAGCTGCGGGGGACTAAGCTTAGCGAGAGTCATGGAACCGAACTCTCACTAAAACTAGCGCAAACTGTCGAATAAAGCCGGGCTTTGCGCTTAGCCGCGTTCGTGGAATACCCCTCAGGGGTCCCCCCAAACTGTTCCACAAAGGGCCGGTGTGGCTGCAGGTTTTCTTTCCAACCAATCAAGGCCACGCCTTCAACTGTCAGAAGACTGAGATCAGTTGATTAAATGAGTCAAGTCTGGTGTGCTACTGCTTGGTTGGGTGGGTCCTTGTCGTAGTAAGCTTTACTTAGGCCGTTTCCCAATTCACCGACGGCACGCTTGTTAGCGTCCTTGGAACGGGATATGCGTCATATCCGGCGCGACAAGGGCCGTTCCATTCGTTTTTTTCCACCTGCGCTGCGCACTGTTCGCACATTCTCAGCGCACAAGAAAACTTGTGCAGCGCCCTGTAAATCAGGGATGAAAGAGCTTTTTATTCAGCCGCGGGGGCATTTTTTTTATATCTGCAAAGTGCGAGCCGCGCGGGGGGGGGGGGGGTTCATTTCGGATGTGGAGTTAGTGTGTTTGCTCAGACACATTAAGAATTAGGGGGAACATTGGCCATGTCCCAATTCCAAGTATTACTAGTCGCAATAGTATAATATTTTTGTCTTTAGGGAACAAGGAGCAGACCACCCAGCTCATTGAGCTGAGGCGGGACCTGTTCAATTTCGCAGGCGGCCATGTGAGAAATGTAGTGCACTAAGGACAGAGCGAGTATGCGCCGGCTCGACGACAGACCGACGGCACACTCACAAGCGTGCCGTCACTGAATTGGGAAACGGCCATAGTGATTTCTGTCTCTGGGGGTATAGCGTTTGACTTTAGATCAAGAGGTCTCCGATTCAAGTCTGGATGCCCCCTGTGACTTGTTGGAAACAATTTGAATTCTTTTTTTTTTAACATTCTTTAGAGAAGAAACAACATGGAGATTGATCAGATGAGAGCGGTAACTGCTCAGGCGCCGGGACAGGAGTTACCCGACACCACGACAACATAACACCACGACACCACAAGACCACGACAACACAGTACCACACCACAACCACACAGCACAGAAGATGACTGGAGATGCCACAAGTTACCACAACACCAACGCAAACAGGGAATTCGCCTCTGAAAACGAGTCTTTCTAAAAACTGTGGCTAGAGTGGAGATTCTGGAAAACTACGTGTAGTTTGTGTGTACTTGCTTGTAAAGTAAGATAAACAGAGTTTTAGGCAGTTGACGCACCAAAAGTGTGATTCTGATTGGCTTGCAGAGCATTCTCCTTCGATTTTAAAATATGGGTACAAATGAAGGGAAATGTCTGTTTGTAAAAAAATATCTGTGTACGTGTTTGAAAAACAGAGGAAGAGAAATATTTGTTTCTCAACATACCCGGCTACGTGTAAATGTAGCCGCAATAATACTTTGAAAGAAATCAATTTTTACTGCTCTTGATTTTAGACTGAGCGCAGCCTCCTCCCCTTCCTCTGGTACAAATGGATTGTGCTTGTCCATGTTTCATTCCAGAAGAACATGTGGGCTGCTGCTGCTGCTGCTGCTGCTGCACCTCCAGGCTTCACCTTTGACCCCAGAGCTGTGCCGGAGGAGGACAAAGCCGAGGAGAGCCGAGCCGTCAAAGCAAAAGGACATTAAAGGTGTAGCCTGCGTATAGTGTTTTTAAAAAGCCATTACAATCACAGCTGAGCAGGGGAGACAGCGCATTCGCCTGCTGATGGAGGACACACATTGGTTGGTGTTCCATGTTCTTTAATCTGATGATGTTGTCATTCCAGGCGGGACGGAGGGCAGGGGCCTGTAGAGCTCTACGGAACATTCACTGTTTCTCAATGAAATGCCCACAAATGTTGAACCTTTTCATTCTTTTGGTTTGTCATATTACTCTTGTAGCTTAAAGTCCTTTCATTTCACAAAGAGGACTTCTTTGGGGTTAAAACTCCAACTTCACCAATTAATACTGACAGACAGACTTTGTACAAGTATTTTTTTCAAAGCCCCAAGAATTGCAGACTGATCCCCCACTTTAGAAGCTACATAATGCACCTTAAAGTAGATTTTTTCAATTTACCTTGACATTTTTTGCTCTGGTATCTATATTTTTTATTTAAATGTGCATTGTGTAACTTTTGGTTGGGGGTTTGTCACCTGCTTGTTTCTATGGATATGCCGTTTCTTTGCTTGGAATGTTCCATAGTATGACTTTAAACAGCTTGACCTTACATTTATTAAATTACAATTAAAGCTCAAAAATACCAAGAAAAACAGACATAGATTATAGAAAAGACCTTCCATTGAGGACTTGACTTGACTTCCACAGGATGACTTTAAACAGCTCTACCTTAGGTTTATTAAAATACATGTGGTTTTAGAGCTCAAAAATACCTAGAAAAACAGTCATTCTGACTGTGAGCGGGGTCGCCTCTCCACAGATCTGACCTGTAACTTGGTCTGGTTTGGTCACCATGAACATAGAAAGGTTTAGTGCCATACGGTGAAACTTTCCAGACAAAGTATGGATCTTCATGGTGAAAAGCGTTTGACAAACCTTCCAACAGAAAAGTTACTTCCACCACCACCAATGTCAAGTTCTCAGTGGAAGGTCTTTTATATCACAAATCTGTTCATCTCTCTGTTCATCACATCACTGGCGTTGGGTTTCTCAGCGCCAAACATCTTCCTGTCAACATCTGTCTAATCTGTGTCTAAACTGAGAGAAAGTCTGATCAGTTCACTTCAAACTGACTTTTTGACCACCTTGTTCTATTAATTCTAACTATCTGCAGTTTTACAAGGTATTTTTGAGCTATAAAACACTTCTAACTGAATAAATGCAAGGCAGATATGTTTAATGCCATGCTTTGGAACATTACGTGCAAAGAAATAACATCTTCATGGAGACAATCAAGTAACGGACCTTTTATTTGTTGCTCTGGTATATGTACAGGGGGTCCTCGGGTTACGACGTTGATCCATTCTTAAGACGCGTCGTAACCCGAATTTCGTCGTAAGTCGGAATTTGATTTTGATCTTCCAACCAAAGCACCAATAACCTTTCCATCTCAATAATTAGACCACTACGCTGCTTGGTTATCACTGCCGCTTTCATAGGAGCAGATTAGAGCCCACATCAGGTACTTCTGCCCACATTGGGCACGCACACGAGGCCGTCTTCTTCGCCCTACAACCACAACAAAGCGTATTCTTCCGCCGTGCGCCGCACGCCGTTTGCGTTTGTTTACGTCGCTTACCACGCTAATCACGTAAGACGGAATGACGCGTAATATATATATATTTTTTTTTATGGGGGCGCGTTCGTAACCACGAAACGGCGTAAGTCGAGACCGTCATAACCCGAGGACCCCCCTGTACTTTTACTTGAACTTTTTCTGATGGAAGGTCTGTCAAATGCTTTTCTCCATGGAGATGTTATTGTTTTGTCTGGAATGTTTCACAGTATGGCATTAAAACTTTCCATCTCCATGGAGGCCAAACCAGACCAAGTTACAGGCCAGATCTGTGGAAAGACGACCCCGTTCACAGTCAAAATGTATATTTTTCTAGGGATTTTTGAGCTCCAAAACCACATGTATTTTAATAAACATAAGGTAGAGCTGTTTAATGCCATACTGTGGAACATTCAAGAAAGAACAATGACGTATCCATGGAGAGAAGCATTTGACGAACCCGCCACCAGAAAAGTTACAGAATTGCGTACTTCTTTCACCACCACTGTCTTTCCTTCAGTCCTCAGTGGGAGGTCTTTTCTATAATCTGATCATCTCTTTGTTCATCACATCACTGGGTTTCTCAGAGCCAAATGTTTTCCTGTCAACATCCACGGCCCCTCTGTGTCTAAACCGAGAGAAGATCTGATCACTTCACTTCAGACTTTTCAGGGGCTCTTCCCCTCCCACCCATCTTCATTAAATTGGAGCCAGAGCAATTCCAAAATGGCAGCCTGCACCATCGGCGAACTGCTGGGTGCCATTGTGCGTTTGATTAAAAAGCCTCTCGAAATGGAAAAACTCCCCTCCCCTCTCACAAAATCCTGGCGTGGAGAGCGAGGGAACAGCAGGGGGTGCTGTTTGTGTTTTGGTAAATTCTGAAAACATCTGCCATCTATCAGAATGTGCAGAGAGGGGTTTGACCTGCAGCCAAAAGACAACGATTCACTTCCAGTGGTAAAAATGGACAGAGGTGGGAGAGTAGCCAAACAAGAGTAATGTTACTTCAAAATAATAGTACTCAAGTAGAAGAATTACTGCAATTACTCAAATAAGGCGTTCAAACTGCAGCCTGAAATGACCCAAATCGGATTTTTTCACCCCTATGTGACCTGTATCTGATCTTCTAATGACAGTCTGAACAACACAGATCTGATTTTTTCAATTGTGACCCAGACCACTTGGATATGTGCTCCTAAAATCGACACATAACCGATCTTCAGTCTGAACGGCCAGGTCGCATTCATCCAACCTACACATCATTAACAAGCGAGAGTGGTACAAGAAGGCGCTCCCAAATGTACACAAACGTTCTTCTCGTCATATGAAAATTGTGTATGAACTCCATGTCAGTGAAGCGGCGAAGCACGTAGCAATCCACCAACATGTTCCTTTCTACGGACGTTGCTGCCACTGCCCCACAAAACGGCAAGGCCAAAAACCTTCTCCTTCACCTTCTCAAACGCCTCCTTAAAACAAATAAGCTGAACATGTTCTGGCTCTGAAAAAAAATCTGATTTCATAAAAAAATCCGAATTGAGCTTTAAGCCTTGCAGTCTGAACGTAGCCTAAGGGGCCGTTTAGACGAGGACGACTGCGATTGAAAACGACAAAATATTCTATCGGAAGTGTCTTTCGTTTACACGGCAACTGTGCCATCGGGCTCTGAAACCACAAAAATCTGAAGACTCCTTCCAGAGTGTGGAGTTCTGAAGACAGCCCGGGTCGTGTCTCCGTCTAAACGGCAAGAAGCGCAAAACATGTTCACGTCGCATACATCTGACGTCACACTGGATGCGCCAAGCCGGTAAAAACAATAACAATAGGCGGCGGCGACAGAGGCGAGTTTGGACAAGACCGGGCAGAACCAGTCAGCGGTGGGACAATTTTGAGAATGGATTAGTTGATGACAGTGCTTGGGTGGAAAACTTCAGAATGACTAAACAAGCTCTTGTTGCATTAAGCGAAGAGCTCCGACCCTCCACATCGAGGGCGAAACAACCGTAACGAGAGCCCCTGTCGGTGCCCTGAAAAAGGTAGCTCTGACATTATATTAGCGGCCTGGCATGCATATTCAATCGAATTCGCCCACTTTTGCGTCTTCGTATAAACAAACATTTCCTGTTGAGGACGCTCGTCTAAACGCGGATAAAAAATTGAAGACGAGACGCCACTTTTGTGTCTTCTGTTTTGATCGTCGCTGTATGAACGTAGCCTAAGAGTTTAAAAGCATATGGGAACTACTACACAAGTAAATGGTCACATCTTTATATAGCGCTTTTCCAAGGCACCTAAAGCGCTTTACAACAAGGAACCACTCACCCATTTACACACCAGTGTACGCAGACACTGGGGCGAGGTGGGTTAAGTTTCTTGCCCAAGGACACAACTGCAGCATTCATCTGTGGGAGCTGGAATCGTACCAACCAACATGTGGGTCAGTGGATCTGACCGCTCAACCACTGATGTTTCTTATGTCAAGAACCGCCAACCTTTGGATCAGTGAACAAACGCTCTACCAACTGAGCTACTGCCGCCCGTAACTTAAAAGGTGCACTGTGTAACTTTTCTGGTAGAGGGCCTGCCAGTTACTTGTCTCCATGGAGATGTTATGGCTTTACTTCCCTTATTCCAAGTAGAGGCATTAAACCTTTTCGATCTCCATAGAAACAAGCTGGAGACGCCACCAGACCAATTTATAGGTCAGATCTGTAAATGTGAGATGTGCTTCTCTCTATGAAAATGTTTTTGCTTTGTCGAGAATGTTTGAATTATACATTAAACATAACTACAGCTCTGAGCAAATAAAGTTTGCTCAGGTATCTTTACTTTACTTTAGAGGAACTTATACCAAAAAGAGGAGCCGTGTCAGTCGTGTGGAAGAACTCCGGCTTTAAAAAATCTGGCGCCGATCAAACAACTGTATTCTGTAAATTTCGTCGGGCTAAAGTCGTAGCCGCGGGAGGCGACACGAGCGATCTGCTTCACCACCTCCGTCACAAACACGCCCAGGAATATGAAGAACGCACAAAACTAAGATCTGCATCCTCTTCCACGTCTGCAGGGAACGTTCAAGTCGGCACCGCGACACAAAAAGCCATCCAGGCGTCAGTCAAAAGCCCTATTCGGACGGGATTTGTTTTACAGGAGGATGTAGAATAATGTCGGTTTATCACAGGACCTCTGTAATATAAATGACCCCATTCACACAGGAGAAGAAATGTAATATTTATTTAACATGGGAGGAGTTTGTTTACGCTCTGCCGTCACGTATTCGTCGCATCAGCTGAAGATAGAGAAGTCGTGATTAGCCTATGTGAAATATTAGTGAACTATGCAAATTATTGCCCATAATCAGGACTAATAGAGCATACATGACCTAAAACAAGCAGAAGTTTCATGCCTCTGACGACTGATTTATACCTCTTAGGCTTTTTCATTGGTCGATGTGTGCGTTTGTCGATGTGTGCGGTAGATCATTTTGCTTGCCGGCAAAACAAAGCGCTTCAAGCTTCTCCATGTTTGAAAATCGTGGTGAATTATTTCTTTAAACGGATCTGACGAAATATTACATACATCTTTACCGAGGGTCGCATTCGCACGGGATTAATATTACCTATGGTAATTCCTCCAGACCGTTTTACAGAAGGTGAAACTCGCTGTAAATTTCACAGACATACTCCGTTATGTTTACGGACATGGCGCGTTCAGACAGGACTAAATTCCCTGGTAATTATTACTTCACCCCATGTCACCCCATAAAACTAATCCCGTCCGAATAGGGCTAAAGACGCATTTGCTAAGGGGACCGCCTACGACAAGAAAAGCAAACGGTGGAACGATATTACCAACACTGTTACTGTCCACTTCGCCAAAGACATGGAACCACTTAGTACATGAAAAAAAAAAAATACTGTCAAATACCGTGACACCGATATAATTTAAAAAAAATACTGTGATATGAATTTTTGGTCATACCGCCCAGCTCTACGAGTAAATGTGACTGAGTACTTCCCACCTCTGAAGATAACCCTGAAGACGGTGGAGATATTAGACAGTGTTTTCCACAGCTGCAGATGGGCCCAGGCTCTGGCGCTGGTGTGAAATCAGAGCTGAGGCTGTGTTAATGATGAGAGTAGAGGGGGAGTGGAGTGGGCTGAAAGAAGAGGAGTGAAGAGGACAGGAAACAGTGAAGCTTTGGGTGAAAAATTCATTATTTTTACAGTTAAATCTCTATCCGACCAGGCAGAATGGAGCTAAACCCTGAGTGCCCACCTCAAGAAGAAGAAAAAAAGTACCATTAATACCAATTTTTCCATAGACTTCTTACACTGTGTGACTTTTTGGTTGGGGGTCTGTCACCTCCTAGTTTCTATGGATACGTCGTTGCTCTGTCTGGAATGTTCCACAGTGTGACATTAGCTCTACTTTACATTTATTCAGTTACAGGTGGTTTTGGAGCTCAAAAATACCAAGAAAAACAGACATTCTGACTGTGAGCGGGGTTGTTTCTCCACAGATCTGACCTGTAACTTGGTCTGGTTTGGTCTCCATGAAGATAGAAAGGTTTAATGCCGTGAAACATTCCAGACAAAGTAATAACATCTTCATGGAAAAAAAGCATTTGACGGAGGGTCTATCCAACCACAAAAGTTACACAATGGACCTTTGAGTTTTTAGTCATGTTCTAATGGTGTCACCTCCTCAGAAACAGACCTGGAGTTGTGTTTTGTTTGATTCACACGTTTGAGTAACCCTTAATTATTAGTCTGCTTACATCTCCAAAGCTCACAACTCTCTGTTCCACCTCGTGATGTCATGAAGTTGTAGTTTTCCAAGTTAACAGCTCCTTTTACCTTTAGATCAGTGGAGATCGGCATTTCCAGGGCTGAAATCATCCAGATTATTCAAGTGAAGGTGTGTGGAGTTAAAACAGTAGAGCACTTCCTGTGTTACCACATGATGACATCACAAGGTGGAGCAGAGTGTTTTGAGCTTTGAGTGAAGAACTCAAAGAAGAAATCTGCAGGTTTGTGTGTTAAACATGGGTGAATGAAACGAAACACAACTCCAGGTCTGTTTGTGATGAAGAAACATAATTATAACAGATCAGAAAATGGCGTAATATGGGACCTTTAACACTGACATCCTGCTGGGAGCTAAACAGATCTGCGGGAACTAATGACTACAAGACCTTTTCATGTGCTTCAAGCTCTGAAATCCGCCCTCTGCTGTTAGAGCAATTTAAATGGGGGAAAGGTCCTCATTATAATCAGGAAGGAGCACTTTTCCTGAAATTCGGAAAATAGTGATATTTATTAAAATCTGCTTCTGAAACCAAACGGAAAAGAGGGGTTCTTATGCAAAATCGACTTTCTGGAGGCTCTTGTCATTTTGGTCTCGTATTCTAATGTAAGTCAATGGGAGCCGGGATCAGATGGAGGCGTTTTGTGTTACATTTTGTATGAAAAGTGCTTTATAAATATTGTTTGATTGATTGATTGATTGAGATGGAGCCGGAAGAGCTGCATAACTTCCTGTTTGAAACACAGCAGCTAGTGCATTAGCTATGTCCATTTATATATGTGGAAAAGGTATTTACTTCTGGTACACGTGTGTAGAATCCCCCAGTCGTCCAGGTAGAATCCACGGCAAAAGGAGAAATTCAATTTGTCAACTGGACAAAGTTTATTTGGTCGAATCTGTTTCTCAGCTCATCCGACTTGCTTCTTCAGTTCTGGTCAGACGCTGGTGGACGCTGCCTATATCTGCCTGAAGGGGGCGCTAACTATAATGAAATGACTCTGAGACTACCACACCTACTTGTTTACAGTTTGTGTTAGTTAGGTGGGCCTATTAGATCTGCAGTGGGAGTGGCGTGTGGGTCTTGTTAGCAGAACCATTCAGGACCATAATGGTGTTTTCACACCTCTGGACCTGACCTGCTGCCCTATTGTTTTCTTTTTTTTTATTTTATTTATTTTTTATTTGTCAGGATTCTCAATCTGTACAATATCAAAGTCAAATGAAAAGGTAGTACAAATATACAAAAGAACAATCAAAATTGTAATGTCCAAGAAGGAGTGGGGGGAAGAAAACTTATTTAACCCCACCCCCATTACATCTATACATAATAACATATGTAAAGAAAGGAAAAATCACTTCCATTTTCCCATGGTAATTCGTATCTGTTATGTACACTTCTTTCTTTTTTACTTGGAGACAAGTAACCATATAGTCTCTCCAATATAGCGCTCACTGCAGTCTTCACTACACTGCGCACTACACTTCACACAGCAGTGAGCGCTATATTGGAGAGACAAAGCAGCCACTTCACAAGAGGATGTACCAACACAGACGGGTGTGCCAAAGTGGACCGTCATCTGCCGTACACCTTCACCTAGAAGCCACGGGCCATTCTTTTGAGGACAGTGAGGTTCAGATCTTAGCCAGGGAAAAGAACTGGTTTGAGAGGGGAGTTAAAGAGGCTATTTTTGTCAAAAAAGAGAATCCGTCCTTAAACAGAAATGGGGGAGTTAGACATAACAGACGAACGAAAGCATTAGGGCAGACAAGTCAGGGGCAGAGGGGTGGAGACGGTCGTCAGTTTGAATAGAGAGGCTAAACTATACGCCATTCGAAAAACAAAAGGAGCAATTAGTTGAGATAATTACAGAACTATTCCAGGGTAGTGAGCTCATCTGAGGGCTGAATAGATATGCTAAACGAGACGCCAGAGGAAAACAAAAGATAGCAGATTAGCTGGGATTGGTTCAGAACTTTTCCGGTGTAGTGAGCTCCTCCTTGCAGCTAGATATAAACAGGTTCTAACCAGCATCAGAACGAGAACTGACGAAGCCGCTCGGATGAGCAGCGAAACGTTTTCAACCAAACAAACTTTGTCCAGTTGACAAAATGAATTTCTCCTTTTATCATTCTACCTGGATGACTGAGGGTCTTTTCACACTTCAAACCAGTTCTTTTCTCTGGCCAAGATCTGGACCTCACTGTCCTCAAAGGAGTGGCCCGTGGCTTTTAGGTGGAGATGTACGGCAGACTGAGGTCCTTTTAGGTGGAGATGCATGGCAGACTGAGGTTCTTTTAGGTGGAGATGTACGGCAGACTGAGGTCCTTTTTAGGTGGAGATGCATGGCAGACTGAGGTCCTTTTAGGTGGAGATGTACGGCAGACTGAGGTCCTTTTAGGTGGAGATGTACGGCAGACTGAGGTCCACTCTGGCTCTCTTGTGAAGTGGCTGTTTTGTTTCTCCAATGTAGCACTCACTGCAGTCTTCACTACACTGAATGGAGTAGACCACATTGCTTTGTGTGTGGCTCGGTGTTTTGTCCTTTGGGTGGACCAGTTTCTGTCTTAAAGTGTTTGTGGGTTTGAAATAGACTGGGATTTTATGTTGTCTGAAAATCCTCTGTAGTTTTTCAGAAACACCGGCCAGGTAAGGAATAGTTACACCTTTTCTCTTGGGTTCTGATTCTCTGTTGTTTGTTCTGGTACATGGAAAGTTTTGAGAGAGTTGATCTCCATTAAAAATGCATTAAAGGCATGTTTTGATTTCTTATACACAATTGTAAATAGTTTATAGCAATAACAAGACTACATTTTTTCAGACTTATGTAAATTAGCCCCTTTATTTCCATCTAAATAAGATATTAGAGTACACCATTTCATTTATTCATTCAGGGCAGTTGCAGTGAGATTCAGAATCTGTTTTATGGGGGAGAAATGGCCCATGTCTATGGTTGTAGGGGAAATTCAGAGCAATCTACAGAGACAATAATAATAATGATTATGCTTCTGAATGTATATAGCACTTTTGAAGATACCCAAAGCACTTTACAACACGCTCACTCCATTGATTCATTCCATTTGAGTCACTGAACGCTCCTTCAGCTGATAGCGCCCACTCTCTCCCACTGCCAGTCACCCTCACACAAACCATCATCATAACAGACAAACACAACAGACAAACACAATAGTGGTAAGGTTTTTTTGGAGCCTTGGATCATGATTTTGATTTTATCATGGTAAATGTAAACATTGAATATTTACCTTGTCTTTAAGAGGCAGCTAAAGTCATCAGCTTCTTCTGATAATTCACTTCATTGTAATTGATTTAATCCAGCTGTCACTCACTCAGAAAATTGCTGAAACTGACCAATAAGAGAAGTGGGAGGGAAATGTGTCTTTGGTTGAGCGTAGAGCCATCGCACGATGCATCAGAAAATGGTTAAATGTGCTTCGGAAATAAGATAAGACTTTATTGATCTCACATAGGAGAAATTTACTTTCCTTTACTTTCCTTTTACTTACTTTCCTTATGACTGACGTGAACGTGCGTCATCGTCCGCCGTGACAAGGACCATCCTAATTGATCAGTAAGGTTAGGAAGGAGTAAGAAAAGGAGCAATTATGGTTCCTTTAGCGTAGGAAGCTCGGGAGGATCCTGAGGCAAGGAGCTATGAGGTATCCCACAATCCATTGCACAAAGCAAACCAAATGTTTTCAAATACCATTGTACAAGTTATACACAGCATCAGATAATTCATTAAAATCTTCTGCATAAATAAACTCAACATATAAACCATAACTACTATAGAGACACATCAGCCAGTTTGATATTATAATGTGTTTAAAGGGATAGTGCGTTTTTTTTTAATGTTAATCTGTATGGGTTTCCTTCTAAAAGTTACGTGTGTTGACACCGGCTTACCTCTGACACTCTCAGCTGATCCCGGTTTGGCTCGCTTTCTGGAGCCCACGTAAGTAGGTCCGGTAACTTCCCTGGAACATAAAATAAAGCTTGTTTTTCTTCTCAAAACAAAAAATTTGTTAGAAAGGTGATATATTTGCGTCTGAAACAGTTGTCCACGAAACATCCAGCAGCGTATTTTGCATTCGCGTATTGTCTCTCTCCACTCGCCCATGTCTCTAGGGTGACCATTCGTCCGGATTTCGTCCGGACAGTCCGGTTTTAGAGCTGTCTGTCCGGCCGTCTGTCACGTGTCCTTCTTTTTTACGTTTTGTCCTCCTTTCGTTGCATAAATCGTCATAAATCCCCACCCATTATTTACACTTGCTACTCTGCAATGTTCGCCGTTTCCCAATTCAGAAAGTGAACGGTTCGGAGTGTGGTCTCAGTCTGCAGTCGAGGCGGTGCATACTCGCTCAGCCCTGAGTGCAGTCCGTGGACCGCATGGCCGTCTGCGAGATGGAACAGGTCCCGCCTCAGCTCAATGAGCCGGGTGGTCTGCTCCTTGTTCCCTAAAGACAAAATATTATTCTTTTGCGACTAGTAATACTTGGAATTCCGAAATGTACCCCCCCCCCCCCCCCGCGCGGCTCGCACTTTGCAGATATAAAAAAAAATGACCCCGCGGCTGAATAAAAAGCGGAGATTCGCTAAAAGCTCTTTCATCCCTGATTTACAGTGCGCTGCATAGGTTTTCTTGTGCGCTGAGAATCTGCGAGCAGTGCACATTCTCAGCACACATTCTTTGTTTTCCCAGAGGGAAAAAAACCAAAAAAAAAACAAGGTGTCCTCACTTTAGGGCCTTTGTCCTCCTTTTTGGACACAAGTGTCCTCCTTTCCTGTTTCATGCTGGTGGTCACCCTACATGTCTCACTACGCCCGTGTTAACTCTATCAGCCTGTTCACCTTCAGCGGATGTCTATGCCGAAGTTTACAAGTGAACAAAAAGAAAACAAAAGAAATACTAATACATAAGACATTTTACAAAAAGAAAAAAGAGAGAATACAATGACATCAAGATGAAGAAAACTGGACCATTTTCTCAGTTTTGTCAGTTACTATCGCCGACAGAGCCCAAAGGAAGTCGCCATCTGCATGTTTCCAAACGTCTTCTGGTTTTGTGACGCAAGTGTGAATCGAGCTGATTACAAAAGACCGCTGAACCAGTGTTTCCATAAAGAAGATTCGTACCATACAGCTCTACACCTGAGTTTCACCAGCACCACCTTTGGGTTCTCTAAAATGTCCAGGAGCAGCTAGTAAATCCTTGCCTGGTTTTCCTTTGCTGCTGCATCGTTGGATTATCCCCTGAACCAATCAGACAGTGGTGGTTGTTTCAGAGTAGCTCACTTCATCACCCTTCTCCACAGGCTTCCTTCGCTGAATCAAGATATGGAGATTTTACCAAAATAGCAGATAGTCACAAGCTCACAGTTCGTTTTTTGGTATCACCCACTCTGTTTACATGCACACCAGGGAAACTGACCTAAGTCCAATTTAAACTTTCTTTTTCCAAATGCAAACCCAGGAACTACAAGATAATGATTATTCCAACAATAAAGATACAAGGAGAACACCCCCAGCATGATGTCCCTGCAAAGTATCAGTAGGATTCTTTGACCTGCTGTAAACTGGGATAAGAATGAGACTTGAATTTGAAGTTAAAATAGGTTGTTTAGTGCACGTTGTGATATAAATATAGTGTGTTAAACCAGGTCTAAACTAGGACTAAACCAGGTCTGAAACAGGACTAAAGTAGGGATGAACCAGGACTAAACCAGGTTAAAAAGGGGACTAAACCAGGACTAAACTAGGATTAAACCAGACCTAAACTTTGACTGAACCAGGGCTAAACCAGGACTAAACCAGGTTAAAAATGGGACTAAACCAGGACTAAACTAGGACTAAACCAGGTCTGAACCAAGACTAAACCAGGTCTGAAACAGGACTAAAGTAGGGATGAACCAGGACTAAACCAGGTTAAAAAGGGGACTAAACCAGGACTAAACTAGGATTAAACCAGACCTAAACTTTGACTGAACCAGAGATAAACCAGGACTAAACCAGGTTGAAAATGGGACTAAACCAGGACTAAACTAGGACTAAACCAGGTCTGAACCAAGACTAAACCAGGTCTGAAACAGGACTAAAGTAGGGATGAACCAGGACTAAACCAGGTTAAAAAGGGGACTAAACCAGGACTAAACTAGGATTAAACCAGACCTAAACTTTGACTGAACCAGGGCTAAACCAGGACTAAACCAGGTGTAAACTAAGACCCAAGAACCATGTGAAAGACTTGTGGAGAGCATGCCAAGACGCATGAAAGCTGTGATTAAAAATAAGGGTTATTGCACCAAATATTGATTTGTGAACTCTTCTTAAGTGTAAACATTAGTATTATGTTGTTTTAAAATGAATCTGATCTTGTTTCTTTGCATTGTTTGAGGTCTGAAAACATGGATCTTTTTTGTATGACACAAACGCAGGGACAGCTCAGGAAACTCCACTCACAACGGTCCAGGGAATCTAACCCACACCCTGCTGCGATACGGGAGCTCTAACCATGGTCTGCCCTCCTAATACCAGTCCATAAGACCTGCCTCATGGACACACACTGCTTTACGGCTCCAGACCTCTCATATAGCACCATAAGCATCGACCCTGCCTACAGCATTATTTCAGAGCAAAACCGCCTCTTGCTGCTTCCAATTTCGCAATCGCTCCAAAATGCACCCGCTCTGAAAGTCCGAGCGGTGCAATCTGAGCCCTCTGTGGAGAAAAGAGCAGCCATTTGAGCCCTGTTGTGTGTGTGTGTGTGTGTGTGTGTGGTGGCTGGTTCAAACACGAAGGGCATCTGGTGTAAAAGAACAGCAACTGTCAAATCACCACCTGTAGAAAGAAAAGGGACATTTAGCAGTTTGAAAAATAATTGACGCATTTTGTTGGGATTATATTAAAGATCCCATGACATGGTACTTCTTGATGCTTTTATATGGCTCCTTAATGGTTCCCTAATACTGTAAATGAATCCTTCTTCAAAATCAACACTCAGTGCATGAGAAACAGAGATAAGATGAGAAAGAGTATTTTTTCTCACTCTGAACACTCTATAATGGGCGTTGTTGCTTGAATGCAAATGAGGAGAAAAAAGCTGGCCAATAGTAGAGGGTGGGGGCGTGGCCAAATGCTCCGCTCTCCGCTGTAGCCCTCAGTTGATCCATTTCCTTGTTTTTGCATGGGGGGAGAGATTTGAAGCGTTCCATTGAAAAATAAACACATTTCCACATAAAATAAAATTAAACCACTGCTGTTCAAAGGTCCAGAGGCTCAGATAAAGGACTTCCGAGCCTAGAAACACTCGGACGTGCCTCCAGGCAAATAAAAAAACGCATTTCGCATTGCCTAGCGCATTCGCAGTCCAAACTCTCTGGGCGTGATTTACACAGACGCTGAGTTCAGACAGACGGGGGTGGAACTGCATTTGCATTTCTTTTTTCGATCTGACGTCAATAAGGTGCCTTGTTCAAACTCGCCCGTTTGAGCTCCGATTTTTTGTAACGCAGAAAAGGATCGCAAATGCTCAGTTTAGACATTTCGCAACTTTTAACCATGGGGGGTGGGGGCTAAACAGGGTAGGGGAGCTCACATTAACGTTCAAAAACCTCAGAAAGTGAAAATTTCATGCCATGGGACCTTTAAAGATCCATTCTATAACTTTTCACCAGCTTGTTTCATTTAACTGATCCATGGATACGAGCAGATGATGCAACCAGCCCAAGTTCCCAGGTCAGATCTGTGGAGAGGCAGTCATGTTTTTAAAGAGTGAGAGAGATAATTTATCGACCCTGAGGGAAATTCAAAGTTTTGTTGCAGAAACATTTCCACGGTTCTTCTCTGTGGCCTTTGTGTCTGAGTCAAAGGTTCAGGATTGGTCAGGGAGGGTCAGCAGATCCTGTGTCAGGGCAGTTTGAAGAGAGGAAGAGCCAAAAGTGTCTCTCCTGTGTGTCCTGCAGCCTCCAGGGGGCGCCAGGTGAACGCAACGGGAAAGACTTTGTTCTAACTCAGCTCTGGTGTTTCTGTTGGTGATGAAATGGTCCATTTCCTCTGGAAGGTCTGCTGTCACATTTGGTGTAGAAAGCCTGTAGCATCTGATCTCGCCTCTTGCACGGTCTCCATGGATACAGGAAAAACAAACACACAATACAGCTCTGGGAAATCAATAAGAGAGCACTTCATTTTTTTGTGGAATCAGCATCTCTACATGTATTACAGCCATTCCATTCCTGCGTCTGTTGAATTCCAACACAAACACAAAGCTGAGCTACTTCAGTTCTTGCACCAGGAGTGGAATAAAGTCACCCAAGAACAATGTGAAAGACTCGGACTAAACCAGGTCTGAACCAAGAATAAAGCAGGGATGAACCAAGACTAAACCAGGTCTGAACCAAGACTAAACCAGGTCTAAACTAGAACTAAACCAGGTCTGAACCAAGACTAAACCAGGTCTAAACTAGGACCCAAGAACAATGGTAAAGACTTGTGGAGAGCATGCCAAGACACATGAAAGCTGTGATTAAAAATAAGGGTTATTGCACCAAATATTGATTTGTGAACTCTTCTTAAGTGTAAACATTAGTATTATGTTGTTTTAAAATGAATTTGATCTTGTTTCTTTGCATTGTTTGAGCTCTGAAAACATGGATCTTTTTTGTTATTTTGACCATTTGTCATTTTCTGCAAATAAATGCTCTAAACGATAATATTTTTATTTGGAATTTGGAGGAAATGTTGTCAGTAGTTTATAGACTCAAACTAAAATGTTTCTTAGTCCTGGTTTAGTCATCGCTGTATTGACTGTCCTGATTTAGTCCACTTCTAGTCCTGGTTTAGTCTTGATTTAGTCCACTTCTAGTCCTGGTTTAGTCCTGATTTAGTCCAGTTCTAGTCCTTGTTTAGTCCTGATTTAGTTCACTTCTAGTCCTGGTTTAGTCCTGATTTAGTCCAGTTCTAGTCCTTGTTTAGTCCTGATTTAGTCCACTTCTAGTCCTGGTTTAGTCCTGATTTAGTCCACTTCTAGTCCTGGTTTAGTCCTGATTTAGTCCAGTTCTAGTCCTTGTTTAGTCCTGATTTAGTTCACTTCTAGTCCTGGTTTAGTCCTGATTTAGTCCAGTTCTAGTCCTTGTTTAGTCCTGATTTAGTCCACTTCTAGTCCTGGTTTAGTCCTGATTTCGTCCACTTCTAGTCCTGGTTTAGTCCTGATTTAGTCCATTTCTAGTCCTGGTTTAGTTCTGGTTTAGTCCACTTCTACTCCTGGTTTACTCCTGGGTTAGTCCTGATCTAGCTCTGGTTTAGTTCACTGCTAGTCCTGGTTAACTTGTGGTCTAGTCCTGGTTTAGTCCTGGTCTAGTCCTGGTTTAGTTCCATAATGCCATTTAGCCTATATTATTTTATGGAAACAAAAAAAAAACAAAAACATAAACGATAATATTTTTATTTGGAATTTGGGGGAAATGTTGTCAGTAGTTTATAGACTCAAACAAAAATTTTCCTTTTGCCCAAACACAAACCTATAAGTAGTAAAATCAGAAATTTTGCAGTGGTCTCTTATTTTTTTTTGTCCAGAGCTGTACTTGTGTATTTGAACTGTACACACTGCACGTCTTAGTTGGTTAAAATCCTGTGATATGATGTTTAAAAACTGAGCTCAAAAAACAAGTTTCAAAAAGTGCTCAGTGTGTGAACCAGGCAGCCACAAGAGCAGCCAACAACTCCACTGCCATAAAGGTATTTTTCAGACCACAGTGGAGTTTTGCCTTTGAGGTAATGGTGGCGACTACTAGCATGCAAACAGTGCACTTCCTGGTTGGCAGATTAAAGTACATCTGAGCCCTCGGTGGAGAAAGACGGGAGCAGAGCAGCCGTTTTAGTTCTGTTGGAGAAAACGTATCGACTGAGTGAATGTGTGAAAACAAGGCACCCCACGCTCTGCAGGATGACGGATGGCGAGCGACTGGGCGCGCACGAGATGGAGCTCCGGTTCCCGCCGCTGTATTAAAAATGTCTCTTTGAATTTACGGCGTGATTGTGCTGCATTGCGACTGCTTCTTGACCGACCGAGCACTGATTATGAATGAACACTTCTCGTTTGCTGACATTGTGTTTTGGGACAATGCTGAGTTTGAGGCGGCAGTTTAGCGTTTTGAATGGAGTGGGGCCAGCATGGGAGCACTGGATCAGAGGAGCACAACTTCGAGACAAACTTTGTGCACTTATCTCTTCCCAGTCTGATACATCATTTGTCTGTTGTGCGCTCCCCTCCGGCAGCACACAGCAGCTGCCAAAGACTATTACACTAAAGTGGTTCAATATAGAGCATCTTCACAGGCTCTTCCAGGCCTCGCATTAACTCAAAAATAAAACTGCTTTTTTGTTTGGAGATAAATAGATAAGCACAGGCTGGAGAGTGCACTTAGTTTGAAAAGATTTTTATCAAAGTTAGCACCGCCTGAGTTTCTTTACCTGGAAAAAAGGGATCAGAGGATACCGTCAGTAAAGGAAGCTACATTAAACGGACAAAAGTGTATTTCGTCGTCATTTCTATTTTCAGCCACCTCACCTCTGCCAATCACAGGTTAAAGGTACACTGTGCTACTTTTCTGGTGCTCTTCTCCATGGAGAACAACACTCCGACGCCCCCCACCCCACACCCCCACGCCAACCTACTGTACCCAAGGATTCTACAAAAGTTTCTTTCTGCTCTTCCTTCTTGCAAAGTCGTCCACTAACTCATCAAAGTTAAGCTGTCAAACAAACTCTGATTCTATTGCAAGAAGGGAGAGTGATTTTGGCACATTTTCATCCTGAGCTCATTTCTAATTCAAGCCAGTCTGGAGAATGACCTGCCGTCCCCCATAGCCCAGGGGCCCTCTGATTTCAGTCCCTGCCCCCCCATCCAATTCATATCACCCTTCTCTCTCGGTTCTCTTCAGATATGCCCTATAAAAGTCATATATAGTCATAAGGTCCTAGAGAATAGAGGCCCTCTGACATCGCAATTGGCATCTGCATCACTTTGGGCCCCTTCCCGGGCCCCTGGACCCTTGGGCCCCTGGGCGCCGGCCCCACTGGCCCCACTGGCCCCACTGGCCCCACTGGCCCAGTCTGTAATACGGCCCTATCTGGAATGTTTATGTTTTATGTTATTAAAGGTCCCATGGCATGAAATTTTCACTTCCTGGGGTTTTTGAACGTTAATGTGAGCTCCCCTACCCTGTTTAGCCCCCCCCCCTTCATGGCTAAAAGTTGCGAAATGTGTAAACTGAGCATTTGCGATCCTTTTCTGCGTTTGATAAAAAGACAGCCCAAATGGGCGATTCTGAACAAGGGAAGTTTCTGACTTCACACTCGTGGAAAGGTTTCCACCCCCCGTCTGGATGTCCACCCCGTCTCTGGAAATCATGCCCAGATAATTTGGACCACGAACGAGCTAGGAAATGCAAGATGCGTTTTTTTATTTGCCTGGAGACACGTGAGAGTGTTTCCAGGCTCGGATGTCCTTTATCCGAGCCTCCGAACCTCTGAAACAGCAGTGGTTTAATTTTATTTTCTGTGGAAATGTATTTTTTTTTATGGAAAGCATCTCATATCTTCCTCCCCGCTTAAAACACCGAAGTAGGTGACAGCACACAGTGCACCGCTAATCCAGGAAACAGCAGCGTATTTGGCCACACCCCCACCCGCTGCACTGGCCTTTCTCTGTCCTCCTCATTTGCATTCAAGAAACAACGCCCAGAATAAAGTGTTTCAGAGACATATTTATGACTCTGACTGTCTCCATAGGCTCTCTCATGCACTGAGGCTTGATTTTGAAGAAGGATTCATTTACAGTATTAGGGAACCATTAAAGGAAAAGTAACGTTATTTTACAATCTGAGCCTTCCTTCGGTAATAAAACAAGTCGTTTGACTCACCCATAGCACTTTCTTGTCATTTGGAACTGTTTGGTGAAAGTTATGTTGTAGCGTATCCGTTAGCCTGAGTACTCGGGGCATTACTTTGCGGTGTCCAAATAACACAAACTTTAGCACTTTTCAAATCATAGAAGCCCGATGTCTTAATGTAAGATTTCGTTTGAAGCAAAAGTGGCCTGTAATCCGAGATTTATCCATAGTTTTCAGCTTTGCGTTTCATGTTTGGGTCCCGGGAGCTGATAGCACAGTCCGCGCATGCGCACTGGCGTCCTCATCTACTCGAAACTATGGCTAAATCTCGGATTACAGGCCACTTTTGCTTCAAACGAAATCTTACATTAAGACATCGGGCTTCTATGATTTGAAAAGTGCTAAAGTTTGTGTTATTTGGACACCGCAAAGATACGCTACAGAAAAAGATACGCTACAACATAACTTTCACCAAACAGTTCCAAATGACAAGAAAGTGCTATGGGTGAGTAAAACTACTTGTTTTATTGCCGAAAGAAGGGTCAGATTGTAAAAAAAACGTTAATTTGCCTTTAAGGCGCCATATAAAAGCATCAAGAAGTACCATGTCATGGGATATTTAAACTTTTCCAATCTTCATGGAGACCAAACCAGATCAAGTTACAGGTCGTTTAAATTCTTGGGTTCTTTGTTAAAGACAATACAGTAAAGTGTATTTACCTTGTTGACATCTTTCGGCTGCTGCTGCCAAATCACTGTCTGCAGAAAGAAAAGTGACCTGCCAGATCAATCAGGCTGACCACGTCTACAGGAAATAACAACAGCTGATATATGACGCATCACCAAATAAAGTTTTGTCCAGTTGACAAATTGAATTCCTCCTTTTGCCACATCACTCCTATGTATCTATTAATATAATCTGATAGGTTATTGCTGTTTGAAGCTGCCTCCAGTTGACATAGTAGCCACTCACCGGTGCTACAGCGAAAAAATCCCCCCGGCCGAGAAAGGATTTTTCCTGTACAGCGCAATGTACGGGTACGAGTATATGTGATGTTTTAGTCATGGTGTTTATTGTCTTGTTTATCAGATGTTTTCTGTTCACTGTGGGACTAGGGGGCGCTGCAATTTCAAATCCTGTGTGTACATATGTTTTTTGACAATAAAGCTGACTTTGATCTTTTTGAACTTTTGAACAATGTCATCACAAACTGCTTGTGTTCGGCTGACAGGGCACCTACAACTTTCAAAAATGTCAGATTTTGTGGCGATTTTTACCTATTTTAGTTCATGATAACAGGAGAAGTTCATCCGAGAGGCTTCGTCAGCTCTGACGAAGCCTCTCGGATGAGCGGCGAAACGTTTTCAACCAAACAAACTTTGTCCAGTTGACAAATTGAACTTCTCCTGTTATCATGGATTCTACCTGGACGACTGAGGGACTTTTCACGTATTTTAGTTCATAAACTTTTTCTCAGCTCGAAGTCCTTCAGTTGTCTTAAAAACAGCTTTATAATCGCTCCGCTCTGGCACCTATTGCTCTGATTGGTCAAAGCAATCACGTGATCCATGCGTGCGTTCACGTACATTCGCATATGTGGCGAAAAGAGCACTAGTGCACATTTTCAATCAGCCCGGAGCCACCGGAAGTCCCTAGCCGATTGACTTGACTGAGCGGCCATTTTGAGATCCCGGGGCTTTGTCACCACCAACACCAGGGACAGTCCTGAAGACGCAGCAGCTGAAACATGTCAACAAGGTGAATACACGTCACTGCATTGTCTTTAAAAAGAACCCAAGAAGTTAAAGCCCATAAGTAGACAAAAAGAACATCTTTGGGTAGCAGCTCTGTGGAGAGGCGACCCCGCTCACAGTCAGAATGCCTGTTTTTCTAATTATTTTTGAGCCCTAAAAACACATGTAATTTAGGTAAAAGGAGAAATTCAATTTGTCAAGTGGACAAAGTTTATTTGGTCGAAGACGTTTCGCAGCTCATCCAAGCTGCTTCGCCAGTTCAGTACAGAACTGAGCTGCGAAACCTCTTCAACCAAATAAACTTTGTCCACTTGACAAATTGAATTTCTCCTTTTACCATGGATTCTACCTGAACGACTGAGGGATTCTTCACACACCTGTAATTTAATAAATGTTAAGTAGAGCTGTTTAAAGTCACACTGTGGAACATAGAAACAAGCAGATGGTCACACCTTTATAAAGCACTTTTCCACCTTCAAGGCACTCAAAGCGCTTTACAACAAGGAACCATTCCCCCAGTGTACATAGACACTCGGGGTGAGGTGGGTTAAGTGTCTTGCCCAAGGACACAACAGCAGCATTGATCTGTGGGAGCTGGAATCATACCGCCAACCTGTGGGTCACTGGATCTGATGTTTCTTATGTCAAGAGTGAGATTTGAACCGTCAGCCTTTGGATCAGTGGACAAACCCTCTACCAACTGAGCCATTACCGGGGCGGTAATGGCTCAGTTGGTAAAGGGTTTGTCCACTGATCACTGTCCACGGATGACGGATTACCAGCCAAAAAGTTACACAGTGCACCTTCAATGAGGGGATATTACTTTTCTGTGGGGTATTAATGGCTACACATAAACACATAACAAATTTAAATCACCATGTTACCTTTTATTGTTCTGAAAATGCTATCTTTGCCGAAAATAATGTATTTATATGTTAAAAAAGTTTTGTGATTTATTTTGGAATGTTCCACAGTACAGTCATACCTCACCTTACGAAATTAATTCGTTCCAGAAGTGGTTTCGTAACGTGATTTTTTCGTAAGTAGAGTCGCAATGTAAAATGCCTGATTCGTTCCTGGGTCATTCCAGAATTGGAGGACATTTTACGTCCCACCCATCAAATATTAAATCATCCACATACAAAATACTAAAACATACAGTTTCTGAGTGAATTTACTTGTCCTGAGACCAAATCTAAAAAAACTAAGAAAAAAATGCTTGAAAATACTTTTTATAATATCAAATAAGTCTGGGGTATCCCCCAAAATGCCATTTTCCTCTTGTCCCACCCCTCTTAATGGCCAAATTGAATCTCAAATAAAACTGTTAAAATTTAATTGAAATGTCTTGTTTTTGTATTATTAGTTTCATTTCCATCTCTTGTAATTGTGGGAACATTTGTTTTAATAGACATAATATTTCAAATAATAATTATTATTCATGGAACATGTGTCCCACAACCTGCACCAACCCTGTTACCAGAACATTTTTAGTCTGGTAGAAGACGAAGAAAACAGAAAACCACATGGTCCCCTGGACTTGACATCATCAAACAGTTTTCCAAAAGAATGGGCAGAGCAAAGGTTTGTCTTCTCTTCTATTTTTCATATTTTTATAACATCGTTAGCCTTGATTGAATGTCTCACTCTGCCTCATGCAACCCTGTTATGCAAATGATCAGAATAAGACAATTATTATTTTTTTCCTTTACGTATTTGCATAAATAAGTTTTTCCTCTTGATTAGCAGTAACAGCTAAACAGCTTCTACTCCTGAGATAAAGTGAACA
The DNA here is from genome assembly GCA_036785185.1 of Paratrypauchen microcephalus. Lineage (NCBI taxonomy): Eukaryota > Metazoa > Chordata > Actinopteri > Gobiiformes > Gobiidae > Paratrypauchen > Paratrypauchen microcephalus. The sequence continues at coordinate 4,833,200 of JAVJIX010000072.1, read as the reverse complement.
TTAGTGCGGATTTGCAACCCTGTTACCTGCAACCCTGTTACTGTGATTAGAGTAAATAAATAAATAAATAAATAAACCAAATAAATCATATAACAAAAATTTTACCATTGACCGTAAGATGAGCTAATCAAGCATTTGATAGTTTATTACCTATTATTGATGAATATGTAGCAGAAAATCAGAAAAGTGAAGGTTTATTTTTCAAGAATTTTAAAGCCAAAATGTCCTCCAATTCTGGAATGACCCTCCTAGCCAATGGGAGGCCAGCGGGGTGTTGGGAGAGTGTATTTACAACTGTATTTACGTTTCAGGGGATTCGGGCGGCTGCGAAGCCAAGTGCGCATTATTTGAATTTTTGAGATTTCGCTTTTTGTAACTTGAATTTTCTTTCATATTCAGAGACGAAAATTTTACGTAAAGGCGCTTCGTAACTTTATTATTCGTTAGTTGGGTCTTTCGTAAGGTGAGGTATGACTGTATATAGATTAAATCTCAGATACGCACTTCACAGTACTACACTACAGAACAATTCAGATCTGTGGAGAGTCGCCCCATTCACAGAAGGACATGGTGTATTTTTGAGCTATAGAAACACCTGCACTGCTTTTTGTGCGTGTGTGTTTTGGGACTTTTGACTGACTTAAACTTGGATGCACTTTCTTTTAAATCACTGGAGTTTCGTAGGGTGACCATCTGTCCCTCTTTGGTCCTGCACAGACGATCAGGCCCCTGTCCCTCGTCCTACTTTTGTAGAGAATGGCCCACTTTTTCTTTGACACCACATGAATTACAAAAAGAGATCTTTTTCTTGCAAAAACACTTTTTGGGTGTACTTTTCAAGGTTTCTTTCAAGGTATTTTCAACAACTTGTCAAGATCCATCTTTTTCTGTAATTTGAGTTGGTCGCCCTGGTGTCAGCTGGAGCCTCTGGAGCCTCTCCTCTTCACCACCACCAGTACCAAAGATTTTTCCTTCCAGACGTTTCCAGACATCCAGGTCGTTTGCCTGACCAGCCAGTCCCTTCTGCATTTTGGAACATATGAAAAACCATCCAAATTTTAAACGTTCCAACCACATATGCTAATTTGTGGCATGTCTCTCAAATGCAGAAGACATCTCCTCTCCAAAACTCTCGTAACATTCAAAAGAAAACAGGCCAGTACTTCTCTGACCTGAGGTAAGTCATATTTTGGTGCTTCGGTTGTTGATTCTGTAAAAGTGCATGGTGTTTCTTAGTCCTTTATGTAGCTTTTTCTCCTTTTTAACAAATAAACAGCCGCGAAGCATGCCTCTCTGATTGATTAATCCGCCTGTCAATCACACCCTCTGAAATCAGGAGACAGGAAACAGCTCCAGATGCACTTGTCTTGGTAAAGTTTTGTCAAATTGTTTGGTTCTGGATGGTCAGGTTGGAGGTCGTCGTACAACAGTATTGACACACGTTTGCCTTGTGAAAAGATTCTTGTTTGAGTGAAACTTGAAAACTTTGGAAATATTAATAAATGTGTTCTTCTGTTTGGGGAGTTCTTGATCTCAAAGTGTGAGAAAAACACATTTGAAGAAAATACCCTTGTAAATCAGTATATTTGTCTTAAATATTTGATGTAGGCTGTTCATTATTTACAGTGTGTACAGAAAGTTTTCAGACCCTTAAATTTTTACACCCTTTGTTATTTTGCTCCATTTGCTAAAATCATTTAAGTTCATTGTTTTTCTCATGACCGCTTGCTCAGCGCCCCATACTGACAGAAAAACAGAATTGTTGACATTTTTGCAGATTTATTAATAAAAAAAGTAAAATTTCACATGGTCATCAGTATTCAGGCCCTTCGCTGCGACACTCATATATTTAACTCAGGTGTTGTTGTTCTGATCCTCCTTGAGATGTTCTACACCTTCATTGGAGTCAAGCTGTGATTGATTAAACTGATTGGATTGATTAGGAAAGCCACACACCTGTCTATATAAGAGCTCACAGCTCACAGTGCAGGTCAGAGCAAATGAGAATCATGAGGTCAAAGGAACTGCCTGAAGAGCTCAGAGAGACAAGTGTGGAAGGCACAGATCTGGACAAGGTTACAAAAACATTTGTGCTGCACTTAAAGGGATAGTGCGGTTTTTTTTAAAAATGTTAATCTGGATGGGTTTCCTTCTAAAAGTTCCGTGCGGTAACACTGACTTACCTCTGACAGTCTCCTCTCAGCCCGGTTCTGGAGCTCACATAAGTAGTTCCGGTAAGTTAGCCAGGACAGTTAATAAAGCTTGTTTTTCTTCTCAAAACAAAACATTTGTCCGAAAGGTGATATATTTGCGTCCCAAACAGTTGTCCACGAAAAATCCAGCATCGTATTTCGCATTCGCGTATTTCGTCTCGATTCGTATCACTGCGCGCATATTAGCTATATCAGCGCTCTCAAGTCTCATGCTTTGAGAGTGCGACACACGCAATTCAACGTTCTCACACGCCACACATGGTATTTCTCACGCTGAAATTTTTTAAAGCAATTCAAAACTGTAGCCACTGTTCACAGCGCTCCTGTGCCCAGAAAATCAGTTTGTTAATGCAGGCACCGCGCGTTTTCAGCGAGCACCCCCCCGCTCCTGTCCGCGGAAAAAACGCTGTCAAACGCAAAACCCCGCTCCCCCAATATAAATCTCACTCCTACCAAACTTAAAAACTTGAGAGCCCTGGCTACATTAGCCTGATAACTCTTAGTGGAAGTGTGCGGCGGATGCGGTACGGCGACATCCCCCATATACGAATGTTTACGAGTGAGCAGGCAATAGCATGAAACGCACACGTGGGCACATTGATACGAATCTAGAGAGAAAATTTGCAAAATGTGAAATACGATGCTAGATTTTTCGTGGACAACTATTTGGGACGCAAATATATCACCTTTCGGACAAATGTTTTGTTTTGAGAAGAAAAACAAGCTTTAGCCAGTTAGTCCTGGCTAACTTACTGGAACTACGTTCACGAGCTACGTTACCGGAGGAGAACCGGGACCAGATCACGCTGTCATGGGTAAGCCAGTGTTAATCTCACGACACTGTTGAAGGGGAAGCCATACAGATTAACATAAAAAAAACACGCACTATCCTTTTAAGGTTCCTAAGAGCACAGTGGCCTCCAGAATCCTTAAATGGAAGACGTTTGGGATGACCAGAACGTTTCCTAGAGCCGTTCGGCCAAACTGAGCGATCGGGGGAGAAGAGCCTTGATGAGAGAGGTAAAGCAGAACCCAAAGATCACTGTGGCTGAGCTCCAGAGATACGCTCGGGAGATGGAGAAAGTTGTAGAAAGTCGACTATCACTGCAGCTCCACCAGTCGGGGCTTTATGGCAGAGTGGCCCGACGGAAGCCTCTCCTCAGTGAAGACACATGAAAGCTTCTGAATACTTTCCATACCCACTGTATGTGCACATGGACGGGACAATTTGATTCCATATGGAGACTTTAAAAGGTGCAACTTTACTGGTGGAGGGTACACTGAAGGTGTTACTGCTCTACTGGGAATGTTCCATCGTATTGCATTAAATGTTTCTTTCAACTTGTCATATTCACTAAGCAGAACCTGAGCGGAGACTGTCAGAGGTAAGCCAGTGTTACCGCACAAAACTTTTAGAAGGAAACCCATACAGATGATCAAAAAACCGCACTATCCCTTTAAACACAATGAAACTCTATGACTATTTGTTTTTTGTAACAGTTGAACGAGCCTGTTTTAGGAGCTAAAATATACTTCATGAAGATTTATTTTTCCCACTGTTCCATATGTGAAGATTAAGTAAGATAAAATATTAATCTGCCACATTCTGAGGAAAGCTTTTAAGACTTTATCACCACCAACAACATATGAGAATCCACGTTTGTTTGCAGCGCTTAAAGCTCCTAAATCACTCAAAAACATATTTAGAGTTGTTTTGTTTCATTCACATGTTTGAGTAACACTTCATTATCAGTCTGTTTACATCTCCAAAGCTCCAAACGCTCTGGTCCACCTTGTGATGTCATGAAGCAGTAGTTTTCAAGTGAACAGCTCCTTTTAGTTAATTAGAGATTGACAATTCCAGGGCTGAAATTATCCAAATGATTCCAGTGAAGGTGAGTTTAACCCTCCTGTCGTGTTCGGGTCAAATCTGATCGTTTTACAACTTATAATATTCATAAATATTATGTTTTTCATCTGATTACCTCAAGACCTTATGATATCCTCCACACTGTGTACTTGAACATATAAAAGTGATGATCACCTATTTCGTTAAATTTTGAGTGTTTTAATCAACCTTGTTACACCTGTGGTGTTCCCGGTCAAAAGTGACCGCCATAGGAAATGAATGGGTATCCAGAGTAAATTCATTCAACATACAGAAAACATCCCCATACACACTGCCCCAGCTCACTCACACACTCTCTCACTCACACACACACACACACACACACACACACACACACACACACATGCATACACACACACACACACAAACACACACACACGCATACACACATGCATACACACACACACACACACATGCACACACACACGCATACACACATGCATACACACACACACACACACGCATACACACATGCATACACACACACACACACACACACACATACAAACCAGGGTATGCGTGTTGTGCTGGACATGACAACCGGTCTCCAAGGGCATAATATCACATGTGACAACTTCTTGACATCACATGCTCTTGGTCAGGAGCTACTGAAAAGAAAGCTCACCATGGTAGGGACAGTGAGGAAGAACAAGCCCAAACTTCCCCCTGCGCTGGTATCGACCAGAGGAAGACAGGCACTCTCATCACAATTTGCATTCACTGACACTCACACTCTTATGTAATACGTTCCCAAGAAGAACAGAAATGTCATCCTGATGAGCACAGTACACAAAGACGCCGCTGTCAGCACCACAGAGGACAGGAAGCCCCTGATGATCCAGGACTACAACAAGAACAAGGGAGGCGCTGACTGCCTTGATAAGGTAATGTAAAGTCTCATCATGCATTTTATTTTATTTTTATCTAGGTGAATCATAGCATTTTGTGTACGACAGATTGAATATTGTTCCTAATCTCTTATTATTTATTGTTCCTTTATGAAGCTTACTGGTACATACACCTGTAAGCGGATGACAGCTCGCTGGCCTGTGGCACTGTTCCACAACATCCTGGATGTGTTAGCTTTCAACGCATATGTGGTGTGGACAGCAATCGATCCAACCTGGAATCAGGGGAAAAGTTTCAAGAGGAGACTTTTCCTCACTTTGGTGACTCCTCTTATACAGCGACGCCAGCACATTCCCCGCACACCAGCCTCCGCCAGTCTGGTTAGGAGGATGCAAGCTCCAGCCCCAGCCCTGGCTGCTCTCCCCCAACAAGGACATGGGCAGAAAAGGAAGCGTTGTGGCCTCTGTGCCCCTAGAGACATTAAAATGAGCCTGACATGCTGCTAATGTCATGCTTATGTTTGCAATGCCCACTCTGACCTGAGTGTCACATGCCACTCATGTGCATGAATACACACACACACACACACACACACACACACACACACACACACACACACACACACACACACACACACACACCCTGTTGAGTTTGGTGTTTGGTTTTCCATTTATTTTTTGTATTATATGTTCATTTTGTAGTTCATTTTCAGTGCCCAATTGTATTTTAACTGATGTTATTTAATGTTTACTTCTATAAATTGTTGTTAGACACTACTTTGAAACATTGTTCTCAACTAAAGAATGCTTAATAAAAAAATTGGTGTGGAAAAAAAAATGTTTGTGCTAATTTAAGAGCAGTTAAAACAGACCGGTCAATTTTGACCGGGAACACTAAAGTAGGGGGCTGGAGGCGAACACGACCGGAGGGTTAAAAGCACTTTTTGCATTACCACATGACATCACAAGGTGGAGCAGAGTGTTTTCTGTTTGAGAGAATGGAAAATGGTAAATTATCATGTTTTCATACTGCGCTTTTCCATCTTCAAGGCACTTAAAAGCGTTTTACAACAACAGGGCTGGACTGGGACAAAAAAACGGCCCTAGCATTTTTGGCTTAGACCGGCCCCTCGTAATTAGCATAGCACAACGGACTAATTATGTTTGTGTTTCCCGAAGCAAAGTATTTGACTATTGTTACGACTTGGCCGAGGGGAAACAAGGGCGCAACATTTAAAGGAAAAATCCCCAAACCACCAGCAAACTCACAGTAACTACACATTCAACGGTTTATTTAAAAGGCATCTTGCACACACACACAAAACTTTTCTCATCAAATCTACACAATTCACGTAGGTCACCTGTTTTGGCTTTAAAAACTGTGAATTTCGCCGAAAGGTGAGCGATTTTCATGCCTGTCCATCACCTAGAAGTCTCAGTATTATCCTAACATTACTACCTGCTGTGCTGTGCGACACTTCCCTGGTCACTCTGTCCCTGGGGTTCCCTCGGGTTTTCTCGGGTTCCCTGTCCACAGTCTCTGGCTGCTCCTCTCCCTGTCCACCTTCAGCCTGGGCTGCAGAGGACGTGGAGGCTCCAGCCCCTCCAGAGAATATGTCTGTTATTTTAGATAAAAGGAGAAATTCAATTTGTCAACTGGACAAAGTTTGTTTGGTCGAAAACGTTTCGCCACTCATCCGAGAGGCTTCGTCAGCTCTGGAAGCCTCTCGGATGAGCGGCAAAACGTTTTCGACCAAACAAACTTTGTCCAGTTGACAAATTGAATTTCTCCTTTTATCATGGATTCTACCTGGACGACTGAGGGACTCTTCACGCATCAGTTATTTTAGAACATTTTCAGCGTCTATAGTGAGATTTTTTAATCTTTTATCCCGTAACTTCTCCACACCCCCTTTCTGCCGCTTCTCCATGTTTCCACGCTCAACACTGAAACTGTCAGGATCAGTGCAGAGAAAGGGGAGGGACCGCTCTCGTAAGCTTCTATATCCTGATTGGTTTAGTCCACTGTCTGTATTCAAGATGGACCAATGGGCCGCTTCATCAGCATCGGCCCCCGAGGACTGTCGGCCCACCGGGAAAATGCCCGGTATGCCCGATTACCAGTCCAGGCCTGTTTTACAACAAAGAACTACTCACCTGTTCATACACCAGTGTTCGCAGACACTAGGGGTGAGGAGGGTTAAGTGTCTTGCCCAAGGACACAACGGCAGCATTCATTCTGATCAGTGGAGCAACTTTCTTACCAAATGAGCTACTAAATATTCAAAGTTTGTGTGTTAAACTTGTGTAAATGAAACAAAACACCACTCCAGGTGTGTTCGTGACGAGGAAACGGCATTAGAACATAGAGTAGATCAGAAAATAGCGCAATATGGGATTTTTAAGCTCTACAGTAGTTGGAGTTTTGTCTGCCGTGTTGGACAGAAGTGGAGCTCATGTTTGAGTCTGTTTGAGGCCTTGGAGGAGGCTGGAGCTGTGGAATGGGGAAGCAGGATGAGAAGTTCAAAAGCTGCTGTAGATCCAGATCTGAGGAATGATCAAAGAGCGGCGCAAGGGTAAAAACAGACGTACCAGAGCAAACTCACGGTCAACAGAACACACAACAAACTCTGAGAATATTTTAATAGTTCTACAATGAAGATTTTTATTGATTTGAGCGTCAAACGTGCATTGTGCAACTTTTCTGGTGGAGCGTCCGTCAAATGCTTTTCTTCAGATGTTATTGCTTTTCTGTTCAACTGCTTTTCTTTTCTGGAGATTATAGTTATTGCTTTGTCTGGAATGTTTCACAGTATGGCATTAAACATTTCTATCTTCATGGAGACCAAACCAGACCAAGTTACAGGTCAGATCTGTGGAGAAGCGACCCCGCTCACAGTCAGAATGCCTGTTTTTCTACGTATTTTTCAGCAATAAAACCACCTGTTGTTGAATAAATGTAAAGTAGAGCTGTTTAAATGTCACACTGTGGAACATTCCAGGCAGAGCAGTGACGTATCCATAGAAACAAGCAGGTGATAGACCCCTAACCAAAAAGTTCAGTGCACCTTTCACTGAAACAGAGCAAATTTACAGCAGAACCTACAGTATATATTTTCAGAGATAAAGCACCCCCTGTAGTCCCCTTATGAGAATACACAGACTCAAATGTTTTTTTTCTTTGGTTTGTTTTTCCCTGTTTGTGTTTTTCAGACAGTAATTTTCAACTTGAAGTGAAACCAAACACTTCTACTAAACTCTGTGTGTGGCGTTTTAATCATATTATCGACTGCTCCACTTCTTTTTTGGCAGTTTTAGAGCAAACTCGATCAACGTGCAGGTTTGTGTTGTGTTCACAAAGTCAAAATCTGAGGATGTGCTTCCAATAGTTGGTGATATCACGCAAGATTGTGTTAAGGCTGCGCGAGTGTGGACCCAAAATGTAACCGAGATTTATTGTCCAAGGTAAATGGATGGTTTGTAGGGGAGGAGACGGCAGCCGGAATACTGAGTCTTCTTCACAGGTTCTAGGAACAAAAGAGGTGGTAAATAAAAGGATTGCGAGGCAGGCAACAAAAGAATAAATCTGAGCACAAAAATCACCGTCTAGTAGTGATGTGTCCTCCGTGTCGAGGCTTCGAAGCGTGGGCCGAGTAATCCAGGAAGGCTTTGGTGAAGCGCGTATCGAGGCTCATATCGGTGACGTTCGAAGCCTCGCGAACCGCCCGTACCACGTGACTGGTTCAAGAAGTGGTTTGAGGATTTGGCACGTGATTCGAAACATAAGGGCCAGTGAAAGGCAGTGAATTCCCCCTCACATTTTGTGGTTTTGGGTTATTGCGAGTTTGATACATTCTATTTGAGATTCTTTTCTTTTTTTTGTGATGGAGCCAGCAAGAAAAAGAAGATTTTCCCTTGTTTGGGAACATTTTGAGCTGATATCTCCTAATAAGGTTTATAGTAAAAATGACGTCATTAAATAAACAATACAGTGGTACCTCACCTTACGAAAGACCCTACATACGAAAAATCCAAGTTACGAAACGCCCTCACGTTAAATTTTGGTCTCTAGATACGAAAGAAAATTCAAGTTACGAAACGCGAAATCTCAAAAATTCGAATAATGCGCGCTCAGATGCACGCCCCGCTGTTAACCCCGCTCAAAAAGCACCTTTCTCGGCCTCTTAGCTCTAGATTTTCAACAAAATGTATTGAATAGTGAAGCGTGGGGGGAAACATGACTCCGGAAGCAGCGCGGAGACATGAACCCACCGCGCGAGGAGCACCCCTAGTCCTGGTCTGCACGACCGGCACCGGGGCTGCGAGCACGAGACCGCGGCGCCCGGACCGCGTCCTCTGGAGCCCGAGCCGCAAACCAGCCGCACGAAACCAGCAAAGAGCGGCACGTGGTAGTTTAATCCTGGTTTAGTCCAGGTCTAGACCTGGTCCAGTCCTGGTTTAGACCTGGTTTAGTCCACGTTTAGTCCTGGTCTAGTCTCTTAGCCAATCAGGACGCAGAACCAATGTTACACTATAAAAAACAAATGTAACACTATAAAAAAACAACAACCTTGGAACGAATCAGGCCTTTTCCATTGAAATAGCTACTCAACATACTAAAATTCACGTTACGAAACCACTTCTGGAACGAATTAATTTCGTAAGGTGAGGTACCACTGTATCACTAAATGCACAAATCTGACAACACAATGTTTCCCCTGGTCTAATATATGATAATATATAATATAATATAATATAATATATATGGAAAAATTGATATTTTTAAATAAAAATGAATAAAATGACTCCATTTTGCCATCCTTATTGTCGCGTAAGTACAGCCATAAAGTAGTAACAAAAGCACAGTCACATTACATCCCTATCTCCAATTTGATTCTACTTTTTCTTTTAACTCAACCATCATGAACACAGACTCACAGACAGTTAATATCACAAATATTAAAATATTTAATCATTCATTTGTTCAATATAAATTTTTCCATCAGAAGCACGATGATCATGTTGATTGTACGATTATCACTCTGCCTGTTATACTTTTTTTTGGCCAGTGGAGCAAATGAAGCACCTTGAAGCATCGGCTCAAGAGTCGAGCAAATGGATGGAACGCTTTAGTGTTTCATGGGGCTTCATCTCACCATCACTCCCGTCTAGTAGACTGAACGATCTGGCAGAGTCTGGCTGAAGAGCCGGCCCTTTGAAGATTACCTGCAGGTGCTCCCAGCAGACTCCACCCACACATCACCCAGAGAAGACTTCAGTCACAGGCAGGGGCGTGACAGCCTGCCCCGAGCAAAGCCAGGGCTGCATCTCATTTCTTTTTCCTCGCTTCCTTCTCCTTGATAATTTTCCTCGATTCTGGAGGAAATGGGTGAGGAAGTGCCACCCACAGAGGAGACACCAGGAGGAGGGAAGATCTAAACTCCTCACTGACACCAAGAAAGTTTGAAAAATGGAGGATCATGGTGAGGACTCAAAGAGAAGGCAGTGAGGAAAGAGATTTGAGATGGTGCCCAGGTGTTTCTGATCACAAACAGCTGGCTGCAGGGATGGAGTTTGGATACATTTTAGCCCAATCACACTGTTCCTTATACCTCCAGACCCCACCCCTCCTCTTTAGCAGCTCAAATTGAAATGTTCTATAATTCCGCAGCTTCTTTCAGTTGAGGCTCCTTGCTAAAATAAACCACTACCTCCCACAGGCGGATTTCGAAAAAGCTATCCATGCGTCTGGACTATTGCAATTCTTTGTATGTAGGGCTGGACCAGGGCTCCCTGCAGCGTTTACATGTCCAGAATGCTGAATGTGTTCAAAAGTTTACACTCTCCGAGTCCAGTCTATTTGAGGGAATTACTGCGGCCCTGTACTCTGCCCTGAGCCCTGAGATCAGCTGACCCGCTCCAGCTGGTCGTGCCCTAAACCAGGCTCAAGACAAGAGGGGACGGAGGCGTTTCTGTAGCAGCGCCCGGACTTTGGACAGACTTCCTCCTCTGTCAGATCCTCTCAGTCTGTAATGCAGTTTAAGATTAGACTGAAAACTCATCTCTCCTCCCGGGCCTTTAAAGGGATAGTGCGTTTTTTTTTATGTTAATCTGTATGGGTTTCCTTCTAAAAGTTACGTGTGTTGACACCGGCTTACCTCTGACACTCTCAGCTGATCCCAGTTCGGCTTGCTTTCTGGAGCCCACGTAGGGAGGTAGGTTCACCTTTAGCAGAAGTGTACGGCAGATGCAGTCCGCCGCAAGCGGAAGTTTACAAGTGAACAGGCTGATACGCTAACGTTAGCGCAGTAATACGAGTCGGCAGACACAATATGCGATCGCTAAATTCGCTGCTGGATGTTTCGTTGACAACTGTTTGGGACGCAAATATATCACCTTTCGGACAAATGTTTTGTTTTGAGAAGAAAAACAAGCTTTATTTCATGTTCCAGGGAAGTTACCGGACATAATTACGTGGGCTCCAGAAAGCGAGCCGAACCGGGATCAGCTGAGACTGTCAGAGATAAGCCATACAGATTAACATAGAAAAAAACGCACTATCCCTTTAATACGAGCGAGTCTGGTTATCTGGGCGTTTTATTGTAGTGTTCACGTGTTATTTGTGTATCTGTATACATATGTTTTTTCTGTTTTTGTTGACTTTTATGTGAAGCACTTTGGTCAGCTGAAGTTGTTTTAAAACGACTATATAAATAAAATTGATCCATCCATCCGTCCATGTTCTTCCTCTTATCCGGGGTCGGGTCGCGGGAGCAACAGTCTAAGCAGGGACTCCCAGACCCCAAGGCGTTCCCAGGCCAGCCGGGAGATATAGTCCCTCCGGCGTGTCCTGGGTCTTCCCCGGGGCCTCCTCCTGGTGGGATGTTCCTGGAACACCTCCCTGAGGCGTCCGGAACAGACGCCCGAGTCACCTCAGCTGCTCCTCTCCACGTGGAGGAGCAGATAAATTAACCTGAATTAAATTAAAACTATGATTCATATTAACTACAGGAACTAAACCCGAACACCCGTGTCACAAACCGACTTGTGTGAGTTTTCACTTGTTTTTATTTACACTCATGTCCTGATTCTTCTGAGATATGAGTCACAAACATGAGTCACTGGTCTGTCCCTGTCCCTCACAGCCTGATGATTTACACTCGTTCATATGTCCTCTGTCTACCTCTGTCTCACACTCTCATTCGCCCTCTGTCTCTTCTATCCATCTCTCTCTCTCTCTCTCTTTCTCTTTCTCTGTGTTTTAAAGTCGTTTTCTCATCACAAACATGCCTGGGGTTGTGTTTGTTTCACTCACTCATGTTTTAATCAAAAATAGAAAACACTCTATTCCACTTTGTGATGTCATGTGCTCCACTGTGTTTTTAAAATCCACACACCTTCACTAGAATCATTTCAGCTCTGGAATCGCCGACATCTCCTGAAGTAAAAGGAGCTGTTCACTAGGAAAACCACTGCTCCACGACATCACAAGATGGAACAGAGCATTTAGAGATTTGGAGATGTAGACCAGGAGTGCTCAAACTTTTTTTTAACCGAGATCTACTTTTGAGGTTGATGGTGTGCTGAGATCTACCAAGAGGAAGAGGTCTGGGGGAGGGGTCATTTTAGAATGTTAGACATAGGAAATATGGGCTTTTGGAGTGAGATTATTTTCTTCAGGCTGCAGTGTGAATGTAGCCCAAGATATGTGGTCCTAAATCTGATACATATAATAATAATACATTTTATTTATATAGCGCTTTTCAAGACACTCAAAGACGCTTCACAAATCATAAAAGAATAAAATATCAAACATTTAAAATATCACAAAATTTACAATATAAAATCAAACATTAAAAGCAATTTTAAACAGGTGAGTTTTGAGTTCTTAAATATCCGATCTTTTGACATACAACTTCAGTCTGAACGGCCAGGTCGCGTTCATCCGACCTGGGCGTGTTTCCTCCAGCGAGAGTGGTACAAGTAGGCGCTCACAAATGTACACAAACGTTCTTCCCGTCATGCAAAAATAGAATATGAACTCCGCATCAGTGAAGCGGCGAAGCACGTAGCAATCCCACTGCTCTTGTCTGCGACTCCGCACCAACACGTTCATTTCTACGGACATTGCTGCCACTGCCCCACAAAACGCCATGGCCCAAAACCTTACCAAAACTGTCTCATCCTTAAAAAAAATAACCTGTACATGTTCTGGCTCTGGTACGACAGCAACTTTAGGCGACTTCCGTAAACATTGAGTACGCTCACTGCGCATGACGTCGTGTCCTCCAAGGTGCATGCGGGACACTTTTGGGGTGTTTAAAGTTCACACTGGAGATCACATACAAGTCGCATTTAATTGGAAATGTGAACGACCTTGCAAAAAAATCGGATTTCACAAAAAAATCTGAATTGGGCTTTAAGCCCTGCAGTCTGAACGTAGCCATACGCGATCAACTGACACTCTGCGTGCGATCGACTGGTAGATCGCGACTGGTTGGGCACCCCTGATGTAGACTAATAATAAAGGGTGTATCTAAAACTTAGTCTGATTCTGATCATTTTCATTCTGTAACCATCAAAACATCTGTTAAATACTCTGTAAGGGACTGCATTTACATTTAATTACAAAATAATAATAATAATAATAAACAAGAACGAGGAAGAGCTAAAACGCAGTCTGGTTTATGATTTAAGATCTCTTTATGAAAACCAAAGTGACCGGTGAAAAGAGAAAGGTCTCCGGGCGTACAGAAGTGAAATGACTATTATTTAATCACATGAGCCTGATTGGAATTAATAAACAAACGCCCATAATCACCCAGATGAACCAGGTTTCTCTCCGTTTGTGCAACACATCCAGGAGTAAAGTCACAGTGAAAATGCGCTGGTAAATTGATTTTCGAACGTGACATTAATAAATCAAGTGAAATTCCGGTGGCGTGCAAAGATAAGAGAAATGAAAGCTCCGCTCACTGCGAAATGAGGTGGAGAGCCGTGGATTGCAGGTCAGAGTCTGCTCAGGTAAGTGCGGGGGCGGAGGTGGAGGAGGTGGAGGCCTGGGGGCAGCCTCGGGCGTCGCTGCAGTGAGGCGTGGGTCTCTGTGGAACGCCATCTGTGCCCGTTAGCCTCATTAAAGAGAGAGAGCCCCCGATGTCTGTGTGAAGAACTGCACCAGAGGCCTGCACGTCCACATCAAAACAACGATTTATGCCGCGAAATGATGCTAAACGATTTTGTTTTCTCTGTGGCGGCATTTCCAGTTCCCATTCATTTTAATAAAGAATTTGAGAAAAGTTTTGCTGCTACAATATGATATAAAGTTGGTTGATTTGTGTAAAAAATAGTGCATATTCACAAACATACAGCTCAGCATACAGCTTTTTTGTGAAATCAGCATCTCGACATGTATTACAGCCATTCCATTCCAGTGTCTGTTGAATTCCAACACAAACACAAAGCTGAGCTACTTCAGTTCTTGCACCAGGAGTGGAATAAAGTCACCCAAGAACAATGTGAAAGACTTGTGGAGAACATGCCAAGACGCATGAAAGCTGTGATTAAAAATAAGGGTTATTGCACCAAATATTGATTTGTGAACTCTTCTTAAGTGTAAACATTAGTATTATGTTGTTTAAAAATGAATTTGATCTTGTTTCTTTGCATTGTTTGAGCTCTGAAAACATGGATCTTTTTTGTTATTTTCACCATTTGTCATTTTCTGCAAATAAACGCTCTAAACCAGGGGTCTGCAACCCGCGACTCCAGAGCCACATGCGGCTCTTTCATCCCTCTGATGCGGCTCAGTACAGCGGTCCCTCATTTATCACGGGTGTTATGTTCTAAAAATAACCCACGACAAGCGAAATCCGCAAAGTCGTCAGCTTTATATTTTACAATTATTCTCCATGTTTTAAGGCTGTAAACGCCTCACCACACACATTCTACACTTTTCTCAGACTGGAATTAACGTTTTCTCACATTTCTCTCTTGTTTAAACACTCAAACGTTCGTAGATTTTCAACAAAAAAGCACAGTATTATAGAACGAAACCAAAGTGTATTTCGTGTGTATTTCACAGTTCTTATGACCGAGCCTCTTCGTCCTGGCGCCGCTTCGCTGTGGCGAGTTTTGTCGGGGAGAAAACTTGCAAACATACAGCACTTCAGAGTCACACACTCACAAGAGACACGGAGGAGAATGACTGACGAATCGGCAAAGGTCTACAGTCCCTTAGCCAATCAGGACGCAGAAATGCGCGTTGATACACTATTAAAAAAATTGGAATAAAAAAATCCACGAAACAGCGAGGCCACGAAAAGTGAACTGCGATATAGCGAGGGACCACTGTATTTAATTAAAATGTATTTTATTTTAGTTCATTCATTTTCAAAATGTAATTCTATGGCACAAAGGCAAAAAAACTGTTATATGCAGTGTTGTTTCATTTTAAAGGGATATGCCACCCCCAGGTCAAATTTGGGCATCTCCCCACAGTCCAGAGACTAAAATAATTGGTGGAAAGCGTTTTCCTGCTCACCCAGCCATTGTCCGAGTCTGTCGCCACTGACCGCCGCGGTATCTGCAGCTCCTCCGCCTTAGACTGGAGTCTAACGTCGCCAGAGAAAGATTTCGGCCAAAAGGAATTAATTTGCTCGATGCGTTTCCCAATTACTTTGTGTGTAGTGCGCATTCATATCGAGTGCAAATAAATGTGCAAATCAACACGGAGAGCTTGACTTGGTCATTTTGGGTGGGAACTATTTTCCAGTGCGGAAGAATACAGTCGAATCACGCACCACGTTGTGCAACAGGGGAACTCCCTTCCCGGTGCGTAACTGGGATTCCCCTGGCAGCGTGCTGCGTGATTCAACTGTATTCTTCCGCACTGGAAAATAGTTCCCACCCAAAATGACCAAGTCAAGCTCTCCGTGTTGATTTGCACATTTATTTGCACTCGATATGAATGCGCACTACACACAAAGTAATTGGGAAACGCATCGAGCAAATTAATTCCTTTTGGCCGAAATCTTTCTCTGGCGATGTTAGACTCCAGTCTAAGGCGGAGGAGCTGCAGATACCGCGGCGGTCAGTGGCGACAGACTCGGACAATGGCTGGGTGAGCAGGAAAACGCTTTCCACCACTTATTTTAGTCTCTGGACTGTGGGGAGATGCCCAAATTTGACCTGGGGGTGGCATATCCCTTTAAATTTCAAAAGGGTTTTGTGGCTCCCAGTGTTTTCTTTACTGTGTGAAACGGGTCCAAAATGGCTCTTTGAGTGGTAAAGGTTGCCGACCCCTGCTCTAAACGATAATATTTTTATTTGGAATTTGGGGGAAATGTTGTCAGTAGTTTATAGACTCAAACAAAAATGTTCCTCTTGCCCAAACACAAACCTATAAGTAGTAAAATCAGAAAAACTGATCATTTTGCAGTGGTCTGTTTTTTATTTTTTTTCCAGAGCTCTACATGTACCACAGTTTGAGAAACATTACTCTAAATATCGTGTTCTGTGCACTTAAGACCCTCCGTCTGTGCGGCTGGAGCTGTACAAATAAATATATTAAATACTGAAATAGGTTTTGATTATGTGTCATGTCTTTATGAAACGCCGTCTGTCTGATCCACATTTACGCTGACTGCCCTGCCGGCGTGACATCCGTTAGCATTAGCATACAGATATCAGAGCCGCCACATGTTCTGACGTGTCTTCATT
This sequence comes from Paratrypauchen microcephalus, assembly GCA_036785185.1. Classification (NCBI taxonomy): domain Eukaryota; kingdom Metazoa; phylum Chordata; class Actinopteri; order Gobiiformes; family Gobiidae; genus Paratrypauchen; species Paratrypauchen microcephalus. The sequence goes on along the minus strand of JAVJIX010000072.1, from coordinate 4,816,512 downwards.
CGCCCATAGTGACATTGTGAGTTTGACGTGCGTTTGGCTCCAGCCCCGTCGCCAAACGCCGTCGTGCGAGGTCCCCCCCCGCGGCCCCGCTCTGATGTACTCGGCGTTCTGATGTGGAAATGTCACCGCGGCGCTCTTTGACTTGCCTCGCGCTCTTACTAATGGACGTACAATGGCGCCGATTCACGAGGCGTGACGGGCGGAGACGGGCGAAGGCGCTGAGGTTCTGGGGTCGAGGTGACACGAGCTTCACAAGTGGAAATGAGGGACAAACGGTGCAGGAACAGAGTTATTTTTCTTCTATATTACCATTATTTTTCCATTATTTACACCGTAGATTCTCACCGAAAGCATCAATACTATGGATTACACCTGTGAAATGTTAAAATAAACTCAAAATTACTCCATTTTAGATTAAAATAACTCCACTTTTGACATTCCTTGACCCTGATGTGGCACAGCTGTGAGGAGAAAACCATTTCAAGAGATTTCATCATGAACTTCACTGAGACAGCAAGGTGATAATAGTTAATTTAGACTTTTTTCCCCCTCTAATTCAGTTAGTTTTAATAAGTTTTAAGAGCGGCTCTTATAGTTTTAGTTTTTGCTCAGTTTAGTTTTCTTAGTTTTAGTTTTAGTTTTTGGGTTATACTTTGGGTTATTTGTCAAGTGCAGGATTCAAAAAGAAAGTATTGTGTTATTAAACTTACAACAAACAAATACAATTTTAAAACATTTATTCAGGTTTACCCCCACGACAACCAAAGCCGTCCACAAGCTGCAGCCTTAAGTGCAAAAACAAATACAAATACACACCAAAACTTCCACATTTACCAACTTCAAAAAAAGGACAAAACCAAGAGCGATTTATCGATAATTTCAGTAAGTTTTAGTTACCTTTTTTTTTTTTTTTTTTTTTTTTTTTAATTGTCCTAGTTTAGCTTAGTCCTGGTTTAGTCCTTGTTCAGTCCTGGTTTAGTCCATGTTTAGGCCTGGTTTAGTTCTCGTTTAGTCCTTGTTTAGTCCCTATGTAGTCCTGGTTTAGTCCTGGTTTAATTCTAGTTTAGTCCTTGTTTAGTTCTAGTTTAGTCCTGGTTTAGTCCATGTTTAGGCCTGGTTTAGTTCTCGTTTAGTCCTTGTTTAGTCCCTATGTAGTCCTGGTTTAGTCCTTGTTTAGTCCTTATGTAGTCCTGGTTTAGTCCTAGTTTAGTCCTAGTTTAGTCCTGCTTTAGTCCTTGTTTAGTCCTAGTTTAGTCCTGCTTTAGTCCTGCTTTAGTCTTTGTTTAGTCCTTGTTTAGTTCTAGTTTAGTCCTGGTTTAGTCCTGCTTTAGTCCTTGTTTAGTCCTGGTTTAGCCCTGGTTTAGTTCTAGTTTAGTCCTAGTTTAGTCCTGCTTTAGTCCTTGTTTAGTCCTAGTTTAGCCCTGGTTTAGTCCTAGTTTAGTCCTGCTTTAGTCCTTGTTTAGTCTTTGTTTAGTCCTTGTTTAGTTCTAGTTTAGTCCTGGTTTAGTCCTGCTTTAGTCCTTGTTTAATCCTGGTTTAGTTCTAGTTTAATCCTGCTTTAGTCCTTGTTTAGTCTTTGTTTAGTCCTTGTTTAGTCCTTGTTTAGTCCTAGTTTAGTCCTGGTTTAGTTCTGGTTTAGTCCTGGTTTAGTTTATCTATAATTTCTATAGTTTTAGTTTTGAAAACACACAATACAGTTTCAATTACTGTTTTTTTTTCTTTCTTTTAATTGTTGTTTTTATTTATTTCAGTTAACGGAATTTTTTTCAATTTCAGTTTTCGTTTTTTCGTTTGTTTTCGTTAACTATAATAACCTTATGAGACAGGCCAAGGATTTGCAACGTTATCGACAAAGCAAAGGGTGTATAAATACATAGATATTTACCTTTTTTTTCTTTGCTAGATACTTCTTTATATCTTGCACAATATATCTGAAACCTTCCAAACATTTCTAACATGCAAAAAGTAGTAAAGATAGAGAAAGAAATCTGTGAAAAAGAGGGAGTGTTCAACAAACTTTTGACTGGTAGTGTAAATCCTCAACAAAGAACCAAAAATAGCCCAGATTATGACTTTCTTTAAGCCGCTGGAGTCAAAACAACACATTTTGAGACTGTAATTAGGTCACAAAATTCCCCAAACAGCAGGTGGACGGTGTAAGCAGGAGAGGGGCAGGTGCTCTCCCTATGCGTAAGGTCTGACACTAACTTTGACCATCTGGAAAAAAAAGCCAGCGTCTTCTTCTCTTCATCCCAAATCTTCTGTATACAAGTCATGATCAGAGTGAAGTCGCCAGGTATTTTCCAGGTACTAAAATGGAAAAAGGAGCCTAAAAACTAGTAAAACCCTAAAAAACATTCACTGATACATGGGGTGTGGCCTCATGTCATGGTAATGACAAATCAATGGACAAAGTAAAATTAAAGCTGGGCGGTATGACCAAAAATTGATATCATTGTATTTTTTTTTTAAAATTATATCAGTGTCACGGTATTTGACGGTATTTTTTTTCATGTACTAAGTGGTTTCATGTCTTTGGCGAAGTGGACAGTAATAGCGTCGGTAATATCGTACCATTGTTTGCTTTTCTTGTCGTAGGCGGCCCCCTTAGCAAACGCGTCTTTGAGTGGCGTTTTGTGTCGCGGCGCCGACTTGAACGTTCCCTGCGGACGTGGAAGAGGATGCAGATCTTAGACTAAGTTCACACTTCAGGGCTTAATGCTCAATTCTGATTTTTTTGTGAAATCTGATTTTTTTGCGAGGCTGTTCACATTTCCAATTAAATGCGACTTGTATGTGATCTCCAGCGTGGTTTAGTCCTGGTTTAGTCCTGGTTTTTTGACCTTACAGGAGTTTATACATTTCTGTTTACAATTTATAGAAATAAATATCAAAAAATTATCCACTCCATTAGCTCAGAGTAAGAATGCATGTTTTTTTTCCCCAAGGTGTTTACATTAAAAACGGCTGAATAAGTCCACTGGAAAAACTACAAATAATGAAAAGAGTGGATGGTAGAAAAACTAACTTTTTCCAAGAGGTAGTGGAAAGGTTTGAACAAAGAGGGTGAGTGGACAGAGACGCTGCGCAGATCAAAAACAAGTGCAAACAGTCGAAGCAGAAGTACACTAAAGCCAAGGCACACAGCAGCAAAAACGACCTCAAACTTTTTATTTTATTTAGAGACAGAGCCGGCTGAAGTTTGCGTTTTTTTCCAGTAGACTTAAATACGTTGGTGACCCTGTTCAATCAGAACTCTTCCCGACCCCCAGACTTTGAGCGGAATTAAATAAAGCCGATTTAACGTGTTTTCCATGTAAACTCCAATTCAGAATTAGGCTGCATCCCATTCCTCTGTCTTACCCCTTTGTCTTACCCCTACCCCTTGGTTTTGCTCGTTCCTGTGAGGGCAAGGGGTGTCCCGATTCGACAACCTCGGGCTACTGTGGAAGAAATTCACAAGACCTCGTAGGAAAAATGCAGGCACTTTAATGTTGATCATCAGGGTATACAGGTAATGATTCTCCGTCTCCTGTCTTGGTACAGAACTGAGCTAAATTTAACCTACAGAGTAGTTAACCATTAACTCCTTAGGTAACCCTTAGGTAATGAACTTATGCAAACGTGGTACATAACATGATAATAAAACACAGGCAAAGTCCAGTTTAAAAGACCACGTCTTCTAGGTTTAGCACTGAATCAGCATAAATCAGCCATAGTTGTCGTAAACCTCAATGTATTGGTAACTATTGATTGATAACACAAGAACAGAACATCAGCGACCTTTGACGTATTTCATAACAAAGATTATTTTCCTCACAGTTCCCTCCTTTGATCACATAAACACATGTGATCACACTTACATAGTAGAGTGGCAAGATGCTCCTTCTACAAATAAAATTAATCATCCCAATATAACAATTTAACCTTAGCATTCATAGAGCATAATACATCTCAATGTCTTTATGTCAATATATCATGTAAATCATTGTACAAAACTCGGACGGCAGAATAAGTCACAAAGAGCAACACCTTAGGGCTTAGAATTTAGATCATTCATTTATTCAGCCAAAACTTAATTCGTTCAATTTTGATCAGACTAGATTAATGTATCAGTAAGTCAAAATTACTCTATTAAACCTCTGAGGCAAGGGACCACGCAACAGCCAATTACAATTAAAATAGCAATTGCAGTCACTATGGTAGTGATAATGGAGACAATTATCGCAGCCCATGGGCCAAACATTTTATGAAACCAACTTGTCCAGGCATGTTCAAGTACACCAGAGTTTCTTTAAGCTGTGGAGACAAGGACCTCTTATGGACATGGTCCGGTCCCGTTTTATATAGAACTTGAGTCGATTTTAAATTCAATGAATCTGTAGGACCTATAGTGAATGGGATAATTAGTATAATTGGCACACACACCTGACCATGTTGGAGATAGTATTGCATATAGACGGAAGTCTGCACATAACCACCAAATATCTGCTCATGAAATGGATTGGTTAGTCAAAAGTGCAAAAATTGTCATAATTGTCAGAAGTAAAAAGTCTGATTACAAAAATTATTAGTAAAACCCTCAATGTCAACTCTGTTGTCAGTCCTTATGTCTGCGTTTGTGATCATATCTCTGAGAAAACATGTATACATTACAGTTTCCATTTTCCAAGTAGTGGGTATGTCCTTTAAAGTTACAACTGGTAACTTGTCATGGAGTTAATAACACTCATCAGTCCATTCAAATGATTTTCTAATGAAAAGCTTAAGTATACTCGTCAAGTCCTTGTTATTGGAATATGGTATGGATGCAGTAGTTAGTTGTGGTCTGGCAGCCGAACATACAATACAATCTTCTGTGGTCAGAGTATGGACCGTATATTGTCATAATTTTAACTCATTTTAGTATGTTTAAAGTGTTTTCTGTCATTTCCAATCCTGTCTCTATTCGTATTGCTTCAGTCAAATAATTTATTTCATTCACTGGAGCAATCTTATTAGTTACTAATATGGTTATGTGGATATAGCCTTCAAAATTTAAATTAATTCTCCGATTACATAAAACAGTGGTGATTTTTGAGCACCGGAAACCTATAGCATATATTCCTAAGTCACTAACTTCTGGATTTTGAATAGATAGTTGCATCGCTGAGTAGGGGATTTACTCCCTCTGCAATGCTTTAGATCTGCTTGATAAGATGCCTCATCTTTCCTGATCTTTGTTAGGGTAATTCTCTGCTGTTGATCAGTTCTAAAATCACCTTGGTCTGTATTATGATGATCGTCCGTACTAGAAATTGCTCTGGTATTGTTTGTGACCCTGTGGTCCTCATAATTATTAACTCTGGTCAGACAAGTGCCTTTACAAACAATTTGGGTATTAAAAACATAATCTATAGCGGGTATGTTTAACCTACAGTCCAATATTTCACATACGTCAAATAAAACATTACATATTTGGCCTTCATAGCAATATTTTTCAATTCTGGAAATTTTAGAAAGTTCCCTTTTTGCCCTTTTTAGTGCTCCTTGTGTCTTACCCATATAGTTGGCTGAGTTGGTCGTGCCGTGAGTGGTCGTTGTGGTTGTCGTGTTGTTTGCCAGCCGTCCGAGATCAGTCTCAGTCAGTAGAATGTATCCCCATACTATAACAGAGAATAATATAATCAGCGTAGTCAAGATTACACATTGTAAATTTAACAAATTATCATAATATGGCCTATACTGTCCTTTTTCTTCTCTATCTCCTCGATCTCCTCCCTTTTTCCTCCCCTTCTGGAGCCCCAGCGACGGAGGGTCGGATGGGGTCATCAAGCTGTTCATCGGTTTCAGCATCCGGTTCTGCATAGACAGCTTCATCCTGGTTCCAGTAGTCCATTGATGGTTTCTTAAATTCCTGCTGCTTGTTCTTCTTTGAGTTCATTTTGGTATTTCTGCAGTTGGAGTTTCATAGTGGCCAGTTCCAGCTCTTGCTTCTTCTCCTCGGCCTCTTTTTCCTCCTCTGGTACTTGTTTATTTTATGGCTGCAGTGTGCGTCAAACTCATCATCAGATTTAGTGTATATGCCCATCACATCGTCCAAAGCGTCTTGCACTGCTTTTGGCATACCTTTCACCAGAGCTGAGCGATAGATGATTGACATTCCTGCTCTGGCATCGATCCGCTCTCCTGTGGCATCATGGTATAGATTGGTGACACGTTGTTTGTAACTGTAGTAGTCTTCGTTGTCTTTCATTTGCATTGACAACAATTCTTCAGTCACGACAGAAGGATAGCGTTGACTGAGTTCTCTCTCCAACACATCACGATAGTTGTATACAGCTTCTTGATCACGCAGTGTATACCTCAAGCTCCTTTCGATAGCTTTTTTGATGTTTCTGGCAACAGTTTCGTCAGCAGCTTTGGTCAGAGCAGCCTGAATATCACCCCAACAAAGTTGGTCTCCTGCCGTTTGTTTGAAAAGAGCTCTTAGCCATGGTAAGCCACCTTTGGTAAGTCTTGGAAGTGTCAACATCAAAGCACTCCAGTCTTTGATTGAAAATGGCTGATAGACCACAGTTTGACCATCTGTTCTCACTGGATACACACTTGCTTCTGGCCCTCGTTCCTTCCGCTGGCTGGGAGTATAAACTCCTGTCAGTACTTTGTGCGTTGCCCTGGAGAGTGAATCTTCTCCAAAATGGGAGGGCTTCGAGAATGTAGCAGCTTTAGTATCGGGGGTTCTCAGCTTGCCGCTGGTGTAGGGTGAGGGATGGTATGATCTTGGTGACTTGTGGTAATAATCTCTTCGTTCAATAGGTGGATCGGGCAATGATTGATACATGTTATCAAATAGAGAAATCTCTCTGTCAGTGTCCTCATCCCATGCCCTTCTACTTCTTCTGTGTGACCTTCCTCTTCTCTCAGCAGACCCTTTTTCATCTTCGGTGTCACAACAAGAGTCTCTGAATTGTCTATGAGTTAGCACTGAATCTTCCTTTATTTTCACTTCTTTTCCGGTTTTCTTTAGAACCAAGATAGAAGACAGTTCTTTGGTGTCTTGTAGGACTTTCAGGACTTTTGATTTGCTCGGGCTTGTTTGGGGTCCACTTCATCCTGGAGTGCTTTATTCAACCAATATTCTGTCAACTGGCCAACCATGATAAAGTGTGAGGACATTTTGTGGTAATTTGTTTTTTGAAGTTGAATTATTTATTTATTATACAAATTTTGGGCACAACGTCCAGTTTATGGCTTTTAGTGAATGTATCGCTATTTTGAGTACTGTATACTTTTGATTCTACCTTTGGGCTCTAAAAAATTTAATTCTTGGGGGCTTCTCCGTTCTATAGACAGTTCTCTAGAAGGGAGAAGAAATTTGACTTAGATAATTGTAACTTCAGGTTATAATTAGTTTAAAATATTTAATTTAAAATTTTAATCACCTGATTTACGCACAGGTTTTTTTGCCTCAATTAGAATATGTGTCTATCACATTTTGTTGTCTGCGTCTCGGTCCGAATTGCAGCTATTAAGTTTAAGCTTCTGCAACAAAGAGAGAGAAAAGTAGCGTAGGAGTAAACGTAGAATTTTGAAAATAATTATTTTATTAATATTTAATTTAGATAAAACAAAAAAACTCCCAATCTTAAGTTAATTATAAAAGCAATTAGTTTATCCAGTACCTCCTTTAATATGACAGGTGATACAACCTTTTATATTTTTGAATTGTACCCGAAAAAATGAACTGTAATAAATTAGAAATAACTTTGACAATTTAAACCTCTATACTCCAATTATTTGTGTTAAATTTTGAAATGTATCTACCTCCTCAATTGTTTTAGTGCCTGATTGCCGATAAGATATTCACTTTAATAATTGCAATGCTGTCTCAATAGCTTAAACTGTTTCTTATTTATTTATTATTTCGTTCATTGATGGTACCGTGCAAAGAGTAATTCTCACACTGCTCCTTTAAACTCAAACTAGTCCAACTCGTACTGAGCAAACATACAGACCAGAGGCGCTCCGAGCCTGAAGCAACAAAGCGCTTTCTTTAATTCCCACATAACACTCAAAATACAGATTGACACTATCCTATCCTTGTCCCCAATTTTTCTAATTCCTTTCTCAACTCTTACAACATTAACAAGAACAACAACATTAATAGAGCTAAATTACGGCTGACATATCTTTCCCTGTGACCTCTTGACCTCTCTGCTCACTGCCGCTCATACACTCACACACACACACACTCAGAGAGACCGCAGGCAAATAGAGAAACACCCATAACAAGATTTATTATTCCCATGAAATTGATTAAGCTAGCAAATCTTTGAGAGCTGAATTTAAAATATTTACAATTGTATTAAATTTAGAATTTATTGGTTTAAGTAAATTACACAATGCAAGACTTTTAATTGAGATTCACCAAAACAAGACAATTTTCAGTAAATAGAAAAATCTCCCGTTTCAGATTATTCTCCAAATATTCCAGGACATGCAATAATTTCAGAGATTTATTCCGAATTTTAAGAACATGCAATTTATTTCTAAGAACATGCAATTTTAAATTACTCAATAAATACAGAATTATTTGATCCAAGTATCATTTGTCAGATCATGACACTCACACAACCAGAATTTCCACAAACATCTCTCCAATAAATGCCATAATTCTTATCTTTCAACATTCTTCTATCACATTTTATTTATAATCAAAGCTTTCAACAAGACTTTACATAAACCACCATAGCCAATATTTAACTCAGATCAAGACTGGTTTTATCCATCATAAACAACTCTGAACACCTCATCTCATGCTTGCTCAAACAAGTGCTTCTTAATAAAAAATTCAAATTTACAAAGTGCCATCAATTTGAACAATTTATTTATACTGTCTTCCTCTTTAAATCGACACCAAGAAACAAATCTCCCAGGTAATTCTAAATGTGTCATACTCGTCTTTTTAATTTTTTCAGTATCTGCGTAATTTTGGTGGAATTAGCCGAACACAGACTTTTCGTTATTTTTTCAGCTTTTTCTGTAATCTCCTTTACAAGCTCAGCTTTTAGTTTCAAGTGTATTTCTTTTTCACAAACTTTTGATGACGCTCTCGTAACAGTACTACCAGACGGGAGAGTCATAAAAAGGCAACCTGCTTGTGATTTAGGTCGGTTTTTCCAGGTACAACTCAATTTATTTCGGTCACATCAGTTTCCTGTACCAAAGTATTATTAATTTCGTCACAAACAAAATTGCGCATCCCCTATAAGATTGAGTATGCTACGAGTGTCTGTCAATTCGTGTTAGTTGCGTTTAGTTGGACAATTGACCTTCGGCCAATTTTACAGAAGCAAGTGACGTCATGTTCTTCGAACTCTTACTTCTGCATCTTGGGTGTCTTGAGAGCTTAAGGCAATCAAAAACACCAATAATGTTACTTTTGGAATTCCTTTTTTTGTAAACTCAAATTAGGAGTTTTTGTTTTTTCTTTTTGTGTAAAGTTTAACCACAAAAGTGTTTTTTACAAAATCCGCTTTTTTTCTCTCTTCGTGCAAAGCAATAAACACGGAACTTAATTAATAACTTTGTTTTTAATCACGCTTTATCAAATTTAAAGCTTAAACGTTCATTATTATTTTGATTCTACGCTCCTTCTTTTCTCACGTGTTGGCGTAAAAACACGGACTTTTTAATTACTGATTTTATATTGTTTTAAAATTACCACTTAATTTATTACAAAGGTCCCTCACAAAACATCACATATAATCTTGGTTTTGGCCAATGTGACAGATATTCTTTGAAAAAGGCACTGCCATACCGTTTTGTGAAGCGCTTCTGGATGCGTTGTTTCTCAAAGGGGCCTTTGGGGAGACGACTGCCTGGTCCTTTCTGCATAGTTCTTTCACGTCTGGGTCACCAAATTGTGGAAGAAATTCACAAGACCTCGTAGGAAAAATGCAGGCACTTTAATGTTGATCATCAGGGTATACAGGTAATGATTCTCCGTCTCCTGTCTTGGTACAGAACTGAGCTAAATTTAACCTACAGAGTAGTTAACCATTAACTCCTTAGGTAACCCTTAGGTAATGAACTTATGCAAACGTGGTACATAACATGATAATAAAACACAGGCAAAGTCCAGTTTAAAAGACCACGTCTTCTAGGTTTAGCACTGAATCAGCATAAATCAGCCATAGTTGTCGTAAACCTCAATGTATTGGTAACTATTGATTGATAACACAAGAACAGAACATCAGCGACCTTTGACGTATTTCATAACAAAGATTATTTTCCTCACACTACATACCCCTTGAAACGAAGTAAGCTCTCGACCAGACTTGAAGCTCAGGCAGGTTTTGGGATCAGGACAACAAGGACTAAACCAGGACGAAACCTGGACTAAATCAGATCAAAACCAGGACTAAACCAGGACTAAATCAGATCAAAACCAGGACTAAACCAGGACTAAACCAGAACATAACAAGAACAAAACCAGGACTAAATCAGATCAAAACCAGGACTAAACCAGGGCTAAACCAGAACATAATGAGGACTAAGCCAGGACTAAACCAGGACAAAACCAGGATTAAACCAGGACTAAACCAGGACTAAACCAGAACATAACAAGAACAAAACCAGGACTAAACCAGGACTAAATCAGATCAAAACCAGGACTAAACCAGGGCTAAACCAGAACATAATGAGGACTAAGCCAGGACTAAACCAGGACAAAACCAGGACTAAACCAGGACTAAACCCGGACTAAACCAGAACAAAACCAGGACTAAACCAGGGCTAAACCAGAACATAATGAGGACTCAGCCAGGACTAAACCAGGATTAAACCAGAACATAACAAGAACAAAACCAGGACTAAACCAGGACTAAATCAGATCAAAACCAGGACTAAACCAGGACTAAACCAGAACATAACAAGAACAAAACCAGGACTAATCCAGGACTAAATCAGATCAAAACCAGGACTAAACCAGGACTAAACCAGAACATAATGAGGACTAAGCCAGGACTAAACCAGGACAAAACCAGGATTAAACCAGGTCTAGACCAGGACTAAACCAGAACATAACAAGAACAAAACCAGGACTAAACCAGGACTAAACCAAGACTAAACCAGAACATAACGAGGACAAAACCAGGACTAAACCAGGACTAAACCAGGACTAAATCAGATCAAAACCAGGACTAAACCAGGACTAAACCAGAACATAACAAGAACAAAACCAGGACTAAATCAGATCAAAACCAGGACTAAACCAGGACTAAACCAGGACTAAACCTGGACAAAACCAGGACTAAACCCAGACTAAACCAGAACAAAACCAGGACTAAACCAGAACAAAACCAGGACTAAACCAGAACATAACGAGGACAAAACCAGGACTAAACCAGGACTAAACCAAGACTAAACCAGAACATAACGAGGACAAAACCAGGACTAAACCAGGACTAAACCAAGACTAAATCAGATCAAAACCAGGACTAAACCAGGACTAAACCAGGACAAAACCAGGACAAAACCAGGACTGAACCAGAACAAAACCAGGACAAAACCAGAAGTAAACCAAGACTTTTGGGATCAGGATGGCAGCGTCACATGGACCAGCCGAGGAGTCTCATAAATGTATTTTCAGCAGTTGTAATTATCGATTAACAGTTTAGCAGGTTTACAATTATGACGCTTATGTTCTACGTTACTTTTAGTGAACTGTTGTCGCGGTGTCTGTTTAACCGACGTTATCGTTTTCATCGAACTTTCATGTATAAACGAGCTAGTTTTTTGTCGAGCTGAGGTACCCGATAATCCTTGACATGGCGAGGGACGATGACGCAAACAGTAATCGAGTGGTGTCCCATTTCTTAGGGGAATATTCGTACCCCGAGTCCTCTCAGCTCGGTATCGAGGGGCAACACAAAGACGTAGATAAAGGCGTAGTGGAAAGGGTAAGACAGAGGAATGGGAGGCAGCCTTATTATTTGCTTGAAGGAGAATAATTTAATTCGGAACAATTTATTCAGATTTACCAAAACATCATGTAACCGTTGCCACTGTGAAGTTTTATTTATGACAGGATCGTAGCGCAGAGATGTAGGAAGTCGCCAAAACACGAGCAGGTTGAATTACCCAAATGGAAGTCCAAAGTGGTCCAAATAATCACTCACATTAGCGTAAAAAAGGGTTTGTGGGGAACTAAATGATTCTGTCTGCGCGGAACTTCACATTTATTATGGAAATCTATGGAACATTTCTGGTGCAGGTCCAGCCAAGAATCCATCTTGGCTCACTCTCGCTAGTTTGATGGGACGGCATTTTGAAAAATCTGTTTAAACGTGTATTAGGAAAGTTTTTCATTGGGGGTTTCTATAGATACGTCACTGCTCTGCCTGGAATGTTCCGCAGTGTGACCTTAAACAGCTCTACTTTACATTTACTCAATCACAGGTGGTTTTATAGCTCAAAAATACCTAGAAAAACAAACATTCTGACTTGATGACGCTGATCTGACCTGTAACTTGGTCTGGTTTGGTCTCCATGAAGATAGAAAGGATTAATGCCATACTGTGGAACATTCCAAACAAAGCAATAACAATAATCTCCATGGAGAAAAGCATTTGACGGACCCTCCACCAGAAAAGTTACACGATAAAGCTTTCACGATCTGTTCTAATGTTTCCTCGTTACAACACTCAAACCCTCACAGAAAACGCTCCGTTCCACCTTGTGATGTCACGTGGTGATACAGGAAGTGCTCCACTGTGTTTTCAAACTCCACACGCCTTCACTAGAAGAACATTTGGATCATTTCAGCCCTGAAATGACTGATCTTTAAACCAGGACTAAACCAGGACTGAACCAGGACTAAACCAGGACTGAACCAGAACTGAAACAGGACCAGTGGCGGCTGGTGAAAAAAAATCTTGGTGGGGCTGATGTGCCAATAGATTTCCCTGCCTATTATTGTGTTTGTTATGTGAGAGAGACTAACCTGAGTTCTTATTACCCATTTATACTAGTGTGCTTACACCTTTTAGTACAGTATTATGGCTATTAAAATGCACGGTACACATGAAATTATTCTTATTAGTATAATGTGAGTAAACTCTTAAATGAACTACTTTTGTACTATATGTCTTGTGTTTAAAGGGTTTTTAACCTCAAACAAACATGACACTCAATGACCACAACAAAGTTATAAGTAAATTAGGGCTGGGAATATTAACGCGTTAATCGCGATTAATCGCGAGTAGAGTTTGATCGCGAAATTTTTTTTTAATCGCGATCAGAGTTTGCCAGCATTTTCCGCAATTCTACCATCCATATGCAGCTCATTTGGTTGTATTAATTAAACTCATTGTCGGTTAAACGCGCTATTTTGAGTTTGCTAGTATTTTGTTCCTTCTACGCATCCGTAGGCAGCTCGATCGGGCTTCAATCATTTATTTACAATTTCTCAAAGTAAGCACTATTACTGGTTCATTGTTACTTTTTCCTTTCTCTGCACTTTTTTGAAATAAAAAAATGGTGAGAAATACTTTGCATTGTGAGTTTAACTTTAGATTCGAACGGTCTTACTGCAAGATATCAATTTTAAACATGCAAAATAAATCACGATTAATCGTGATTAACTATGAAATTTCTGAGATTAGTTGCGATCAAGAAAATTAATCGTTTGACAGCCCTAAAGTAAATATGAACTATATTACATCTAATGAAAAAAGTGCCTCCAAGCATTTAGATGAACAACCTCAACACACAAAATGTTTAACAGTCACAATATTCTACTCAACACTCAACTAAACATCACCATTTCAGTTACACCAAGTCTTCAGACCGAAAACTTATCTGGCAAAAAAACACCAAATTCACACATACTCCTACTCTGCGCACACATACTCTGCGCACATACTCCTTCTTCTGTGATGTGACATAAAGAAGAAGAAGATTGACTTTATTGATCTCACACAGGAGAAATTGTCCTCTGCATTTGACCCATTCTTATTATTAGGAGCAGTGGGCAGCACATTACTGCACCCGGAGCAGCGTCGGTAATATCGTACCATTGTTTGCTTTTCTTGTCGTAGGCGGCCCCCTTAGCAAACGCGTCTTTGAGTGGCGTTTTGTGTCGCGGCGCCGACTTGAACGTTCCCTGCGGACGTGGAAGAGGATGCAGATCTTAGACTAAGTTCACACTTCAGGGCTTAATGCTCAATTCTGATTTTTTTTGTGAAATCTGATTTTTTTCCGAGGCTGTTCACATTTCCAATTAAATGCGACTTGTATGTGATCTCCAGCATGGTTTAGTCCTGGTTTAGTCCTGGTTTAGTCCTGCTTTAGTCCTGCTTTAGTCCTGGTTTTGACCTTACAGGGGTTTATGCATTTCTGTTTACAATTTATAGAAATAAATATAAAAAAATTATCCACTCCATTAGCTCAGAGTAAGAATGCATGTTTTTTTTCCAAGGTGTTTACATTAAAAACGGCTGAATAAGTCCACTGGAAAAACTACAAATAATGAAAAGAGTGGATGGTAGAAAAACTAACTTTTTCCAAGAGGTAGTGGAAAGGTTTGAACAAAGAGGGTGAGCGGACAGAGACGCTGCGCAGATCAAAAACAAGTGCAAACAGTCGAAGCAGGAGTACAATAAAGCCTTATCTGGCAAAAAAACCACCAAATTCACCTTCCGTGAATCAGTTTAATTACTAAGACTTGGGACAAGCGTGACTTTCCCGAATAAGACCCGCCGCGCTCATCAGATGCAATACTTCCTGATTGACCTTTCAACTTGCTCGTGATTATCTTATCACAGATGGCACAGAAAATAAATAAATTCAAAACAATAATTCAGACGTCCTTTCACAATAATTCATCCGCGTATTCCCTGCGGATTAATACGTGGATACGCCTATCACGTGACTAATGAGTCTGGGACAGGGCGAATAGCGTTCCAAACTTCCTGTAGCAGGTGCGACGCACACGGGCGCCCCAAAACCATTTTATTCAGCAATGCTGAAAGGCTGATAGGGATCATATTTTTTTAATCTCCCCCTAGCAACCACACACGATTGGATATTTCGCTACAGTTCGAGGGCGCTTGGATGCAAAGCCCCAAGAAAAGAACCAACTGTTGAATAAGAGTCATTTGGTGGAAATGTTGTTTGAATAATTCAGATTACATGTAGAGACCACAAATAATTAAAACTGACATTGATTAAAAAAACAACAACATATTTTTAGTATTATACATTTTATATTTTTCCTCTCATCTTTGGGAAGGGCAGCGTCCAAGCGCCCCCTATGGGCCAGCCGCCACTGACCAGGACTGAACCAGGACTGAACCAGGACTGAACCAGGACTAACCCAGGACTGAACCAGGACTGAACCAGGACTGAACCAGGACTGAACCAGGACTAACCCAGGACTGAACCAGGACTGAACCAGGACTGAACCAGGACTGAACCAGAACTAAACCAGAACTAAATCAGGACTAAACCAGGACTGAACCAGGACTAAACCAGAACTAAATCAGGACTAAACCAGGACTGAACCAGGACTCAACCAGGACTGAACCAGGACTAAACCAGAACTAAATCAGGACTAAACCAGGACTATATATGTATATGTTTGTGTGATTTAAAGTCACTTTTGTTATTTTGTGCATCTCTGAATCCTCAACTCTGTTTTTGTGTTTGTTTTGCTCCAGGGCTGAGTTCATTTGGAGAATTTACATAAATAAATAAATGAAAATGTTTTGACTCTGGGAACGCCGAGAAACAAAAACAGTTTAAGGCTAAAGAGCGAGTGAACCCAGGGGGCGCTGTGGCACGTCTTTACACTCGGCAAAAACTGGACTGAAATCTCCCCATCTGGGACAGATAAAGGTTTGAAATTTAAATGTGAAATATCTTAAATATATAAAAATATGAATATATAAATATCTACTCAGCTCCAAATGAAGCTCATCGAGGGTAGCAGTTATAGCGGCTTATCTGGAGCACAGTTCCATATTTAGAAACTACCACTTCATGACATCACAGGGTGGAACAGATGAATAATAAAGAGTTACTCGAACATGTGAATGAAACAAAACACAAGTCCAGGTCTGTTTTTGAGGAGGAACAACATTAGAACACAACTTAGGCTACGTTTATATGACGACGGTCTGAACAGAAGACGCAAAAGTGGCATCGCGTCTTCACTTTTTGCGTTTAGACGAGAGTTTTCGGGAGGAAATCTGCATGCATACGGTGAGGCAAAAGTGTGTGGAATTGGATTGGGTATGCATGCTAGGCGGCTAGGTGGCGCTGTGATACATTATCACTATGTCTGCGCACATACTTAGAATCTTCCTTCTTCTGTGATGTGACGTAAAGAAGAAGAAGACTGACTTTATTGATCTCACACAGGGGACCATCTCCATAATCTTGTTGCTTCGGTTTGGTCAGGACCTCAGCTGGAGGATTTTGCCTGGAGCATGTTTTGGGTTGATGGGGGAAACCGGAGTGCCCGGAGGAAACCCACCCAGACACGGGGAGAACATGCAAACTCCACACAGAAGGGCCAGGGCGACCTGAATCTTACGGCCATATGGGGGATCGAACCCAGAACCTTCTTGCTGTGAAGTGTGAGTGCTAGCCGTACGCAATGTCTGCAGATTCGACCAGAGTTTTGCGTCTTGGGCAGTGTAGAAGAAAACACTACGAAAATTCAACTTTTCCACTTTGGAAGGCGGTTTCAGTTTTTTGCGTTTTTAAATGGTCACATCTTTATAGAGCGCTTTTTCACCTTCAAGACACCCAAAGTGCTTTACAACAAGGAACCACTCACCCATTCACACACCAGTGTACGCAGACACTGGGGGCGAGGTCAGTTAAGTTAATCATACCACCAACCTGTGGGTCAGTGGATCTGACCGCTCAACCACTGATGTTTCAGTAAGCCCCCAAAACGCTGTCACCGCCTAAACCAGACCCGGGCATTTCAAGGTCCGGGGCCAAATACGACGACTGTGAGCGGCCTGTGAAAGGTTGCTTGGAATTAAGAAAATAAAACCTACTTTCAAAATTGTACATAATGTATTTGTACTGATGCATTTGTACTGATGATCATCTGTCGGACTTCACATCTCCACCTCAAACATGAACCTGACTTTGATGCACTTGTTAAAACTCAACAGAGGCGAGATTTCTCTCACTGATCAAGAAAAAAAAAAAAAACACTAAACATGCTAAATTTG
The DNA here is from genome assembly GCA_036785185.1 of Paratrypauchen microcephalus. Taxonomy (NCBI): domain Eukaryota; kingdom Metazoa; phylum Chordata; class Actinopteri; order Gobiiformes; family Gobiidae; genus Paratrypauchen; species Paratrypauchen microcephalus. The sequence goes on along the minus strand of JAVJIX010000072.1, from coordinate 4,799,275 downwards.
AATTTTTTTTCTACACAGTTTGGCAGCTGGACAAAACAATTTTGTGACACATCTTGTATTATATTATTTGGCAAACACATTGTGGTGTCTTAATACAAAGTCAAGAAAGTTAAACTCAGAAAACATTGTGGGGTTAATGTGACTGAAAAAGAGTTACAAATGTTTCACATTTACTATTGTTGTGAATTATTTTACTGAATAAATTCAGTTTTATATTACCTGCACTGTTGTATTCTTGTAAACTTGTAAATTTTGTGTTATATTATAGCTTATTTGTTTTCTACTTTATTTTATTCTATTTTATTTGCTGCATGTTAAGTGTTTGTTTACATTCCGCTCCAAGCACTGAAGCAATTTCCTAATGTCGTAAACCATATGGCAATAAAACCTTTCTGATTCTGATTCTTGTAAAACCTCACTCTCTCATTACTTAATAATAACAGAGAACTTACCAGCCTCTGTAAACAATGCCATTTACTGATTTCAACGTAGAAATAAAATTAATAACCAGAGTAGACTTCAAACTTTTGGCCCTCCACAATATTTTCTGCTTCTCATTTGGCCCCTGGGGAAAAATAATTGCCCACCCCTGGTCTAAACGAAAGGCACGAAAGGGACTTCCGATAAAATATTTTGTCGTTTTTACCCGTAAGTGTTCTCGTGTAAACAGGCCCTTAAAGCTCAGAGTCACTTTTGTGTAATACAGGACTTATAATTGGAGTAGGCCGGTTTTGCTTTTGTGTTGTGCTGTCGTCTGTGCGTGTGTGTGTGTGTGTGTGTGTGTGTGTGCGTCTGTCATCGTGGCTCTGTTCTCACCTCGTGTCGGCCTGTTTTACGAGCCTGTGGATGAGGAGGGAGCCGTCCAGGTTTAAAATGAAACTCAGCTGTTTTACAAAAGGACCTGTAATGTCAGCAAAGAGAAAAGAAGTTTAAATAAAACTCCAGACACGTCAATCTTCGCAAAAGCTTTTATTTACAGCTTACACTGCAACGTCCTGCTTCGGCTTCTTCTTCAGTTTTTTGTCTCCTCCTGTGTTCTTCCATGCGTGAAGTCTCCTGCTCTGTATCGATGTGAAAATGTAACATCTGACTCGAACAATAATGTAGAAAAGAAAGAAAATCGTCTCATCTGCAAATCCAGAATGCTGTCTCTATTTTTTTTTAAAAAGATCTCAAGGGCCAAAACATTTTTGTAGTAGTTTTGTAATAAATTAGTAGAGAAACAGCTGTGGACTCTCATTAATCCATGAGAGCCAAAAGCAGTGCTCTGATTGGCTGTGTGCTTGTGACCTTGTACAGCACTGAACGCTCGGCAAAAGCTGGACTGAAATCTCCCCATCTGGGACAGGTTTGAAATTTAAATGTGAACTATCTTAAATATATAAAAATATGAATATATAAATATCTACTCAGCTCCAAATGAAGCTCATCGAGGGTAGCAGTTATAGCGGCTTATCTGGAGCACAGTTCCATATTTAGAAACTACCACTTCATGACATCACAGGGTGGAACAGACGAATAATAAAGAGTTATTCGAACATGTGAATGAAACAAAACACAACTCCAGGTCGGTTTATGAGGAGGAACAACATTAGAACATGAATTAGGCTACGTTTATATGATGACGTCTGAACAGGAGACGCAAAAGTGGCGTCACGTCTTCAGTGTGTGGAATCTAGCCAGAACTGACGAAGTAGCTTGGATGAGCTGCAAAAATAAACTTTGTCCAGTTGACAAATTGAATTTCTCCCTTTACCTTGTACAGCAAAATGGCGATATTCCTGAGTCACAAACTCACTAGAATCCATCTTGAATCCGCTGGTGAGGCAGAAGGTGGTTAAAGCGCTCAAAAGAACCAAAACAAACAGATGAACTTCAGCCTGTTTTGGCGTCAGTTCTTATTTATTTATTTATTTATTTATTTATTCTCTAGCAAGAACCACGCCACGACAATGAAATATGATAAAGATATTTATTGATGACTGACGGTGGGCAGATGTGGTGGCTGGGGGGGGGGGCTCACCCATCTGATTCGGAACCCCCCCTCCATTACGATGATGTCTTCAGGTTGAAGGACGATAAAACTTTTCCGATCTGTTCTAATGTTGTTTCCTCGTTACAAACACCCAAACCCTCACAGAAAACGCTCTGTTCCACCTTGTGATGTCACGTGGTGATACAGGAAGTGCTCCACTGTGTTTTCAAACTCCACACACCTTCACTAGAAGAACATTTGGATCATTTCAGCCCTGAAATGACCAATCTTTACTGAAATAAAGGAGCTGTTCACTTAAACCAGGACTGAACCAGGACTAAACCAGAACTAAACCAGGACTGAAACAGGACTGAACCAGGACTAAACCAGAACTAAACCAGGACTGAACCAAGACTAAACCAGGACTGAACCAGGACTGAACCAGGATTGTATATGTGTATGTTTGTGTCACTTTTTTTCTTTTGTGCGTATAAAGATGTCTTCAGGTTGAAGGATGGACGAGAGACACGGGGTTAGGTTTAGGGTCAAGACCTGACGTGGATGGTGTTGTCTGGATAGGCTGTATAAATCGGGCTTCTGGGTGATTGAAGGCGTGGTGGAGATGAGCTGTGGTTGGCTGGAGAGGAGGTTGAGGCGTGGTCCAGCTTTGCTATATTTAGTTTGTGAAAATTGTGCACAGGGAGGAGTTTTGAGCATTTGTGGACAGGAAAAATATCTGCTTTTCTCTCAACGTGATTTAACTAAAGTTTGATTTTTGACTTGTTCTGCTCTTGTAACAAACCAATCAGATTCAAATAGTCCCAATTTCGTTCTGTGTTTTTCTGTCTCTTTCAGTGAGCGCTGTTCCAAATTGATAAGGTGTAGAACTGTGGCAAAAGGAGAAATTCAATTTGTGAACTGGACAAAAGTTTATTTGGTCAAATACGTTTCTCAGCTCATCCAAGCTGCTTCTTCAGTTCTGGTCAGACGCTGGTGGACACTGCCTATATCTGCCTGAAGTGGGCGCTAACTACTATGAAATGACTCTGAAACTATCAATTTTTTTGTAGTTAACTCCTCCCTGCAGACAATTATAAGCAGTGTCCACCAGCACTCTAGCCAGAACTGAAGAAGCAGCTTGGATGAGCTATTCAACCAAATAAACTTTGTCCAGTTGACAAATTGAATTTCTCCTTTTGCCGTGGATTCCACATGGACGACTGAGGGATTCTGCACAAGGTGTAGAACTCTTTGGGCTGAGCGTAGTTAAAGTGCTTGGGAGGCCCATCCAAATTTCACTGAAAAAGTAATTTAAAGTCATGCCTGAGAATTAATCGGATAAAATTATGAAGAATTCCTCAGTCATCCAAGTAGAATCCATGGTAAAAGGAGAAGTTCAATTTGTCAACTGGACAAAGTTTATTTGGTTGAAGACGTTTCGCAGCTCAAAGTAGCTTGGACGAGCTGCGAAATGTTTGTCTTTGTCCAGTTGGCAAATTGAATTTCTCCTTTTACCATCAGATAGATTTAAAAATATACTACTTCCTTTTTACGGTTTGAAAATCAGGTGCCCAAACTTTACATTTATTTTGGTCAGTAGAATGAACACATGAACACAGCACCACTTGTTCCATGTTGGACATTGAACTTACTTTCTCTACTTTCTATTTCTTTTTATTCCATTTTTCTACTTCACAAAACAGCCTGAACATATAGCCACACAGTTCAATACTTTGGGTCTCATTCATGAACTTTTCTTAAAAAATGTTCATAACTTCCGCTTTAAGAAGATGCTGAGAGAACTCTGCGCCAGATTCAAAAAGCGTTCTTCCACAGCTGAAGTGACAGTTGCACCTAAATCACCAACACTGAGCTACGAACTCCTCCACGCTCATTTAAATTTGAATTACTGTGCATTTGGATAGAAACGGCTTCTGAACTTCCACGTACAGCCAGTTTTTTGTATTACGACATGTGAAAGCGCGACAGAGAGTGAACGAGAAGGTCAGGCGGAGCGTCTCGAGAGTACACCTGTTTTACAGCTTCAGTGATGATTTCAAATGTCCAAACTCACACGAACACACTCAGAGAGGGAATATTTAATCCATAAACTTGAAATAAGCGTGCTCTTTTGACGTATTTATTGAGCTTTTGGCGATCGTGGACCCGCTGTAATAGGGAGGAGGGGAGGGTTTAAGAGTGCGCTCTTTTCATAGGAGGTCAGGGGGCTGATGGAGGTGTTGAGTCCAGCGTGGTGACCAGGCCCAGGGTGGTGTCAGTGTCCCATATGAAGAGCACCGGGACTGGGGCAGACTCGCTGCAGGCTGAAGTCTGTTCGACCCAATGGAGCACAGGCTGTACAAAACACCTGATAAATGTTGATCACCTGATAAATGTGATCAATAAATAAATGTTATTGATCACACTGAAATATGTTTATAGGAAATAATTTAAGAAAATAACTTACAATCATGGAGGAAACACTGGCAAAGAAGGCTCTTTTTCCTCCGCAAACTGAGGAGAGCTGGAGCCCCCCCACCCATCATGACCACCTTCTACCGAGGCGCCATTGACAGTGTCCTGACCAGCTGCATCACTGTGGTACGGGAGCTGAACAGAACAGAACAGGAAAGCCCTGCAGCACATAATGAATGCAGCTGGGAGGATCGCTGGTGTCTCTCTCCCCTCCCTCCTGGACATTTTTAACACCCGCCTCACCCGCAGAGCGTCCAGCATTGTGGGTGACCTGAGCCACCCCTCACACAGCCTATTCAGCCTCCTGCCCTCGGGGAGAAGGTACCGGAGTCTCCGGGCCCACTCCACCAGACTGTCAAACAGCTTCATCCACCAGACTGTCAGGAAGCTGAACTCTCACCTTACGCCCCCCATAACCTGTGTTTCATAAAAAGTCATATCACTCTAGACGCTTAAAAAAAAATGCTGCTAAGGACGACTGTTGCACTGTTGCACATTTACTACTGTTGTATTGTTGTTTACTACTGTTATTGCAAAGGAATCACTATTGTTGCACACTTATTCTCTCACTGCTGTATCCATGTATCTTCCATTGCACATTTTGAGGCACACTGCACATTTTGGACATCTGTAAATAGGTATTTATTTATTTATTCTGTTGCACTGCTTTCAGATTTTAGATCTTACATTTTAGTTTTTTGATTTTTGTCTTAGATAGTTTTTGTTTTGTCTAGTTTTTATACTGTATTTTGCACACTGTCTTTTTTGCACTACCTGGCCAGAGAGAAACGAAATTTCGATTCACTGTATGTTGATCACATATGACAGAATTGACAATAAAGCTGACTGTGATCTTTGATCTTTGATCTTTGAATTGTTAGTTGCATTACAAGTGTATTAATATTCTAATCCATCACACACATGATCGATCAGCTGCCTGGCCTCTTACCACCGGCAAGCATGGACCCCACTCCCTTCTGCCTGGCTGGACTCTGGTTCCTGACTCTGACGCTCTGGTTCTGGACTCTGGTGCTCTGGTTCTGTGCTCTAGTCCTGGGCTCTAGTCCTGGGCTCTGGTTCTACGCTCTAGTTCTGGGCTCTGGTCCTCCGGTGCTCTGGTTCTGGTTCTGGTTCTGGCCATCTCAGTGACTCCTGTTGCAATATTAGTCAGGTCTGGTGTGTGGAGCATTAGTGTGGGGCTTGAGCCTGTGCTCTGGTCCTCTGGTTCTAGACTCTGGTGCTCTGGTTCTGGGCTCTGGGGTGCTCTGGTTCTGGGCTGTGGTACTCTGGTGCTCTGGGGTGCACTGGTTCTGGTGCTCTGGTTTGGCCTCCTCAGTGCCTCCTGGTGCAGCAGTAGTCAGGTCTGGTGTGTGGAGCATTAGTGTGAGGCTTGAGCCGGTTCCACTTGAGAGCCGTGAGGAACTGTGAGCGACAGCAGCTGGATGGGATTTACCGGAGCCCTCTTATGTAAGCGAGCATCACACGCTTCCTCTCATCTTCTACCGAGTCTGTGAAATGTTTGAAAACTGTCCGGCCGAATCCGCACACTGCAGTTTTCTGACATAATAATCCAACAAAACATCCAGCTGCACTTTCATTTCGGGGACACGTTTGCATTTTCTTTTCGGGGACACTTTTTAAAGGGAATTTTCTGATGTTCTAATGTTGTTTCCTCATCACAAACAGACCTGGAGTTGTGTTTAGTTTCATTCAAATGTTTAACACACAAATCCTGCAGATTTATGTCATATTTACGTCTTCTCTCAAACTGAGATCTCTATTCCACCTTGTGGTAATACAGGAAGTGCTCCACTGTTTTTTAATAATGGACTTTACCAGCCACTTCAATAACATCTGCAGCCTTTAACCATCTAAAAAACAGCAAAAATAAAAGGTGTTCTGTCTAAAGCCGACGTAGAGAAACTTCTCCATGTGTTTGTCTCCAGGAGGTTAGACTCCTGTAACGGTCTGCTCACTGTGAGACACCTGCAGAACATCCAGAACATGCAGATCATCCAGAACACGCAGAACATCCAGAGCACCCAAAACATCCAGAACATGCAGAACATCCAGAACATGAAGAGCACCCAGAACATCCAGAACATGCAGAACATCCACAACATCCAGAACATGAAGAGCACCCAGAACATCCAGAACATGTAGAACATCCAGAACATCCACAACATCCAGAACATGCAGAACATCCAGAACATCCACAACATCCAGAACATGAAGAGCACCCAGAACATCCAGAACATCCAGAACATCCACAACATCCAGAACATGAAGAGCACCCAGAACATCCAGAACATGCAGAACATCCACAACATCCAGAACATGCAGAACATCCAGAACATGAAGAGCACCCAGAACATCCACAACATGCAGATCATCCAGAACGCTGCAGCTCAGGTCCGGACATGAACACATCCAGAACATGAAGAGCACCCAGAACATCCACAACATGCAGATCATACACAGAACATACACACAGGTACGGACATGAACATACATACATCACACACACACAAACATACACACACATACACACACATACATCACACACACACACACACACACACGAGGACTGCGTGGGATCCTGTTTCTCCTCGTTCACCTTTGTTCTCCCCTTTTTCACCAGCTCATAAAAAATGCATTTGAGCGTTTGTGCGATGCTGCTGCTCTGTTTCCCTGGCAACCGCATCCACGTCGAGAACAGGGCCGTGGGCTGGAGTCGCTGCCATCGCTCTCCCTCCATCTCCCTCCATCTCCCTCCATCTCTTTCTCTCCGTCTGTCATTTAGCGCTGCTGTTCTGCGACACCAGCCTCGCTCTTATTTCATTAATAACTCATATGTTTGCTCCGTACACTTTATTGGCCCGCATTATCACAGCAACAGCAATATTCCTCTGGTCTTCAGAGGAAAAGGTCAGATGCCCCGGAGGCAGATGCTGACAGGGGCTCATGTTGGGTCAGAGCGACAGGACCTTGGGAAATAATTCTGCACTGCTTTCGGAAAGCTGTTTTAAAGCGGACGCTCTGTGTGTAATAATGCACTTTTGGAGCTTTTAAGCAGTGTTCCTTCATCATTAGTTGAGTCAAAGTTCTGTGTAGAATCCCTCAGTCGTCCAGGTAGAATCCATGGCAAAAGAAATTCAATTTGTCAACTGGACAAAAGTTTATTTGGTCGAATCCGTTTCTCAGCTCATCCAAGCTGCTTCTTCAGTTCTGGTCAGATGCTGGTTGACACTGCCTATATCTGCCTGAAGGGGGTGCTAACTACAATGAAATGACTCTGAGACTAAAACACCTTGACAAAAATAGCCTCTTTAACTCCCCTCTCAAACCAGTTCTTTTCTCCAAGATCTGGACCTCACTGTCCTCAAAGGAGTGGCCCGTGGCTTTTAGGTGGAGATGTACAGCAGACTGAGGTCCTTTTAGGTGGAAATGTACGGCAGACTGAGATCCTTTTAGGTGGAGATGTACGGCAGACTGAGGTCCTTTTAGGTGGAGATGTACGGCAGACTGAGGTCCTTTTAGGTGGAGATGTACGGCAGATTAAGGTCCACTCTGGCTCTCACATATACATACATTTTGATGTATATGTGCATGTTTGAGTTTTCTGCTTTCACCTATCCCCTACCCCCTCCCAGATCCGTGTACCCATTTGCAATTAGTTGGAAAATTAAGACTCCGAATTTAATGTTGCGTGGCTATTTTTCCAAAGTAAAAATGAGCTCCTTGTTATGGTGAAATGCCATTTTGAAAATAGATTGGAACAGGAGTTTTGCAGTTTATAATTAGCACATTGTAAAATTGTGCTCTACATATGTTAGAATGTAAAGTAGTCCTGGTTTAGACCTGGTTTAATCCTGGTTTAAACCTGGTTTAGCCTTGGTTTAGACCTGGGATTCCGAACCGCCACCGAAATTGAGGACCGTGGGCTGCACTGCTGAATGTGTGGTGTCCTTGGTGCTCTAAGTGTGCATGAAGTTGTATAGAGGATTTTCCAAGGAACAAGAAATCCAACAATAGTTTGTCCTTTTTCACAAATGTTCCTCATGCGTGACACCTCCTCCTCCACAGCCCCTTAAGTAGAAACACCTCCTCCTTACGTTAGAAATCCTGTTTGTTTACAGCCAGTGCTCGTTCAGAATCGCTGTTGCTGCTGTACCTATACTGTACGTTTTCAATTGAGAAGCAGAAGTTTCCTGTCCAGAAGTAATTTATCAACCAGCACGTCAGCCTTTAGCCCCTTCGTCTGCTTCAGCGCCAACGCCATCGCTGTAAGGAATCTCCAAGAATCACCTTAGTTTGGCTTCGCTCCTTCTCCCCTTCTCTTCGTCTTTCAGCGACCTCATAAATGGACTTTCTTTTGCGGCGAAGTGGTCGTGGATTCTCGTCTGCCGTCGCGACAAACTTTGTGCAAATGGTGAGGAAGCTACAGTTGAAAAAAGCCGCTAAGAACCACGTAATACCATTGCAGTCAGTTACGATAGAAACGTAGGGAGTTTGATAATAAGATAGATAACGAGGTAGCTTTGTTATCTATTGGCTAAAGTTTATCTGGCCCCACCACGTCACAGCCCCTCTGATCTCATCTGCCACTCCCTCAGTGGCCACCTCCTTCCCCCTCCCCTTCTGGTGTTCCAGGAGTGGAGACAGGTGTGCTGGAGCCAGACTCAGCTGAACCCACTCTCCAATCAACAGGGTGTAAGAGCCAGTCAAGCCAGCTCAGCGGTGCCAGATCGTAATACTTTGTCTGTTAGTGCTATGTTCTTGCTACATATGTTTGCCTTCCTACGACTTCAATTACTTAATCTTTTGTTCATCTGCCTCAGATCTCTGTGCTCAAGTCTGCTGCTCTGACCTGCTCTGCTCCAGAGTCCTGCTCTCTTCATCATATTCCTGGATTAAATCTGTAATAAATACCAACTATTCTCCTTTGACCTGTGTCTGCTCTTGGGTTCCTCCGTTATCTGTGACAACCACGTCCAGAGTTGATGGATTTTCATCCTTTTTTTTTTTTCTTTTTGGTTATAATTACAAGGCTGCTGCATCTCTATAATGATATCAATGACAAATTCAAACAAACAAAAAAAATCTTCCATACAACCTTTAATGGGGAGCCTAACCTTACTTTGGGCCTGGTTTAGTCCTGCTTTGATCCTGTTTAATTCTTGGTTTAGACCTGGGCTAAACCAAGACCTTGTTTAGCCCTGGTTTAGACCTGGTTTAGTTGTTTAGTTGTGCTTTGGTCCTGGTTTAGACCTGGTTTAGTCCTGTGTTGGACCTTGGTTTAGATCTGGTTTAGTCCTGCGTTGGACCTTGTTTAGTCTTGGTTTAGACCTGGTTTAGTTGTTTAGTCGTGCTTTGGTCCTGGTTTATTCTTGGTTTAGACCTGGTTTAGTCCTGTGTTGGACCTTGTTTAGTCTTGGTTTAGCCCTAGTTTAGACCTGGTTTACTTGTTTAGTCGTACTTTGGTCCTGGTTTATTTTGGTTTAGACCTGGTTTAGTTGTGCTTTGGTCCTGGTTTATTCTTGGTTTAGTCCTGTGTTGGACCTTGTTTAGTCTTGGTTTAGCCCTGGTATAGACCCGGTTTAATAGTTTAGTCGTGCTTTGGTCCTGGTTTATTTTGGTTTAGACCTGGTATAGTTCTGCTTTGGTCCTGAATATGAAAATCCTGAAAAAGATGATTAGGTCCTTTTTTTTTTTTTAAACATAACTAGAGAGCCAAATTTCTCAAAGAAGAGTGCAGTTACATTCTAAATTAAACTGAACTCAAAACCCATGATTAGTCTGTAAGTCGTTACATGTTCTCTTGCAAATCTTGTATTTCCAAAGGTTTAACCAAACGGAGCTGCCCCTGAGGCATGTTCATGTGTTCAAAGACAGTGTGCAGTCAGAGGCTTCACCTGCAGATAGAAGACGAAGTGTATCCATCTGGAAAGGCCGTGCTTCGTGAAAGTTCAGAGGGTCTCGTTTATAAAGCCGGCGGATGTTCAAAAATGTAACGTATTTGACTTTACACTTATTAAGTTTGTGATTTACAGAACAGGCCAAAAGTTTGGACACACCTTCTCATTCAATGCGTTTTCTTTATTTTCACGACTATTTACATTGTAGATTCTGACTGAAGGCATCAGAACTATAAATGAACACATGCGGAATTATGTACTTGACAAAAAAGGGTGAAATAACTCTAAATAAGTCTTATATTTTAGATTCCTCACAGTAGCCGCCCTTTGCTTTTTTGATAGCGCTGCAAACCCTTGGTGTTCTCTCAATGAGCTTAATGAGGTAGTCACCTGAAATGGTTTTCACTGCACAGGTGTGCCCTGTCAGGGTTACTTAGTGGAATTTGTTTCCTTATTAATTGTGTTGGGACCATCAGCTGTGTCGTGCAGAAGTCAGGTTGGTAGACGGCCTACAGCCCTATTGCACAATTGTTAGAATTGGTATTATGGCAAGAACAAATCAGCTGAGGAAAGAGAAACGAGCGGCCTTCATTACTTTAACAAATGAAGGTCAGTCAGTCCAGAAAATTGCGAAATCTTTGAATGTGTCCCCAAGTGCAGTCGCAAAGACCGTTCAAGCCCTACAACGAAACTTGGCCTGTACTGTATATAAAGACAACTTAAAGTGAAAATAGTCCAATGAGGTTCATTTGGCCTTCCGATAATTTATGTTATTACGTTCTGTCTTCAGACCAAGAGTTTTACCTTAGAGTTTCAACTGCTCCCTGCGGTCTTCCTCAGGGTCACGTGATGTTGCTGTGACGTGTTTGCTCAGCTGATTTAAAACGGGTTTTGGAGCCGTCTTCCTATCGATGGAGGCAGGACGACACCTGCAGTCCGACTTCCTCAGGACAGTATCCCAGGTGTGTGAGAGTAAAAAAAACCTTGTCCCGGTTTATAGTCCAGTGAGCGTGTTTCCATTTGATTGCCTCTTTAATCCAGCGACAGTGTTTGTTGTCTTCCATCCCGCTCCATAATGTGGTTCTCTAGTGACCCGTCGAAACTGTCAGGTATGAAAACAAACTCTTGGTCTGAAAAAAGAACATTAACTAACATTAAATTATTAGTGAAAAAAATAAGTGAAAATGTTCAGTCTGAAACAAAACCTCTGAATCTTATGTGTCTGTGTTTTCAGAGAGAAGAAGAAGAAGAAGAAAAGGCTGAAGAGGTGAGAAGAGAGCAGGGTTGAGGAAGTTAAAGCTTTGCCTGGAATGTTCCATAGTGCGGCATTACAATTTCACGTTTCATCAAACTAATAATAACAGATGTGAGGTTGTGAGATGAGTCAGAGGGCACAGGTTTATGACGCACATCTGCACACCTCAAGAACATGTGAAGATTCCCTGAGCAGAACTTGACAACTTGACGTCTCCACCTGAAGCTCCAGCTGAGAAGAAAAAGCAGCTCTAGGGTTAAAATTACACCACTGTGTGTTGTCTGTGAATACATACAGTGAGGAAAATAAGTATTTGAACACCTTGCGATTTTGCAAGTTCTCCCACTTAGAAATCATGGAGGGGTCTGAAATTTTCATCGTAGGTGCATGTCCACTGTGAGAGACATAATCCATTCATTCATTCATCTTCTGCTTTTCCATTTTCTGGATTGCGGGGGCAGCAGTCCAAGCAGTGTTCTGCTCCCCAGAACACAATGCACCAGCCCCCATGAATCCTCCCGCGGGTGGTGGGTCCACAGGAGGACGGCTCACGTCACAACAGGCCTTGATGTATTTTCTGCCATGGGGGCATTTAGATGTAATCTAAAAAATTTTTTTTTAAAAATCCAGAAATCACAGTATATGATTTTTTAACAATTTATTTGTATGATACTGCTGCAAATAAGTATTTGAACACCTGTCTATCAGCTAGAATTGTGACCCTCAAAGACCTGTTAGTCGCCTTAAAAAGTCCACCTCCACTCCACTTATTATCCTAAATCAGAAGCACGTGTTTGAGGTGGTTAGCTGCATAAAAACGCCTGTCCACCCCATACAATCAGTAAGACTCCAACTACTAACATGGCCAAGACTAAAGAGCCAAAACTGTAGACCTTCACAAGGCTGGAAAGGGTTACGGGGCAATTACCAAGCAGCTTGGTGAAAAAAAATGTCACTGTTGGAGCAATTATTAGAAAATGGAAGAAGCTAAACATGACTGTCAATCTCCCTCAGATTGGGGCTCCATGCAAGATCTAACTCGTGTGTTCTCAATGATCCTAAGAAAGGTGAGGAATCAGCCAAGAACTACACAGGAGGAGCTGGTCAATGAACAAAGCTGGTACCACCATTTCCAAGGTTACTGTTGGTAATACACTAAGACGTCATGGTTTAAAATCATGCATGGCACGGAAGGTTCCCCTGCTTAAACCAGCACATGTCCAGGCCCGTCTTAAGTTTGACAATGACCATTTGGATGATCCAGAGGAGTCATGGGAGAAAGTCATGTGGTCAGATGAGACCAAAATAGAACTGGTCTTAAAGGGATAGTGTGTTTTTTTTTTTTTTTAATGTTAATCTGTATGGGTTTCCTTCTAACAGGTTTGTGCGTTAACACTGACTTACCTCTGACAGTCTCCGCTCAGCCCGGTTCTGCTCGCGTTCGGGAGCTCACGTAAGTAGGTCCGGTAAGTTCGCCAGGACATGAAATAAAGCTTGTTGTTCTTCCCAAAACAACATTTTTCCAAAAAGTGACATATTTGCGTCCCAGACAGTTGCCTGTTCACTTGTAAACTTCCGCTTGCGCCGGACCGCATCCGCCGTACACATCCGCTAAAAGTGAACAGGCTAATGAGCTAACGTGGGTGCAGTGATACGAATCGAGAGAGAAAATATGGAATGCGAAATACGCTGCTGAATTTTAAATGGACAACTGTCTAGGATGCAAATATATCACTTTTCGAACAAATGTTGTTTTGAGAAGAAAAACAAGCTTTATTTCATGTCCCGGCGAACTTACCGGATCTACTTACATGAGCTCCACAACACGAGCCGAACTGGGCTGAGCGGAGACTGTCAGAGGTAAGCCAGTATTACCGCACGAAACTTTTAGAAGGAAACCCATACAGATTAACTTTTTTTTTTTTTAAACGCACTATCCCTTTAAACCAGCCAGTTTGCCAGTAACAATTTAGATGATCCAGAGGAGTCATGGGAGAAAGTCATGTGGTCAGATGAGACCAAAATAGAACTTTTTGGTCTTAATTCCACTCGCTTTGTTTGGAGGAAGAAGAATGATGAGTACCATCCCAAGAACACCATCCCTACTGTGAAGCATGGGGGTGGTAGCATCATGCTGTGGGGGTGTTTTTCTGCACATGGGACTGGACGACTGTACTGTATTAAGGAGAGGATGACCGGGGCCTTGTATTGCGAGATTTTGGGGAACAACCTCCTTCCCTCAGTTAGAGCGTTGAAGATGGGTCGTGGCTGGGTCTTCCAACATGACAATGACCCGAAGCACACAGCCAGGATAACCGAGGAGTGGCTCCGTAAGAAGCATATGAAGGTTCTGGAGTGGCCTAGCCAGTCTCCAGACCTAAAACTCTGTGTTTCCCAGTGACAGCCCAGAATCCTGACTGATCTAGAGAAGATCTGTGTGGAGGAGAGGGCCAAAATCCCTCCTGCAGTGTGTGCAAACCTGGTGAAAAACTACAGGAAATGTTGGACCTCTGTAATTGCAAACAAAGGTTACTGGACCAAATATTAACATTGATTTTCTCAGGTGTTCAAATACTTATTTGCAGCAGTATCATACAAATAAATAGTTTAAAAAATCATATTATAGATTATGTCTCCCACAGCTGACATGCACCTACAATGAAAATTTCAGACTCCTCCATGATGTATAAGTGAGAGAACTTGCAAAATTGCAGGGTGTTCAAATACTTATTTTCCTCACTGTATAAATATTTTATTGCCTGGAATTCAGGACACACAAAATTTCAATTAAACTATTTTCTGATATGTTCTAATGTTGTTTACTCATCATAAAGTGTTTTGTTTCATTCACACATGTTTAAAATGAAGAAATGTCATGAAGAAATGTCAAAATGAAGAAATGTCATGTCGTAATACAGGAAGTGCTCCACTGCGTTTTGAAACTCCAGATGCCCTCACTAGAATAACTTGGTTGATTTCAGATCTGGAATTGCCAATCTCTATTGAAGTCTCGACGGTCAATGGGTAGAGACTAGATGTGGTTGAACGGTTCAAATACCTTGGTGTAGTTTTTGACTCTAATCTAAATTTTAAACAGCATGTATAAAAAAATAAAAAATAAATCACTTAATTAAATTCAATCTGTCAAACTTCAAACATATAAGACCTTATCTGACGACAGAATCAGCAAAAGCATATCTGCATGCCATGATCTTCAGCCACAGATCTTACTGCTGCACCACATGGCCTCACACATCAGAAAAAGCCTCTACAGTATCACTACTGTAATATCTTAAGTAAGTCTAATATTTTGGATCTTGAAAGTTATCAGATATTTATGGATGCTTGCCTTGTTTTTTAAAGTTTTAAATGGACTCGCTCCTCCACCGTTAATGGATTTTATAAGTAAAAAAACAACTAATCAAGTGAACAGGAGAGCACTGACCAGAGGAGACTGGAATATACTGAGACGCAGGACCAAATTTGGTCAAATGGTGACGTCTATAAGAGGATCACAGTCGTGGAACTCATGACCTGCTCATGTCAGGAACTGTGGGTCCTTCTCAACCTTTAAAAACAAAAACATTGGTTGAAAAATAATCAAACTTGCTCACACAGGTAGATTTTCTCTTTCTCTGGGCCTTTTAAACTCAGAGAATGCTCTACAGTTGTTAACTTGCCGTCATGTCTATGTGCACTTCTGTTTCTTTTACGTGTTTCTCTAAATGTTCTTCTGTTCTCACCTGCCTTAGGACAACGGATGTAAAGTAGCTATTGAGCTAATTCCGGCATATTTGCATTGATGCTTTTTGTTGTCATGTTGATTAATATGCACTGTCCTAATTCAAATAAATAAATAAATACAAAATACAAATATGATTGACTTAGGGTGTTTTCACACTTGGTCCCTTTCAGCGTTTAAAGCGAACTCAGATCGCTAACTGAGCATTATAGGTTTATATGTGAACACTCTAAGCGCACTCAGACCCCTTTAAAATGAACCGAACTGAGACCATCTCGGGAGGTGGTCTCAGTACGGTCCACAGTACGGTTCGCCTAACCACCGCAGTGTGTACACATAACGCTCCGGGTTCAATTCGCCTTTTGTGCAGTGCACCACAACGAGCCGGTGAGCCAAGAGCCGGCAAGAGCCAATCATAGGCCGAACTGCGCTCCAGCTTCCAATCATGTTGCAGCATAATTACGCACCGATCGCGCTCCCGCCAATCATGACAATTACCGCTGTTGTGTTTGCGCCTGTTCGCCGATCAGCTGTGAGCGAGCCACGTGATATTTACGCGGCATTTCCAAGAGAAGAAGAAACCTTAACTTGCTACGTTAATGCTACGTAAGAAGGAACTCTCGCCTCGGGACACGGGATAAGTTCGAGATATGTCCTTTTCTCTGGCGCTCCGGATTATTAAAGACCGTAACACGTGCATACATGGATACCGTTCTTCTGGGTGAGTCATATTATCAGATTATTTCTGCATCTATTTCAGCACTAAACCAGGACTAAATCAAGACTAAACCAGGTCTCAGAGCTCTAGAGAAGCTACAGTGTGATCAGAAAGAGGACTGAGGCTCCATCAGAGCTTAAGTGGACCAGAAAGAGAACTCGGTCCTCTTTCACAATGTGAACACAAACAGAACTGAGTTTGTGTTCTCTTGGTCCCCTTGTTGGTCCACTTTTAGGGGACTGAGTTCGGTTCGCTTAAAGGGGACTATATGTGAAAACACCCTTAGATTCAGGAGCTGGACCACACCTCAACCTCCTCACCAGGCAACCACAGCTCATCTCGACCACGCCTTCCGTTACCTAGAAGCCAGATTTATACGGCGTATCCCGACAACACTATCTGTGTCAGCTCTTGTGTCTCGTCCATCCTTCAGCCTGAACACGTCATCCTTCGGGGGGGGGGTTCCGAATCAGCGCCCCCACCCTGAGTCTCCCCCCATCACATCTACCCACCGTCAATAAATATCTTTATCGTTTTTCATTGTCGTGGCGTGGTCCTTGCTAGTGAACTAAAGGTAAAAGGAGCTGTTGAACTTGAAAAGTACCACTTCATGACATCACAAGGTGGAACAGAGCATTCTCAGCATTTGGAGAGGTAAACGGACTAATAATGAACGCGTGTGAATGAAACAAACACAACTCCAGGTCTGTTTTTGAGGAGGAAACAACATTAGAACATGACTTGAAGGAATATTTACATTTTTTACAATCTGAACCTTATTTCAGTAATAAAACAAGTTGTTTTACTCAGCCATAGCACTTTGGTGTCATTTGGAGCAGTTTCGTAGATGTTGTAGTTTAGTGATATCTGTTAATGTGAGTGCTCGGGGCAGGCGATTGCAGTCACCAAATAACACAAACTTGATCACTTTTCAAATGACAGAAGCTCAAAGTCTTAGTCTACACTTTTGTTTGAGTCAAACGTGGCCTCTAATCCGAGATTTAGCCATCGTGCAAACGTGATTGTCCAAACGTCTTACAGCTTTGCCTTTCATGTTTGGGTCCCGAGAGCTGAGAGCAAAAACACCTGTGACTGAGCACATGTGCACTGTCCTCCTCATCTATTTGAAACTATGGATAAATCTCAGATTAGAGGCACTTTTGACTCAAACGAAAGTGTAGACTAAGACATTGATCTTCTGTAATTTGAAAAATGATAAAGTTTGTGTTATTTGGTGACTGCAATCTCCTGCCCCAAGCACTCACGTTAACAGATATCGCTAAACTACATATACGAAACTGCTGCAAATGACACCAAAGTACTATGAGTGAGTAAAACAACTTGTTTTTATTATCAAAATAAGGTTCAGATTGTAAAAAAACATTAATATTCCTTTAAAGCTCACAAGAGTCATCTTACATCACATTGGACCTTTACTCGTTTTTCATATAAAAATCACGTACAGCGTCTTTAACCTCTCGCCCGGGGCTCTCCTCAGATGAAATGAAAGGAGAAATCCCATAATGCCCTGCTCCATCATCGAGTCTGTGTGGTTATGTCGGATCAGCTTCTCTCTGTCTCAAACACGTCGTGGATTCATCTTCTGTCTCCGGGCTGCCTCACGTCTTTATAACAAACTTGACCCATTTCTGTGGAGAAGATGAACTTTCTCTTTGGGATAATTTGACATGAAGCTCGGCGGTTTCTGTCACCGTTTTATGGTTTTAGGCTTGTTTCTATGGAGATGTCATTACTCTGCTTCAAATGTTCCACAGTGTGACACTGAACAGCTCCACTTCACATTTATTCAATCACAGGTGGTTTTATTGCAGAACCCGGGAGGGCTCAGGGAAAAATCTTTTTTGAGGTGTGGCAAGAAAGCGTGCGCTCACTTTGCAAAGCATGCCCTCCTTTTATTAAGTTACGCATTCGTGTAAGTCAGGGGTGTCCAAACTTTTTTCATCAAAGGCCACATGTATAAACACAGACAAAGCAGAGGGCCGATCGAGGGCCATAGATTGGTGCTCAGGACAGTCAATAATTGAAATATCTGCATGTTTAACACGTTAGAATGAGCTATCAGTCCTTTATTCATGCTAAGATCCTCAAAACCACACAACAAATATTAAATAATTGTCTTATCAAGGTAGATTTTCAAAAAACTTGCAGTCAAAAGTTCTGCTCAAGGTAATTTGGGCCAAGAAAAATTTGTCTGAGGGCCGCATTTGGCCCATGGGCCAGAGTTTGGACATGCCTGGTGTAAGTAGAGCCTGCTCTCAGTTGACTAAATCGTGCGCTCGTTTAAATATAACGTGCGCTCGTTTACCTAAATCCCTGGTTTACTAAATCGTGTGCTCGCTTATGAAGTCGTGCCCTCGTCGATCTAAAACGTGCTCTTGTTTAAATTTGCTCAAAACGTGTACACGAGATGTATAAAACGTGTGCTCGTTTTGAAATCGTGGCCACGCTTTAGTAAATTGTGCTCACGAGGTTTATAACGTGGGCACGACTCAATTTTAGCGAGCACAGTTTTAGTAAGACGACTCCACAATTTAGGTAAACGAGCGCACGCTCTATTTACACAGACGCGCGACTTAATAAAATGAGGACGCGATTTCACAAAACGAGGACACGCTTTGCAAAGTGAGCGCACGCTTTATTGACACCCCCCAAAAAAGATTTTCTGTGAGCCTTTATGGGCTCTGTATTTTATTGCTCTTAGAAATATCTAGAAAAACAAACACTGACTGTGAGCGGGGTCGCCTCTCCACAGATCTGACCCGGAATTTGGTCTGGTTCGATCTTCATGAAGATAGAAAGGTTTAATGCCGTACTGTGGAACATTCCAGCCAAAGGAATTACATCTACACTGAGAAAATTCAACGGACCCTCCGCCAGAAACTTCTGTAACTTCTGGTGGAGGGTCCGTCACCTGCTTGTCTCCATGGAGATGTTATTGCTTGGTCTGGAATGTTCCACAGTAGAGCTTAAACATATCTATCTCAAGGGAGACCGCTATAGGCTCCTTTACAGGTCAGATCTGTGGAGAGTCGCCCCTATTCACAAAGGGAATTATTGTATTTTCGAATGATAGAAACACGAATAAATGCTGGATGGAGCTGTTTAATGCTATACCATGGAACATTCCAGGCAAAGCAATAACATCTCCATGGAGTCTTCGCCAGAAAAGTTACACAGTGCAGGTTTAAGTGTAGTAACAGGTATTTTCATATTTTAAGTACAAAATGTCCATTCCATTGGTAGATAATTTTACTTGTGAAGCAAAATTTACTCAAACCCTGATGAAACTTTCTTAATTCAAGTCTTAAAGGTGCATTCTGTAACTTTTCTGGTGGAGGGCCTGTCACCTGCTTGTCTCCATGGAGATATTTTTGTTTTGTCTAGAATGTTCCACAGAAGAGTTTGTACCTATCTACCACGAAGGCTACTTGACAGATCAGATCTGCGGAGATCCAAATTCTTTTCTCCATGGAGACGTAATTGCTTTGTCTGGAATGTTTCACAGTATGGCATTAAAGAGCTGTAAAACCACCTGTTATTGAATAAATGTAAGGTAGAGCTGTTTAATGCCATACTGTGGAATATTCCAGACAAAGCATAGAAACAAGAAGCAGACGAACCCCCAACCAAAAAGTTACACAATGCACCTTCAAAGAAAGCTGATTTAATGATTTTTAGTCTTTTTGTGAGTTAAATAAACGTCTCATTTGTCCAATTTGCATTCCTTTGTAATGTAAAAATCTGAGTCTCATTTGAGATTACTTTCAGGTCACGGTGATCTGAACAACTTTTTTTTTAATGTTAGGTTGAATAATCTTGAATATCTTGAATAAAAGTACTTTTGTTCTCTTTAAGAAAACTCTTAGAGGATATTAAGTTCACAGATTGTACAAGACAGCCATCCTGTTGTGGAGTTGTCTGCGTCCCATTTCTCTGTCTTACCCCTTTGTCTTACCCCTACCCCTTGGTTTTGCGGGTTCATGTGAGGGCAAGGGGTGTCCCGATTCTAATTTTGATCAAGGGCTCAGGCCACGACCTTGGGCTACATACCCCTTGAAACGAAGTAAGCTCTCCACCAGACTTGGAGCGAAGGGGTACGCCTACAAGCTCAGGCAGGTTTTGGGATCAGGATGGCAGCGTCACATCGACCAGCCAAGGAGTCTCATAAATGTATTTTCAGCAGTTGTAATTATCAATTAACAGTTTAGCAGGTTTCCAATTACAACGCTTATGTTCTACGTTACTTTTAGTGAACTGTTGTCGCGGTGTCTGTTATCGTTTTCATCGAACTTTCATGTATAAATGAGCTAGTTTTTTTGTTGAGCTGAGGTACCCGATAACCCGATAATTAGTCTGCATCCCATTTCTCGGTCTTACCCCTTGCCCTTCCCCACCGAGCTGAGAGGGCTAGGGGTACGAATGTTGCCCTAAGAAGAAGAAGAAGAAGTGACTTTATTGATCTCACACAGGAGAAATTCTTCTTTGCATTTAACCCGTCCTTATTATTAGGATGGGTTGGGCAGCACATTACTGCGCCCGGGGACCATGATCTTCTTGCTTCGGTTTGGTCAGGACCTCAACTGGAGGATTTTACCTGGAGCATGTTTTGGGTTGATGGGAGAAACCGGAGTGCCCGGAGGAAACCCACCCAGACACGGGGAGAACATGCAAACTCCACACAGAAAGGCTCAGGCGACCCGAATCTTACAGCCATACCAACGTGCCACACGGGGATTGAACCTGGAACCTGCTGTGGAGCATGAGCGCTAGCCACTCAGCCACCGTGCTGCCAAGAAATGGAACACCACTCGATTACCGTTTGCATCATCGTCCCTTGTCTCTACCTGAGCTGCTACGTCTAGAGAGGCGACAACAATTGAAAAGAAACTAGCTCGAAAGTTCAATGAAAACGATAACGCCGGCTAAACAGACATCACTACAATTAAAACCGCAACAACAGTTCACTAAAAGTAACGTAGAACATAAGCGTCATAATTGTAAACCTGCTAAACTGTTAATCGATAATTACAACTGCTGAAAATACATTTATGAGACTCCTCGGCTGGTCGATGTGACGCTGCCATCCTGATCCCAAAACCTGCCTGAGCTTGTAGGCGTACCCCTTCGTTCCAAGTCTGGTCGAGAGCTTACTTCGTTTCAAGGAGGTTGTAGCCTGAGGTTGTGGCCCGAGCCCTTGATCAAAATTAGAATCGGGACACCCCTTGCCCTCACATGAACGCACAAAACCAAGGGGTAGGGGTAAGACAAAGGAGTAAGACAGAGGAATGGGACGCAGCCTTAACGTCATGATCCTCCAGTCTCTCCCTTCTGTGTCTCCTGCCTTGGGAGGAGTCGCCTTTCACCATCTGCAGCCTCCTGGTGATCATCACACCTGAGATCCATCCCCAATCTGCTCCTGCCCATATCAGCCCGTTCTTCCTCCACTCCCTGCCAGTTCATCAGTCGTCAGTCAGTTTGCTGCCAGTTTACCACACCGTGCTCCCTGGATCTCCCCTCTCGGTTCACCCGTTCTTTTCGTGGCTCATGTTCCTTCAGACCCCCCGGCCTTGTGTCTCTGCCTCCACCAGACCCCTTTGCCCATTTCCAATTCCATCTGTACAATAAATCTGTTAACCTTACCTGAGTTCTGGTCTGCGTCCTACACCTGTGCCCTATAACAGTTAAGGCCCTTCAAGTTTAAATAATCTATCAGGTATTAAAGGTCCTAGATGACACAAAATGGACTCTTGTGAGCGTTAATCCATGTTATAATGTTGTTACATCATCAAAAACAGACCTTGACTTGACTGTTTTGTTTCATTCACGCGTGTTTGAATGAAATAATCCTGGTTTTTAAGTCTGTCTACGCCTCTACAGAGCTGTTTAATGTCATACTGTGGAACATTTCAGGCAGAACGGTGACATATCCACGGACAAAATCATTTGACGGACCCTCCACCATAAAAGAATCTTAATTTAAGTCATCTTTACCTAGTTACATTGGAGTTTTTGCAGTGTGGATGTGGGGGGAGCTCTCGTTTCAGTGCCTTGGGTGAGAATCTGGAGTCTGCTGTGATTTCAACACTTCATTTAGCGGTTTTCCACTTATTTTACATACATACATCTTTATTACAATCTCAGAGGATCACAGTGAAATTAATTATTGAATATGAAATGAAAAGGGGGGGAAGCTTAGGGTGTTGGTGATGTTTTACTTTATATAATGTACATTTCAAAATACAGTGAACCCTCGTTTATCGCGGGGGTTAGGTTCCAGAAATAGCCCGCAATAAGTGAAATCCGCGAAGTAGGACAATTTTATATTTTACAATTATTCTACATGTTTTAAGGCTGAAAACGCTTCACCAGACACATTATACACCTTTCTGAGACTGGTATTAACATTTTCTCACATTTTTCTCTTGTTTAAACACTCAAACTTTTGTAGATTTTCATTAAAATATATTAATAGTGGGGCGGGGGCACGTGACACGCGGGCACGTGCGCGCGGACACGTGCGTTTGTTTTGGTACCACATATCCATGCCATGTGCGAAAGTCGAGTGGAAAGCGACCTGGATATCATTTTGGGAAAGACTCAAGCCAATGCTAACAGTGCCGAACCGCTAACAGACGCCTCTGAGCACCACAAGACCAGGTAAGACCAACCTGCGCTCACAAGAGTTGGTTGCATTTCACCCCGGCTCCAAAATCAGTCCGCTATCAATGCGTCGCCAATACTCCACAGCTCTCTAGGACGGGGCCGACCCCGTCCTAGAGAGCTGTGGAGTATTGTGGAGTATTGGGTTCGTCCTCTCGTCCTCTCACGGGGAAGAGCCACTGTCTCCTCTGTGCGCGCGAGTGTCCTCTCCCCGCTGCGGCTCCCCCGGACGCTCCATGTTGATTCTTGGCTCTTCCATGGTCCGGCTCGCACTCTCTTCCATGGCTCGTGCAAGTAAACAAAGGCCACACCTCCTGTCACCCAGGCGCTCTCGTGAAGGAAATCTGAGACTGTCCCTACCATCCCTGGTCTAGACCTGGTTTAGTCCTGGTTTAGACCTGGTTTAGTCCTGGTTTAGACCTGCTTTAGACCTGGTTTAGTCCTGGTCTAGTCTCTTAGCTAATCAGGGCGCAGGACAGAATGTTACACTGTAAAAAAAAAGTTACACTATAAAAAAAATTGAAAAAAAAAAAAAAAAAAATTGGAAAAAAAAATCCGCGAAACAGCGAGGCCGCGAAGAGTGAACCGCGATACAGCGAGGGTTCACTGTATCATGATGAAATTAATTATTGAAAATGGAAAGCAATTCATGAATAAATAATAAAAAGTCTGAGTTTAGAAACACGGTGACTGAATGGATGGCACTCAAGCTTCACAGCAGCAAGATTCCATTTTCAGTCCGAAGTTCTTCCTCACTTCCCTTATGCATTCAGAGCATCCTAATTCTTCACCATGAGTTTTAACTTTTTGCACTTTTTTTTTGACATGACAGTAAAGCTAACAACAATTTACACACGCATTTCCTGATAATAAGCACAATAAAATGCATCTAATTTGTAATTAGATGCATTAGGGCCAGTGAGGGTCATGGCTGGTTAGGCACTGACTTCATCAGTGACGTCACCAGGTGTCGGCAAGTAAATCTGGCCCGGAGCCAGTTTCATTCACTGTAAGTAACTGGTGCTCGGAAAATTTTTGATGTGAAGCTGAAAATTAATTATTATTGTTCAGTGCATTTTCCAGAGCACCGAGTAGTGTCATAAATTAAAATAGCGACGTTTGTAGCGCGATCTGGCTCTGAATGTGAGCGGTGGACCGCTCATGTTTAACGAGGCTTGTTTGTAAATTTTTCAGGTCACAATATCCATCTGAGTCCAGACATCGTCACAGCAGGTTGAGAAAAGAAGGAAAAGCAGAAAAGACTATTTCTTCCCACGCTGTTTGAAAAGAGTGAGTCTTTGGTCCCGTAGTCTGGAGCAAACCCTTTAGCTCCGGCGTTGGTCTTCCTTTAATTATAACCTCCTGCTTCGACCCAAAGTCCAGTTTAGAAAATTGCTCAAGCTTTAATATGAAATCTTCCTCCATTTAAAAAGTCGGGCCAGACAAGAAGAAAAAAGTGAACGGATTATTAAACTTGACGTGCAAACTCTAAATTGTATCTTGTGTCACTTATTCTAATCTGCTGCTCCAGGAGTTGCAGAAGAATCCCTGGGCTCACGAATGCCTCTACCATGAGGCCAGGTAACTACAAGCCTCACCCGGCGCCTTTTCACCGCCGCTTTAACCCGGCGCCTTTTCACCGCCGCTTTAACCCGGCGCCTCTTCACCGCCGCTTTAACCCGGCGCCTTTTCACCGCCGCTTTAACCCGGCGCCTTTTCACCGCCGCTTTAACCCGGCACCTTTTCACCGCCGCTTTAACGCAGAATCTGTCACTGCTGAGCTACAGCACAGTCAGTCCATGTGAGGCACCAACATGCCCAAAGACCACTATTTGAATGGGAAAAGTGAAAATTCAGCCATTTTGAATAAAAAAATGTATTAAAATGGTGAAGTTAAATAGAAAATAACTTTATAGTACAAATCATTGGGTAAATCTAATCTATTTATTTCACTTTTTTTTCTCTGTGATGACCGCACGTCACTGATCGGGACGTATTTTGACCTCAAGAGCTGCTTATATCCATACTGGGGCAAGACAAATCAGGTACAGGCCCTTTAAAGGTGTTTTTCTTTTCTCTATTATTCACATAAAACCTCTCTGACAGCTCACAGCTCTCTCTGCTTCACTGAGCAAACACATCTGGCCACTCACTACTTCAGACTTGAACTACTTTATGAACAGAAAAAAAGAGTCTGTTGGGCATTCCGGCTTGTATCTCCCATCTCATTTTGTTGATTTCAAAGTCAGATCACATCAGCGTGTAGCCTGTCTCTCCTGTCGCTCCTGCCGGTCATGTCGTTCTTACATAAGCTGACTGAGTCCAGCCCAGCGTTCTCTTCTGCTCCGTCAGTTTGAGCTTGTGATGGACTTCACAAAGGCTCCCAGGACCTTCTTTTGTAAAACTCCTGCTTTTCCTTTGACTGTTTCACTCTTTTCTGTTGCTGTTCTTTCTAATCAGACAGCTCTGACCATCCTCTGATCCACTGCTTCTTTATTTTCAGACCATCTTCTGACCCTCCTTTGATCACTTGGCTAAACTACTGGTTCTTTCCTTTATGAGCTCCTCTGAGATGTTTGCACAATTCATCTGCCTCTCCTTTCGCTGTTGTTTCACGCTCTTCTGAACTATTCCTTTTGATACATCTTTGGCCATTTCTGACACTCCTCTGATCCACTGCTTACATATTTTCTGACCTTCTAACCATCTTCTGACCGTCCTTTGACCACAGACTAAAACTACTCCTTTACTCTCCCTCCTCCTCATTGTTATTTACCAAACTCCTCTGTGCCTTTAACCATCTTCTGACCTCCTTTGACCATTTCTAACCTCCTTTAACCACAGGCTAAACTTTCTTTTCTCACCTCCTCGGAGGGCCACCTTGTTATGTCATGAAGAGGTAGTTTTCACATTAAGAGCTCTGTTTACCTTTGGCTCAGTGGAGATTGTCAATTCCAGGGATGAAATTATCGAAATGTTTCTGATGAAGGTGTTTGGAGAGTTTAGAGTTTAATGCAATTTTCTGATCTATGTTAGAATGTCGTTTCCTCATCACAAACAGAGCTGGAGTTTTGTTTTCTTTCATTCACACACGTTTAACACACAAACCCTGCAACATAAAACACTCTGTTCCACCTTGTGATGTCATGTGGTAATACAGGAAGTGCTCCATGGTGACCCCAGTGTAACAAACACTTTGAACGCCCCAGTAT
The DNA here is from genome assembly GCA_036785185.1 of Paratrypauchen microcephalus. Taxonomy (NCBI): domain Eukaryota; kingdom Metazoa; phylum Chordata; class Actinopteri; order Gobiiformes; family Gobiidae; genus Paratrypauchen; species Paratrypauchen microcephalus. Next base: position 4,773,299 of record JAVJIX010000072.1, on the reverse strand, counting down.
TTTTCTTATAAAACTTTATGTCTGACCTGAACTCATTAGCCGTGTCTCAATTCGCAGTGTGCACAGTTCGGAGCGTGGTTTTAAGGGCATGTACGTCACTTCCGGCGCGACGACTGCTGTCCCATTTCTTTTTTGTCCCATGCGCGTCTGAAGACCGCATTCGTTTCCATGGAAATCGAGGCGTGGACCAACTGCGTGAAAAAGCACACTTCGCGCAGTCATATATCCCAGCATGCAGCGCGTGCTTCTTCTTCTACGGGAGAAAATGGAGTCGGCGGCTGCTTCCTGTAGTTGTGAGACCTGTCGCATTTCGCCGACGCCCATGCGGTCCACGGACTGCACTCAGGGCTGAGCAAGTATGCACAGTCTTGACTGCGGTCTGAGCCCCCTGAGAATTGAGACACGGCTATCAAGTCCCTAAGCGACATAAACATCCTGGTATGACCATGTAACAGTCATGTGACTCTAACAGGAAGTGGGCTCTCCAAAATGCTGCTACATCCTGTGCACAAAGGAAGCAGCTCATTTTAAAAAGCAGTTTTTTTGATACTACAGGTACCGTATTTTCCGCACTATAAGGCACATCGGATTATAAGGCGCACCTTCAATGAATGGCCTATTTTAAAACTGTTTTCATATATAAGGCGCACCGCATTATAAGATGCATAGAATAGAAGCTACAGTAGTGGCTGACTACAGTAGCCATGATTAACCAATATTGATCCATATATAAGGCGCACTGTCGGCTTTTGAGAAAATTGAAGGCTTTTAGGTGTGCCTTATAGTGCAGAAAATACGGTAATTTCAAACACATTAACAGTTCCAATGCTTTGATAACATGTCCTGTATCATATTCAACCTGGTCTTCTGGGTTAAACTGCACACACCTCCACAGGAGCTGTTAACTTGAAAACTATTACTACAACATGACATCACGGGGTGGAACAGAGTGTTTGGAGCTTTGGAGATGTAGACAGACTAATAATAAAGAGTTCCTCAAACACCTGAATGAAACAAACACAACTCCAGGTGTGTTTTTGAGGAGGAAACAAGATTATAACATGGCTTAACGCTCACAAGAGTCTGTTTTGTTTAATATAGGACCTTTAAACTGTGAGGTGTTCTACGTTCGTCATTCACCTGTTCCTCCTCCTCCCACTCTGTCCTCTCTCTGTGACAGTTCAATCCCCAAACACCAGGACTGTGAGTGACAATCACCCTGCACCAAGGAACATCAACACAAGAAACCCAGATTTATCTATGTGCTCTAAATTTAGCTTTTATTGTCAAAAAAAGCAACATTATTTCTGTATTAAAAGAGGACATTTTATGCATTTTTAATTTGATTTCTGAGCGCACACTGAAGACAGCCTTGCAAAAAGGATTAAATAAACAAGCGAGAATGAAGCTAAACGTGACTGCGGGTCTGTTTCTGAGGAGGGAACAGCAATACTGCCGATTTAAAAGCTGAAAATCAAGTCAAGTTTGTGAAATATGTATGTGTTATGTGTTACCTGAGCAGCCAGAACCACTCACTGTGACAAAACTTTACACAGACGTGTGGATCTCGAGCTGTGTCCTGTCTCTCTAATTGTAGACGGCGTGATTGACAGATGGATTAACCAATCAGAGAGCTGAATGGTCAGTTTGTGTCATTTTACTGAAGAGATTTACCAAGAGCTGTACAAAGTTTAATACAGAAATTAGGTTAGGTTGCGTTATTTGTACCCGTAGGTAAATTTATTTTGCAGATTTGAGAGGCTGGTCCCACATTTCACATTTGATTTATTCACATTATAGACAATAGACACATATATGGAAAAAAACTAAACAAAACAACAACATTGCAATAAAGTGTTACTTGAGTACAGAATGGTAAAGGGAGAAATTCAAGTTGTCAACTGGACAAGGTTTATTTGGTCGAAGACGTTTCACAGCTCATAACAAGCTACTTTGTCAGTTCTGGCTAGAGTGCTGATGGACACTGCTGAAGGGAGGAGCTAACTACAAAGAATTTACTATGAAACTATCACACCTCTTTGTTTTCTGTTTCTATCTGGGGTCTTTTTTGTCCTTTGGTCCACCCAAAGGACAAAACACCGAGCCACAAACAAAGCAATGTGGTCTACTCCATTCAGTGTAGTGAAGACTGCGGTGAGCGCTACATTGGAGAAACAAAACAACCACTTCACAAGAGGATGTACCAACACAGACGAGAGAGCCAGAGTGGACCTTCATATGCCTTACATCTCCACCTAAAAGCCACGGGCCACTCATTTGAGAACAGTGAGGTTTGAGAGGGGAGTAAAAGAGGCTATTTTTATCAAAAAAGAGAATCATTCTTTGAACAGGAATGGAGGGGTCAGACACAATTTGTCTCCCATCTATAATTCCATTCTCAAACCTAAATCAAAACAAAAAAAGAAAACAATAGGACTAGCCGGACCCATTATGGTACTGAATGGTTCTGCTAAACATGACCCCAGACAGAAACTGAAAACAAAGAGGTGGGATAGTTTCATAGTAATTTCATTGTAGTTAGCTCCTCCCTGCAGCTAGATATAAGCAGTGTCCATCAGCACTCTAGCCAGAACTGAAGAAGTAGCTTGGATGAGCTGCGAAACGTCTTCGACGTTTGTCCAGTTGACAAATTGAATTTCTCCCTTTACCATTGATTCTACCTGGACGACTGAGGGATTCTTCACACATCGCATACAGAATATTTTTTGAAACACATTCACAACCGAACCTGGAGTTCAGTTATGTCGACGTACAGAGATTACCGTGCCTTACCTTCTCTTTAGTGTGGCTCTGAGGGCAACTGGCACACACCTGGCACACACCTGGCACACACCTGGCATACACCTGGCACACACCTGGCATACACCTTTTACTTTCCTCAGTTCTGGTTCACAGTGTCAGGCCCGTGGCAGAGGTGCTCAGAGCTGCACTTTTGATGAATAAATTTGACTTCGACAAACTGAACTGATCCACAAGGGAAATGACTTGAACACAGCAGCTCACAGATCACAATATATTTTAATAACAAAGAGAAAAAAATATAAATACATTCTAAATAAGTAGCAAAAATAGCAAGACAATGGTGTCAAATTATATTCAAGAATGTTTATTTGTCATATGCAGGATCAACACAAGGTCAACAATGCAATGAAATGTTTAGGATCAGAAGAACCGTTGACTCGCTGAGATAGTCAGAAGTACTAATAACAGCAATAATAGTACATAAAAGTGATAGGATAAAAGTGTTGCAAAAAGTGCCGGGGAAAAGGTAAACAATATAATAAAAATATGTAATAAAATATTATAAAATACAAAGGTGCAGGTAGGATTAAATAAGGTGTAAGCAGAGTATTTCACAGATTGCACATAATATAGTATAAGTATTGCACAGATTATTGAACAGGTAACAGTAGTTTACAGTGAGGTAGTGACAAACATGATACATTCATACAGAGCAGCAGCAGTAAATATATTCTGCATAATGAAAAATAAGAAGATTGACTTTATTGACCTCACACAGGAGAAATTGTCCTCTGCATTTAACCCATCCTGTTATTAGGAGCAGTGGGCAGCACATTACTGCGCCCGGGGACCATCTCCATGATCTTGTTGCTTAGGCTCGGTCAGGACCTCAGCTGGAGGATTTTACCTATGGTAATACAGAAAGGTCCGGGCGACCCGAATCTTACGGCCATACCAACCACATGGGGATCGAACCCGGAACCTTCTTGCTGTGAGGCGTGAGTGCTAGCCAGTCAGCCACCATGCCGCCATAGTTGAGTGCAGTATTATTTAGAGTGTTATCCAGAGTTCAGTAGTCTGACATCTTGGGCGTAATAGCTGTCTTTGAGTTTTTTTGTGCATGCTACTGTATATAATGCTAGTGCTATATAAATGTATATCTACAAGGGAGAGGGGCTCGGAGTAGAGATGCTGCTCCTCCACGTCACGAGGAGCAGCTGAGGTGGCAGGTGGCTCGGGCGTCTGTTCTGGATACCTCCTGGACGCCTGTTCCGGGCACGTCCCACCGGGAGGAGGCCCCGGGGAAGACCCCAGGACATGCTGGAGGGACTATGTCTCCCGGCTGGCCTGGGAATGCCTTGGGGTCCCCCCGGAGGAGCTGGAGGAAGTGTCCGGGGTGAAGGAAGTCTAGGAGTCCCTGCTTACACTGTTGCCCCCGCCACCCGGCCCCGGATAAGCGGAAGAAAATGGATGTATGGATGGAAAAGTAAATAAAAATACATCTCAGCTAAATACAAGAGGTCATAAGGAAAAAAACAGCACAAAGACGATATGATGATGCTGTTGCCATTTTAAATGTAGGTTCTTCTGTCCATGAACTCTTGTGGCCGGAAAACTTTCTTGACCATCTGTGACATGTCATTTGTCACCTTAAAGTGGGACTAAACCTCTGAACTCTGCTCACAACCACATTTCAGATAGAGCTGCTGAACTGGACAGTACCTGGAGGACACCGCACTCACTCCAAGAGAGACGAAGGGTCTTTTCTGGGCTCAGTTCACTCGCATGTTGTCTACAGACGTCTGCAAGAACTACAGAGTTGTTTTTATATATAGAATATTTATTATGCCCCAAAATGACTTAATTTGAGTCACAAACTTCTCTCTTTCTAAACAGATGTGTCCTCTGCTGAAGTGTTCATTTTATTTGTGTACTTTTTAAGAAAACTTCTTTTTTTTTGAGAACTGAAGAAGCAGCTTGGATGATCTGCGAAACGTATTCAACCAAATAAACTTTGTCCAGTTGACAAATTGAATTTCTCCTTTTGCCAAGGACGACTGAGGGATTCTTCACATACTTTTTAACATGTTGTCAGTCACATCCTCCGACAGCTCTGTTCACTGCCTTATCTTAAAATATTTATTCATTTTAGCACGGCTCAGCAGAAAGCTCAGAGATACAATTAAACAGGAAGTAGTGATGCCACCAGAGAGGCTGCCGCGCACTATTGTGTCCAGAGCCCATTACGAGTGTGTTTAGCGCCTCGACCGGGGCCTCACATGTGTCTGTCAAAAGGTGTTCTCTGACTGGTTGTTGCCGTGATGATATCGCTCTTCATTTGCATAAAGTTCATGTCAGTTCTGCTGCGCTCAGGTCGTGCAGATCGCGGCGTACCTTTGTGTTAGTGCGCGTTATTATGTAATGGGACTCTCTTTCAGAAGCTGTGCAGTTTGTTCTCCGTGTGCTCCTCTGTCTGCTGGGCTGCTCTGTTGGATTTTAAGGTAAGAGACAAGCCCTTTGGTCTGGCCCGGATGCAGCCAAAAATTCTTACATTGTTTTCTGTATATTTATGAGGAGCTTTGAGGTGCACATTTTGCTGGAGCCTGGGCTGCACCATGGGAGACTGGGGTTTGAAGTGCCTCTGTGCTGTGATGTAAGATGTGTATAATAAATATAGCTGCAATATAGCTAAGCTGCAATGTGGGGCCAAGCAGTGACCCAGCCTAATTTGATGACGTTGGATCAGTCTTCGCCCAAGGATCCCAGGGATACCAAGTTTTTGAAAATCGGACGTACGGTTCAAAAGTTACAAGCAGAAATGTCCCTCAAATTTTGACCTGTTGGTGGCGCTAGAGGGTTTGAGCTGGGGCCCTGTAATTTTTTGTGGAGAATCCTGGGACAGATTAGAATACGTGTAAAAAGTTTGAAAATAATCCTATGAAGGGTTCCCGAGATATGAGCTCACTTCCTGTTTGGCGACTTTTAGGACGTGTTTGATTGGCTGTCACGACCAAATGATAAGAGATATCAAAAATCCAGCGATGTTTCTGATGAGGCTCAGTCCAAAGATGCTATGTACCAAATTAGAGCAAAATTGATCCAAAATTGAGTAAGGAGAAACATTTTGAGTGTTTTTCATAAAATTCAAAATGGCGGAAAATCTACCCTGGCGGAAAATGACGTCACAGAATGCGTTGGATTCGTCTTGCCCCAAGGAGTCCAGGGAGGCCAAGTTTTGGGAAATCGGACGTACGGTTGTCACGACAAAACGATAAGAGATATAAAAAATCCAGCGATGTTTCTAATGAGGTTCGCACATGTAGCTCACTTCGACTAGATCAAAGACAGATCAAAGGTACATTCCTGCGTTGCCTAGGCAAGGCAGAAAATTCCTGAAAATTCCTGCAAATTTGACCTGCTGGTGGCACTTGACGGTTGGGGGTGGGGGCCTATAAATTGCTGTAGGTAATGAGGAGACTGGCTGGAATGTGCATGCAAAATTTCACAACTTTTTACCAGACGGTTCTAGGGGTTGCCATAGACTCCCAGAGGCGGAAGAATATATAATAATAAGAATAAGAATCAGTAGAAACACTATAGGTGCCTACGCAGCTTAGCGCTGCTTGGCCCCAATAATAATAATAATAATAATAATAATAATAATAATAATAATAATGATGCGTTTAACTATTTGAGTATTTAACTGCCTATACCATTTTATTTTATTGTTTTTTAGTTTGATATTAACATATGTCACTACACATTCTGACGTTTTTACAGAAATGGTTTTATAAGTTGCCGTCTCTGCCTCTGGTTGAACTCGCATGTCTCCGTCTCACAGTATTTTACGCCACAGCAGGACAGAGCTACACCTCCCATCCTGAGCCCACAGGGGGCGTCCTCTGGGCTCACACCTCTTCATCTGCTGGCGGTGAGGAAGGTCTCCTCAGTCACAGACCCAGTGTAAATTCATACCTCAAGTATTTCTGTAAATGACGTCAATGGCCTTAAAATGGAAACACTAAGTCCACTATTTTCAGCATTAAGCTGTGTTCATGTCACGATTCCTGTTTTGTCTTCACTGGGGCTCATTCATGAATCTTTTCTTAAACATTTTTCATAACTTCCAGAAGATGTGGAGGGAACTATGCCCCAGAGTCACAAAACGTTCCTTTTGTAGTGACAGTTGTGCCAAATTCACCACCAGCTACTAACACCTCTGTGCTCATTTACTATTAATTTACATAGAAAATGAATATGTATTTGGTTAGAAACGCCCTCAGAGCTTCCAAATATGTGACAGACCATGGCAGAACCCACCACAAGTCGCTCAGAGCAAACAGGAGAAAATGACATTAGAAGTATTTTTTTTATGATTATCACATTTTTGCCAAATGTGTGAGTTGAGATCATGAAGAAGCGACTCCATGTTTCAGATAACAGCATTAGTTGCTTTAAATGCCAAGATTTTGTCCTTGTCTTTGAAATTGGCTAGTTTTTTTGAAAGAATTGTGGCATGTGTACATTACAATAATTACCGTACTGGCGCTCCAGGCCATTCACATGATGATTATCGCTCTCTTGTTTTCTTTTTCAGCTGTGTGCAAACCTCGTGCCTACTTAAAGGAATATTAACGTTGTTTTTACAATCTGAATCTTATTTCTGTAATAAAAGGAGTTGTTTTACTCACCCATAGCACTTTGGTGTCATTTGGAGCAGTTTCGTAGATGTTGTGGTTTAGCGATTCGTAGATGTTGTGGTTTAGCGATATCCGTTAACGTGAGTGCTTGGGGCAGGCGATTGCAGTCACCAAATAACACAAACTTTATCGGTTCAGTTTGGTCAGGAGGATTTTACCTATGGTGCATGTTTTTTGGGTTGATGAGGGAAACCCAGAGGAAACCTACCCAGACATGGAGAGAACATACAAACTCCACACAGAAAGGCCCAGAACCTTCTTGCTGTGAAGCGTGAGTGCTAGCCACTCAGCAACCGTGCCGCCAATGATGACCTGGTTAATATAATAATATAAGTTAAGTATTTTATATTGTTTTATTTCATATCTTCATTTAAATTTAAAATATCTTAATATATATATCTAAAAATATTTTTAGATACAGTCAAATAATGTGAACATGGATCAGGGCGTAAAGTGAACGTGTTGTGAATGAGGATGCTTGTGGACTGGGACTTTTTACAAATTTTTATTAAAAAAAATAGTTTTTCCAACGTTTTGAAATTGAGCCTGTTGGGCTTTTTTGATAGAACTTCTCAACTTTTCTACTTCTGTAGAAAAGCCGCTCCCACGGCACAGATGAGGCTGGAGTCACTCAGAGTCACTTTGAAATGAATTTGAATTCAGATCAAGTGAAACTCTGAGAGAAACAGGAAGAAACAACAAGGAAATGAAAACAAATCCCTTGTTTTCCGATGTGAGATCAATATGGTCCCACATGGAGGAAACCTTTAACCTGAGGCTCCATAGTTCCTGATGATTTTGATGAACCCTAAAAGATCAGAGATTCTTTTGAAAGATGCTCTTCCTTATTAACCAGACCCCCCAGGATTTCGCGGGCATTTTTTGTGATTGTTTCGGGCTAAAATGCCTGAATTTGCGGGAGCTTTTCCAAAAAGTTGCGATGAAAGTTGTGGTGCTTTTAAGGTTTTTGTTGCGATTTTGTTGCGGGAGGAAGTGAAAGTTGCGATAAATAGTTGCGATTTTCGCTTTTTGTAATTAAAATTGAGTAATATTTTGAATACTGAGTTATTACTGACAAAGAATAATACAAAGACACAGAGATCACAGATATGGTCCTAAAACAACCTTACCAACATCGAAAATAAATTACTTCTAGGAGGAGAACTGTTTCGCCCGGTCTTTTGCTGTTATTATTGTGGGCAAATGGCGCCGCAGACATGTTTCTTTGCCATTAGAAGCCGTGTCCCAATTCCCAGAGTGCACAGCTCGGAGCGTGGCCCGAAGGGCATGTGCGTCACACATTTCGACAGAACACCAGCGTGACGACTGCTGTCCCACTTCTTTTTTGTCCCATGCGCAGTTAACACGCGGTCCGAAGACCGCAGTCGTTAAGCGGTCCGCGGACTGCAGTCAGGGCTGAGCAAGTGTGCACCTCCTTGACTGCAGTCTGAGCCCCCTTCGGGCCGCGCTCCGAGCTGTGCGCTCTGGGAACTGGGGACACGGCCGCAGTTTTGTTTTGTCACACGGAAGTAAAGCAGAATGTTGCGGCTTCCAAACTCAAACCTTTTAGCCGCAGAGAATATGAGGTTGGGTCCTATGGCTCGCAGATTTGTGACGCGCAAAGAGGAGGCTATGGTGACAGATACGCTGAGATCCAGATATGCGTTTTGTGCATTTATTACAAAATGAGCGCACACAGCTATGACAGCGCAGCAGGATGAAATGGAACTCATGAAAACCAACAGGATGAACAGATTAACGTGAAAGATGAATGAATGGTTTTTCGTTCAACAAAAAATACGGCTACACCCCAACCCTGACTCTCTCCTCTGTGTGACAGGTGAGCGCGCGCTTTTACACGCACACACTTCCGTACGTGCACACACCCACACTCACGTGAACCACCGCCTCTGCCGCACACACACACACAAACGCACCGTGCACCTCATCTCAGTTATGTCTCCTACACAGAAGGAAGTTGGTCGGCGTTCAATACGTCGCCGATGATTGGTCAAAATTTGTAAAAATTGCGGAAAAGTTGCGGTGATTGGTCAAAATTGCAACACCGCCCTGAATTCGCGGGGATTGGCTGAAGTTGCGTTGAAGTTGCAAATCGCAACATCGCGAATTCCTGGAGGGTCTGGTTAACACAGTTTGGCGCATCAGTGTCAGTTCGACACAGGTCCTGTATCGATTCCTGTATCAGTCACGTGATTGTAACAAACTGATGCCCGCACCGACGCGGGGTTTTGCTCTGTGAGCTCGACGCATCGGTGTTGCAGGACCATCACTAGCTTTACTTTACATGTATTAAATTACCGATGGTTTTATAGCTCAAAAATACCTTGGAAAAACAGACATTCTGACTGTAAACGGGGTGGCCTTTCCACAGGTCTGACCTGTAACTTGTTTGCACCTTTTAAACCTGGAATAAACTTGCTTCACGGTGAAACGCAGACTCTCGTCTGTACAAGAAGAGCAGTAGTTGGCTAACAGCAGCCTGAGCTTAGGTTGGGCTGGGGGCTTCACCCTGTCAGACCTCATCATCGTCAGCTCGCCGTTCCTCTCCACAGACGCGCTCAGGTTTAGAACAGCCATCTCTTTCAATACACCGTCATTTATCCTGCTTTATCTGTGTGAGTAAACAACACGCAGGCGGCTCACTCAACGATCGACTTAGCGACTGGGTTTAAGACGAACCCGGGAGAAGAAAGAGGAGGAGAGGGAAACGGTGCTGGGGAAATGGATTGAGTCGTGAAGGGAGGGAGAGGATTAGAAACGGCGAAGACCAAAGAGGAGCGGAGATGATGAAGGAGAGCGAGGAGCGGCGGAGAGCGAAGAGCGGTGGAGAGCAGTTCATTTTCTACACACAGAGATTCGAAGAGCTTTACAGAACGAGCAATCACAGAGCGAGCAATAAAAACAAACAATGATTTTAAAATGTTTTGAAAAAGAGAAGTGTGTAAAACAAACCCTCTGAGTCACACACAATTAAACAGAACAGTTTTCAGTCTGGATTTAAACATTAGAAGATCAGAGGCTTGTAAATCATCCTGCAATAAGAACTTTATTACAGTGTGGAATTCTTGTAGAGGTTCGGAGTTTTCTGCTGTTGAAAATGTCCTGCTTTCACCACATAAGTGATTACGGACCACAATAACTGTTTTCTTTCCACTCGTACTGACTAAGGCCAAATAATGTGCGTATTTCCAACGAAAGAAAGCACTTTTCTCCAGCTGAATTTGTTTTGCTTCGCTTCTGTCGCTCGTTATAGGGGTTTTATTTACACAAAATAGAAATAATGAATCATTCTGTGAGCAAAACATAACGCAAGTCACCAAATCTGTCGACTGAAATTTGATATAATAATATAAATTTATAGTCTACTGCCCTGCCCATTGACTAAACATTGAAAAACTGTCTAACGCAGGGGTGCCCAACCAGTCAATCGCGATCTACCAGTCGATCGCAGACAGAGTGTCAGTCGATCGCGTATGGCTACGTTCAGACTGCAGGGCTTAATGCTCAATTCCGATTTTTTTGTGAAATCCGATTTTTTTGCGAGGTCGTTCACATTTCCAATTAAATGCGACTTGTATGTGATCTCCAGTGTGAACTTTAAACGCCTCAAAAGTGTCCCGCATGCGCCTTGGAGGACACGACGAGTTCACGTGCAGCGAGCGTGCTCAACGTTTACGGAAGTCGCCTAAAGTTGCTGTCGTGTTGAAGCCAAAACATGTACATCTTATTTGTTTTAAGGAGGAGACGGAGAAGGAGAAGGCTTTTGGCCACGGCGTTTTGTGGGGCAGCGGCAGCAACGTCCGTAGAAATGAACGTGTTGGTGCGGAGTCGCAGACAAGAGTGGTGGGATTGCTACGTGCTTCGCCGCTTCACTGACACGGAGTTTATATATTATTTTCACATGACGAGAAGAACGTTTGTGTACATTTGTGAGCGCCTACTTGTACCACTCTCGCTGGAGGAAACACACCCAGGTCGAACGTTCAGACCGTTCAGACTGGCCGTTCAGACTGAAGTCGCATGTCAAAAGATCAGATATGTATCGGTTTTAGGACCACATATCTTGGGCTACGTTCACACTGCAGCCTGAAGTGACCCAAATCCGATTTTTTTGCCCCTATGCGACTCACCCCAAAAGCCCATATTTGCCATGTCTAACAGGTCATTCTAAAATAGTCATAGTCATAGTCATAGTTTGCTTTATTGTCGAAAAGCAATCATGTACATGTACATAGAATGAATTCGAAATTTCGTTTCCCCACTAACCAGGCAGGACAGTGATAGAGTGGGCTAGGGGAGGGGCCGCTGCACTTGCGCGCGCCGCCGACTGGGAGATGCAGAACAGAAAAGATGCAATACAAGATCAGTGACAATTTTAACAACATGTAATGACAGAAAAACAATTGGAGATATAACATAAGGTGATCTTTTTTGTTGGTAACATAAGGAAGGATGTGGGGGGGGGATCAGATTGGAAATCGATGAAGTTGATTGAACCGAGAGCAGAGGTCAGACCTTCTAAAGACAGGGAATTTCTACTATTATTTCTGTTTTCAGTGACAGTGTAAGAGTGAGTGCCATGTTTATGTAGAGTCCCGATAACAAACCACAGTTCGTGGCCTTGGAGGTGTTGATGCAGGGAGGCGAAGTCAAAACACAGATAACCATTGGAGCCAAGACAAGATTTTCACAGGAGACATAATAATAATCCAGGGGGGTTAATTTAGAAATACATTTTTAGAGACCCAGGTAAATAATTTAGACTGAGCTCGGGTGCCAGACCCCCATCTTCATATCGCCATGAAGATTCATGAGAGATCTCATTAGTTCCTCTTGGCGCACAGACTGCGCTGCGTTGGCTTTACACAGTTCTGTCACCATCCCCGTGATGATATCCAAACGTCGAGATGTTTCCTTCGGTTGAAATCCATCCAAAAGGACCTCAACCTGTCCCACTTTCTGATGTAATCCTTTCACAAGATCTCCAACGCCTTCACAATGGCTCGAAATTTCTGCGGACAGCTTAGGGGACTCTTTACTAGCTGCCAGCTTACAAATTATGCGATAGATCATGGACAATCCCAGGCCAATTAACAGATGTCCAGCTATCAGAAATCCAAATACGTAAATATCCTCCACATCCTCCAGGTACATTGGTGCCAAACATACGACTTGCCACGCACGATACGAGTCCCTCGCATATCCAGCAGCAAAAGTACCATCTGGACACGCCGCTTCTCCCGGAGCGGCACTCCTCCGTGAAAAAAGAGTATCAATAGCGCTGAGGGTCCAGCTGATCACATCCATCTTTTTGAAATTTGGAAAATCTGCTCCAAAAAGCGAGAAAATGACGAAAACAAGAGAGGCGCGCAGACAGCAGGAGCAATAGATAAGAGAGGAAAAAGAGAGACATCTGCTCGCTCTCAGGGTCAGAACAGAACAGAATGGACTAGAATGCAGGAAATCACCCCAGACCCCCCATCTCTTGGTAGACCTCAGCACACCATCAACCTCAAAAGTAGATCTCGGTTAAAAAAAAAGATTGAGCACCCCTGGTCTTAAAAAGTCCATATTAACCCTCTCTACAAGATCCTGTGGTTTTTATTTGGCTATTTTGTCTGTAAATAATTATGTTTATATCTATTTCTAACATGGAACTGGCTCCAAATTCACTCCTATAACTGCTAGCCTCAGTGAGCTTAATTTGACTGGAGCAGAGGCTTAGTCCAGCTCTTTATACAGTACAGTCTATGGCTCCAGCGCAGACTGAAATGATGTAGATAAACTCAGATATAAACGATGTATTTAAAAAACTGAAAACTGCACTTTTTGGAGAATTTTTTTGTTGTTGTTGAATGGGAATCGATTCTTTTTAGCCTCAATCAGTTTTATTCAGACAGAAACACAGAGGTTTTTCCGAGTCTGCAGGAGCCGCAGAAGGTCACATTCAAAACCGATTCACAAACAGCCGGACGTTTGTAAAACCCTGATATTTACTGGGCTGTAACAGAGACCGGGGGGAGAGGGAAAACACACTTATGCAGGAAAGTACGGTGAGTGGATAGAGTTTTGTAAATGACTGAATGAACTTATATTGAAGGTCGGGTGACAAATGTACCCACATACGGACATTAAAGGGATAGTGTGTTTTTTTTTTAATGTGAATCTGTCATCTTCAACAGTGTCGTCCATTAACATTGACTTACCGATGACAGCGTCGTCTGGGCCCAGTTTTGCTCCGTCAAAAACAGTTGTCCGCAAAAAATTCAGCAGTCTAATTCACATGGTGCTATTTTCTCGCTTACAAGTGAACAGGCTAATAATAATAATAGGCGCGCAGTGATACGACTAAAGAGAAAATAGCACCATGCGAATGAGGCTGCTGAATTTTTCGCGGACAACTGTTTGTGATGCAAATATATCACTTTTTGGACAAATGTTGTTTTGAGAAGAAAAACAAGCTTTATTAAATGTCCCCGCTAACTTACCGGAAATACATTCGCGAGCTACGGAACCGGAGCAGAACTGGGCCCAGACGACGCGGTCATCGGTAAGTCAGTGTTAATGGATGACGCTGTTGAAGGGGACGCCGTACAGATTCACATTTTAAAAAAATAACAACAACAAAAAAACGCACTATCCCTTTAAAATACAGCCAAATACACTCTGTTCTAATGTTGTTTCCTCATCACAAACCGACCTGGAGTTGTGTTTTGTTTCACACGCCCGGTTCTTTACTGGCGGCACGGTAGCAGAGTGGTTAGCGCTCTTGCTTCACAGCAAGAAGGTTCCGGGTTCGATCCCCGGATCGCCCGAGCCTTTCTGTGTGGAGTTTGCATGTTCTCCCCGTTTTCCTCCGGGCACTCCGGTTTCCCCCACCAACCCAAAACATGCACCATAGGTACCTCCAGCTTAGGTCCTGACCAAGCCGAAGCAAGAAGATCATGGAGATGGTCCCCGGGCGCCCTAATGTGTGTGCTGCCCACTGCTCCTAATATATACAGTGAACCCTCGCTGTATTGCGGTTTCGTGGATTTTTTTTTTCCAAATTTTTTTTTTTTTTTTTTTCAATTTTTTTAATAGTGTAACTTTTTTTTTTACAGTGTAACATTCTGTCCTGCGCCCTGATTAGCTAAGAGACTAGACCAGGACTAAACCAGGTCTAAAGCAGGTCTAAACCAGGACTAAACCAGGTCTAAACCAGGACTAAACCAGGTCTAGACCAGGGATGGTAGGGACAAAGTCTCTGATTTCCTTCACGAGAGCGCCTGGGTGACAGGAGGTGTGGCCTTTGTTTACTTGCACGAGCCATGGAAGAGACTGAGTGCGAGCCGGACCATGGAAGAGCCAAGAATCAACATGGACGGGCCGGGGGAGCCGCAGCGGGGAGAGCCGCATTCGAGGGAGCCGCAGCGGGGGGAGGACGCTCGCGCGCACAGAGGAGACAGTGGCTCTTCCCCGTCACGCCGAGAGGACGAACCCGACCCCGTCCTAGAGAGCTGTGGAGTATTGGCGACGCATTGATAGCGGTCTGATTTTGGAGCCGGGGTGAAATGCAACCTACCCTTGTGAGCGCAGGTTGGCCTTTCCTGGTCTTGTGGTGAGGACTGGTGCTCAGAGGCGTCTGTTAGCGGTTTGGCACTGTTAGCATTGGCTTGAGTCTTGCCCAAAATGATATCCAGGTCGCTTTCCACTCGACTTTCGCACATGGCATGGATATGTGGTACCAAAACAAACACACGTGTCCGCGCGCACGTGTCCGCGCGCACGTGCCCGCGCGCACGTGCCCGCGTGTCACGTGCCCCCCCCTTCACTATTAATATATTTTAATGAAAATCTACAAAAGTTTGAGTGTTTAAACAAGAGAAAAATGTGAGAAAATGTTAATACCAGTCTCAGAAAGGTGTATAATGTGTCTGGTGAAGCGTTTTCAGCCTTAAAACATGTATAATAATTGTAAAATATAAAATTGTCCTACTTCGCGGATTTCACTGATTGCGGGCTATTTCTGGAACCTAACCCCCGCGATAAACGAGGGTTCACTGTATATATATATAGGATGGGTTAAAATGCAGAGAAGAATTTCTCCAGTGTGAGATCAATAAAGTTCACTTCACTTCTTTAGGCTCCGTTTACACCAGACATCCCAAGTCTTCTGGGAGTCTCCCGGAAAATTATAGTGGCTCCCTGATGCCCGCGAGTCGGATAAAATATCCCGGATTTTAGACAATGTGAGGGTTTTTTTTGTTTTGTTTTGTTTTTGTTTTGGACTGTGTAGAGCGTGCACGCGAGATAATAAATCTTGTATCATGCACGGACTACTTCAAACAGAATGAGGAGAGAGAGACAGAATTTGTGCTTGTGGAACCTGCGTGTGTGTGTTTAAGCGAGCGCTGGCCAGAGAACGCACAGATTGGTTACACTCAGCAAAACTAGCCAATCAGCTTTCAGTGTGGGCGGGCTTCAATTTACTTTGTCAGAAGTTATAATTTAGCGCAGCGAGATGGCAGAACCTAAAAAACGAAAAATATAAAACTCATTTTACGGCAGAATATACTAAAGAATATACTGTGATAAAAGAAGAATACTAAAGAAAGAATATACTAAAATATGTCCCTGTCTGATTAGGGTGAAAAATGATGACACTGTGGTGAGGTGCACTGTGGTGAGGTGCACTGTGGTGAGGTGCCCTGTGTGTAAAATAGGCTGGTGACAGGCGTTTTATGCAAACATGGACATATATTTGAAATGTTTAAACACAAATAACATTTTTAATTTTAATTTTTAATTTAATTTTAATATTTAATCATTTAATGTTTAATTTAATTTAATGTTTATGTTTAATTTTAATGTTTAAGTTAATAAAAAGTTGTTAAAATAAGTGGTCTTCTCTATTGTGTAGGGTTAGAATTAGGAAACATCTCCGGGGGGGAGTTTGGAGCTTGGGATGTCTGGTTTATACGTACGCTGGTATTTTTAAAAACTGATACATTTCCCTTCGTTTGTACCCATCTTTTACATGCAAATGGCAAATTCGCCTCTGAAAACGAATCTTTCTAAAAACTCCCGCTAGAGTGGAGATTCTGAAAAACTACGGTTTCGCGTTTGCGTGTAAAGTGAGATAAATGGAGTTTTAGGCAGCAGATGCACCAAAAGTGCGATTCTGATTGGTTTGCAGAGCATTTGCACGCTGTTTGCGTGTAAAAGATGGGTACAAACGAAGAGAAATGTCTCAGTTTTTAAAAATACCAGTGTACGTGTAAATGGGGTCTTATTTTGGAAAACGAAGGGAGAGAAATATTCGTTTCTCAACATACCCAGATATGTGGAAACGTAGCGTTAAAATTACAGGACAGAGTTGACCTAAACACAGCTGCTATTATAAGGTACGTATAAGGTTCATAATCACATGCTCCCTGACTGTTTTCAGGTGAGATTCAAACCCAGAGAGACTCGTTATAATCCAAGAGGAACTGGAGTGTATATATATATATATATACAAAAAATAAGGTCAGGACTAAAAAGTAGATGTATATCAGTTCGAGGAGATGTATGGATAGTCTGGATGACGGTTAAAAGGATCGACATCAATAAAGGCATTAAAAAAAATACAAATTTAATTCTATAGGCAGATACAGAGCGTTAGAATTATTTAAAGACTAGATTTTTAGAGATAATAATGTCGATATTCTAAAGAAGCAGGTGAGTGTGTAGGAGAAATGTTGATGATTTTGAAGAAAAAGTATTTTTCTTAGGCGTAGGAAGTGGAATAAAGTTCACTCAAAAGAACTGCTGTACTGAACTCATGAGTACTGTTATTATTATTGTGTGTGTATATATAGATATATATTTTTTCCTCTCTGTGCTGTCCAAGTTGTTGCTTGTCTTTTGCTGACAGTCGTGTCCTTGGCATCATCTTTTGTAAACAGGGTCAGGCGTTCAGAAGAGATTTTCAGCCTAAACCCCTTCGGTCATAGTTTTATGTGAAATGTTTGCAACAGTCGATTAAGTACAAGATTAAGTACATGCCTGAAGAAAATAAACTACTACTACTACCACAGGGGTGTCACACATGCGGCCTGGGGGCCAGATCTGGCCCTCCAACACCTTTAATCTGGCCCTCATCTGATTTTCTAGTAAAATATTTTAATGATATTGGTTATTTTTTGCGAAGTTTAGCACAGCAGCGTCTCTAGCGCCTTTGTACGTGGCCCCTCCCACCAGAGCAGCACAAAGGAAGATTAAAGCAGGACTTAATTCTGTGAAATGCAAACAACTTAATGTTAAAACTTTGTGATGAAATTGCATTTTTCTTATGAACAAGTTTCAGGTTGTTCATAATATTATAATATTTTGTAAAAGAAAGAGTTCATCAAATAAAAAAGACAGAGTTGCATTTCTCTGCACAAATATTTGGATTTATTAGTATTTTTGGGGTATATTTGACATGAGTTTTCTGATCCGGCCCCTTTGGGATCAAAGTAGGTTGGACACGGCCCCCAGACCAGAATGAGTTTGACACCCCTGTACTACCACTATTAGGGTCATTCCAGAATTGGAGAACATTTTACGTCCCACCCATCAAATATTAAATAATCCACATACAAAATACTAAAACATACAGCTTCTGAGTGAATTTACTTGTCCTGGGACCAAATCTAAAAAAACTAAGAGAAAATAATGCTTGAAAATAGTTTTTAAAATACCAAATAAATCTAGAGTACCCCCAACATGCCATTTTCCTCTTGTTCCACCCTCTAATGACCAAACTGAATCTTAAATAAACCAGTTACAATTAAATTAAAATTTCTTGTTTTTTGTGTAGTTTGTTTCATTTCCATCTCTTGTAACTGTGGGAACATTTGTTTTAATAGACATAATATTTCAAATAATAATTATTATTCATGGAACATGTGTCCAACAACATGCACCAACCCTGTTACAAGAACACTGTTAACCACATGATCAATCAATCAATCAATCAACCAATCAATCAATCAATCAATCAATCAATCAATTAACAGTGAACCACATGATCCCCTGGACTTGACATCATCAAACAGTTTTCCAAAAGAATGGGCAGAGCAAAGGTTTATCTTCTCTTCTATTTTTCATATTTTTATAACATCGTTGGCCTTGATTGAATGTCTCACTCTGCCTCATGCAACCCTGTTATGCAAATGATCAGAATAAGACAATTATTATTATTTTTCCTTTACTTATTTGCATGAATAAGTTTTTCCTCTTGATTAGCAGTAACAGATAAACAGCTTCTACTCCTGAGATAAAGTGAACATTAGTGCAGATCTGCAACCCTGTTACCTGCAACCCTGTTACTGTGATTAGAGGAAATCAATAAATAAACCAAATAAATCATGTAATAAAAATTTTACCATTGATCTGTAAGCTGAGCTAATCAAGCATTTGATAGTTTATTACCTATTATTGATGAATATGTAGCAGAAAATCAGAAAAGTGAAGGTTTATTTTTCAAGAATTTTAAAGCCCAAATGTCCTCCACTTCTGGAATGACCCATTACTACTACTACTACTACTCCTACTACTACTACTACTACTACTACTACTACTACTACTACTACTACTACTACTACTACTACTACTACTCCTACTACTACTACTACTACTACTACTACTACTACTACTACTACTCCTACTACTCCTACTACTACTACTACTACTACTACTACTACTACTACTACTACTCCTACTACTACTACTACTACTACTACTCCTACTACTCCTACTACTCCTACTACTACTACTACTACTCCTACTACTACTACTACTACTACTACTACTACTACTACTACTACTACTACTACTACTACTACTACTACTACTACTACTACTACTACTACTACTACTCCTACTACTCCTACTACTACTACTACTCCTACTACTACTACTACTACTACTACTACTACTACTACTACTACTCCTACTACTACTACTACTACTCCTACTACTACTACTACTACTACTACTACTACTACTACTACTCCTACTACTACTCCTACTACTACTACTACTCCTACTACTACTACTACTACTACTACTACTCCTACTACTACTACTCCTACTACTACTACTACTACTCCTACTACTACTACTACTACTACTACTACTACTACTACTACTACTACTACTACTACTACTACTACTGCTACTACTACTACTACTACTACTACTACTCCTACTACTACTACTACTACTACTACTACTACTACTACTACTACTCCTACTACTCCTACTACTCCTCCTCCTCCTACTACTACTTCTACTACTGCTACTTCTACTACTACTACTACTACTACTCCTCCTCCTCCTCCTACTACTACTACTACTACTACTACTACTCCTACTACTACTACTACTACTACTACTACTCCTACTACTACTACTACTACTACTACTACTACTACTACTACTACTACTACTACTACTACTACTACTATTCTACTACTACCACTATTACTACTACTACTTTAAAACTCCATACACTTTGAACACATTTGTAAACTATGACTTTGTGACATTTTGTTTTTGTAATTATTTATTTAAGGGACAGCGGATCTTTTAAAGAGGAGATAAAGCAAAAGAAAAACAAAACTTGTACTTGTAAATATGCAGAACTGTAGCCGAAGCTGATTTCTGTTCTTAGTCCCATCACGAGGTGGAACAGAGCGTTTGGAGCTTTGGAGATGTTGACGGATTAATAATAGAGTTACTGAAAACCATGTGTGAATGAGACAAAACACGACTCGCAGACTTCAGGCTTAAAGCTCACAAGAGTGACCTTTAAAATATGTCCTAAAACTCATGGGGTTAAAGAGGAGAACACCTGAAAGTCGATTAAGCCTTCAGTGATGTTGTGTTATTTCACTTTTAACAATGTAAAAACTAATTTGCAATTTCACAGCCTGGATCTAGCGTCGGTTGTGGTTTAGTGTCCCTCCCCTGGTCCTCCTCCTCCACCCCTGCTCCTCGTCCCCTTCTCCTCCTCTCCTGGTCCCCTTCCTCCTCCTCCTCCCCAGGTCTGGTCTGCTCCTTTTCCCCTGGTCTGCTCCTCCTCCCCTGGTCTGGTCCTCCTCCCCTGCTCCTCCTCCTCCCCTGGTCTGCTCCTCATCCCCTAGTCTGCTCCTCCTCCTCCCCTGGTCCTCCTCCTCCCCTGGTCCTCCTCCTCCCCTGGTCTGCTCCTCGTCCCCTGGTCTGCTCCTCCCCTGGTCTGCTCCTCCTCCCCTGGTCTGCTCCTCCTTCTCCCCTGGTCTGGTCCTCCTCCCCTGCGCCTCCTCCTCCTCCTCCCCTGGTCTGCTCCTCCTCCTCTCCTGGTCCTCCTCCTCCCCAGGTCTGGTCCTCCTCCCCTGGTCTGGTCCTCCACATCCCCTGGTCCTCCTTCTCCTCCCCCCCGGTCTGCTCCTCCTCCCCAGGTCTGGTCCTCCTCCGCTGGTCTGCTCCTCCTCCCCTGGTCTGCTCCTCCTCCTCTCCTGGTCTGCTCCTCCTCCCCAGGTCTGGTCCTCCTCCGCTCCTCCTCCGCTCCTCCTCCTCCTCCCCTGGTCTGGTCCTCCTCCTCTCCTGGTCTGGTCCTCCTCCCCTGGTCTGGTCCTCCTCCTCTCCTGGTCCTCCTCCTCCTCCCCTGCTCCTCCTTCTCCTCCCCTGGTCCTCCTCCTCCCCTGGTCTGGTCCTCCTCCCCTGGTCTGGTCCTCCTCCTCTGCTGCTCCTTCTCCTCCCCTGGTCCTCCTCCTCCCCTGGTCTGCTCCTCCTCCCCAGGTCTGGTCCTCCTCTGCTCCTCCTCCTCCTCCCCTGGTCTGGTCCTCCTCCCCTGGTCTGGTCCTCCTCCTCCCCTGCTCCTCCTCCTCCTCTCCTGGAGGTTTGCGTTGGCAGGCGTGAGACAAACACAGCCTCAGCCTTCACTCTTTGCCTTGGCCTTTTTCCCTGGGGTTTATTTGGACTGTGCTGTGGTGTGTGTCTCCCGTGTCCACATGTCCTCGTCCTCTTCACGCTCCATCACCCACAGCACCCACACAGCACCTCCCATCACCCACAGCACCTCCCATCACCCACAGCACCCCACTGCGTTTTTAAACTCCACACACCTTCACTAGAATAATTTGGAACATTTCAGCCCTGGAATTGCCAAACTACTGAACTGAAAGTCAAAAGAAGCTGTTGTAAAATCACGCTTCATGACATCACAAGGTGGAAGAGAGCGTTTTGAGCTTTGGACATATAGACAGACTAATTATAAAAAATGATTCAAACACGTGTGACACAGCTCCGAGCCTCTGCAGGCGTGACAAACTGGACTTTGGGGAGTTCTGTGAAGAGTCTGCCCCGTCATGACTCGGGTGAAGTGAAATCCAAATGGAACGTGACAGCGTGTGATCATTAACCTTTTGATTAACCTTTGAGGCGAGGCAGCTGCTGTGGCTCCGGCCGCTGTCAGGTTCTGGCAGGATCACAGAGAGCGACGCCTCTGTGGGAGAAATACTCTCGTTCATGTCGTGGGCTCCGCTCGGCGCACGACTTCAAATGTTACACACACAAAACACACAAATGTTCTGGTGGTTTTCATCACAGCATCCTGTAAAGCTCCTGCACCACGTGATGAAATCTGACAGGGACGCCCCATTGGCAGGGGTGGATTAGCGGTAATGAACGGCACTGAGTCGCTTTTAGAGTTGTTTTTTTTTTTTTTTTTTTTAAAGGAAGGAATAGACAATGATGTATCTTAAAACTAATCCGATTAAACACGAGTGACCCTGCCCTGGTACCAGTGTGATTTTCAAGAGGGTCCCTGGAGATTTTTATTTTTTATTTATTCTTTTATTTAATAGGGACAGTGCATATTAATGAACATCTACAATATTACATTGTAAATACTCCAGATTATAGGAAAATTGTTCATTTCCATCTGTCGTCCCTGGGCAGGTGACACCACAGGAAAAACAACAAAAACAAAAACAAGTGACAACAGCAGCAGTTAAACATTAAAAGTGTCCACAGATCTGGTTTTCCTTTAGCCGCTGTGTAAAGTGTGATTTAAAGTGTCCAGTGTTGGAGTCTCTCTTATTGATGATGGGAGAGAGTTCCAGAACTTAGAGCCTCTGACTGAGAGACACTTTGTCCAAATGTGGCGTCTGTGGTGGACCTCACAGTTCCCCCGGGGTCTGTGTGGACCTCACAGTTCCCCCGGGGTCTGTGTGGACCTCACAGTTCCCCCGGGGTCGGTGTGGACCTCACAGCCAGGAGCTCCAGGTACACAAGTCACAATGACTGCAGATGACCTAAACCAGGCATGTCCAAACTATGGCCCGTAGGCCAAATGCGGCCCTCAGACAAATTTTTCATAGCCCCAGGCTTCCAGGTGAATTGGCCCAAATTACCTTGAGCAGAACTTTTGACTGCAAGTTTTTTGAAAATCTACCTTGATAAGACAATATTTAATATTTATTGTGTGGTTTTGAGGATTTTTGCATGAATCAAAGACTGATAGCTCATTCTAATGACACTGACACTGCTGCTTAAATGACACTTAAATGACACTGACACTGATGCTTAAATTACACTTGAATGACACTGACACTTGCTTAAATGACACTTAAATAATACAGAAACTGCTGCTTAAATGACACTGATGCTTAAATGACACTGACGCTGCTTAAATGACACTTAAATGACACGGACACTGCTGCTTAAATTGTGCTGACACTGCTGCTTAAATGACACTGCTGCTTAAATGGCACTTAAATAACACTGAAACTGTTGCTTAAATGGCACTGACACTGCTGCTTAAATGACACTGACGCTGCTTAAATGACAAATTACACTGACACTGCTGCTTAAATGACACTCCTGCTTAAATGACACATTTGAGCTTTATTCCGCTCCACATTGTGTGTTTTACTTATTTGTATTATATTCAAGCCTTTTGTACTTTTTCTACGGGTATATGTGATGTTTTAGTCATGGTGTTTATTGTCTTGTTTATCACATGTTTTATGTTCACTGTGGGCCTAGGGGGCGCTGCAATTTCAAATCCTGTGTGTAGGACCTGTACATATGGTCTTTGACAATAAAGCTGGCTTTGAACTTTGAAGTAACATGTTAAACATGCATATTTAAATTATTGACTGTCCTGAGCACCAGTCTCTGGCCCTCGATCGGCCCTCTGCTTCGTCTGTGTTTAGATATGTGGCCCTTGATGAAAAAAGTTTGGACACCCCTAAGCTAAACGGAGCTCGGCGTTCGCACAGACAGATTTTTCTTTCAAAACCATCAAAGAATGGAATAAAGTCTGAAACTTTCCTCTGACACGAAACACTTTTCATTTATTGTTAAGACATTATTATTAGAGAATCAGCAGTGTCAGCATTAAGAATGGTAATTGGTGTGATATAATCTTAGTGAGATTTTATTGTAAAATTTGATTGTGTAATAGTCATTTGTAGCGTGTCAGTGTGTATTTAAGATGTGTGAGTGAGTCAGTGTGTATTGATTGATTATTGATTATATTGCTTACATTTTATATTGTAATTCTCACCTGCTCAGGGACTACAGGTGGAAACTCGCTTCAGCTATAATCTGGTGTAAAGCATCTTTAATGTTTTTGCACATTGTCCCTGTCAAATAAACTAATAAAAGAAAGAAAAGAAAGTTCCCCCAGGGTCTGTGTGGACCTCACAGTTCCCCCGGGTCTTTGTTTTAATAAAATCCTGTAACGGAGGAGGAGCAAAACTTTATATATAAAACATCCATATTTGAAGTGAACAAAATTATTCAAATGAAGCAGGTTGTACTTGTCTAAAATTGTGCAGTGGTGAACCGAGAATGGTTTGTGAAAAGACTTTAGACTTTATTATAAAGGACTGTAAATATAATGTTACTGATGCTGACAGGTTATATGATGTGAAATTGACAAAATATATTGATAAAATATGACGTGCTCTGACTCGTGCAGATGTCGTAGCTACAAAGCCGTTAAATCATGTAAATGTAGTAAACACACAAAAATCATTGATTTGACTTTAGTTTGTGATTTTGTTTTCTACAGTCCACATTTAAAGGTCCCATGGCATGAAATTTTCACTTTCTGAGGTTTTTGAACGTTAATGTGAGCTCCCCTACCCTGTTTAGGGGCCCCCCCATGGTTAAAAGTTGTGAAATGTCTAAACTGAGCATTTGCGATCCTTTTCTGCGTTACAAAAAATCGGAGCTCAAACGGGCGATTTTGAACAAGGCACCTGATTGACGTCAGATCGAAAAAAGAAATGCAAATGCAGTTCCACCCCCGTCTGTCTGAACTCAGCGTCTCTGTAAATCACGCCCAGAGAGTTTGGACTGCGAATGCTCTAGGCAATGCGAAATGCGTTTTTTTATTTGCCTGGAGGCACGTCCGAGTGTTTCTAGGTCGGAAGTCCTTTATCTGAGCCTCTGGACCTTTGAACAGCAGTGGTTTAATTTTATTTTATGTGGAAATGTGTTTATTTTTCAATGGAACGCTTCAAATCTCTCCCCCCGTGCAAAAACAAGGAAATGGATCAGCTGAGGGCTACAGCGGAGAGCTGAGAGCGTTTGGCCACGCCCCCACCCTCTACTATTGGCCAGCTCTTTTCTCCTCATTTGCATTCAAGCAACAACGCCCATTATGGAGTGTTCCAGAGAGAGAAAAAATACTCTTTCTCATCTTATCTCTGTTTCTCATGCACTGAGTGTTGATTTTGAAGAAGGATTCATTTACAGTATTAGGAAACCATTAAGGAGCCATATAAAAGCATCAAGAAGTACCATGTCATGGGATCTTTAAGCTTAACGTTAAACATATTAACAGTGTTAAGCAAAAAGCAAACTTACAGGGTTTGAATCGTTATGCGACGGTTTAATCATTCAAATTAAACCAAATAAAGAAAAAATATTGATATAATACAGAATATAAATGATATATTCATTTATACACTATACTATAAATTAATACAATATTAATTTGTATACTAATTTATATAATTTATATTGATCGAATATAAAAAATACATTCATAGCTTAATTATGTGCAGTTTGATTAACGTTAGCTGCTAACCCATTCGGCTGCAGAACTCCACTTCGACCTTCAGTCTAGAGTTTTGTAAATCTGGTAGATAATCACATTAGAAATCACATTAGATAATGTGCTCATTCTGGTGTAAAAATAATCCACATTCTCTGAAAATCCCATAAAGTTTGTTCATTGTGGTCCACGCATGGTCCACGCCGTTAGTTTCTATGGGAATTCTCAGTCCACTGCCGGCGTGGGATTTGGAGGTGCATTCTGGGACAGCGAGACGACCACAGAAGCTCTATAGGCCAATATTATTTCAGTGAATATGGTTCAAATGCAGATTTTAGTTTGAGTACAGCACGGTCTTGGGTCCAGTCCATAAGAGAAATGATCCTGTCTGATGGTTTTCCTTATTGACTGATTGATTACTGAAATCTCCAAAAGGTAAATTAGCTAATTAAATTAAAAATGTTAAACCTGATCATTTCTGTTAGTGACTAAACCCAAGGCCATTCTGTATTCAAACATAAATCTGCGTTTGAACCATTCGAGTTGAATTATTTGGCATGAAGCTGCCAGTCTTGACAGCAATGAGTTCTATACAGATTATGAAGCCGTTTTATAGCCTCCGGAGAATTGGCACATTGTTGTTTTGTTGGAACATTTCACACAAATCAACCTACTTTCTGTGATATTTTAGCAGAAAAACTGTTCTCAAATTTTCCATTTAAAAGAATAGGCTTCCGACCACAACAAAAGTGCTGATTAGTTACATTTCGAGCTTTGCTGGATATTATGCATCCTGCTTCATATATGGTCACAGATTTCATATCCTCTGTATGTATGTGTATATGTATGTGTGTATGTATGTGTATATGTATGTACTGCATGTATCTACAATATAGAAAGTAGTAAATAAAGTAGTAATAATAATGAAAAAGGGTGTCCAGACTTTTGACAGTATGACAACATATTCTAGTGTTAACCGTTACTCCAAAGGTCTAATTAGAACGCTGTAGGTTTTGGGCCAAATTTTCAATCAAGCAGGCTGCCAAAATGACAAGCAAATTCCATGTAATTAAATATTTAGAGAAAGTCTCAGTACTTTGGAAATGAGACAGTGTAATCCAATGACGTGCAGTCGGGGGAATCAGTTGAGACCTGTCATTACAGAGAA
Source organism: Paratrypauchen microcephalus (assembly GCA_036785185.1). NCBI lineage: Eukaryota > Metazoa > Chordata > Actinopteri > Gobiiformes > Gobiidae > Paratrypauchen > Paratrypauchen microcephalus. The sequence goes on along the minus strand of JAVJIX010000072.1, from coordinate 4,746,586 downwards.
AAATAAAGTAAAATGAAAAACATAAATGGTTATATTTACCCAGTGATTTCTACTGTAAAGTTATTTCCTATTTAACTTCACCATTTTAACACTTTTTTTATTCAAAATTCTAAATTATTATTCTAAATTTTCACTTTTCCTGTTCAAATATTGGTCTTCGGCGTGCAGCTCTGCAGCAGCCATTGGTGCCTCACATGGACTGACTGTGCTGTAGCTCAGCAGTGACAGATTCTGTGCTAAAGCGGCGGTGAAAAGGCCCCGGGTTAAGGCGGCGGTGAAAAGGCGCCGGGTTAAAGCGGCGGTGAAAAGGCGCCGGGTTAAGGCGGCGGTGAAAAGGCGCCGGGTTAAAGCGGTGGTGAAAAAGCGCCGGGTTAAAGCGGCGGTGAAAAGGCGCCGGGATAAGGCGGCGGTGAAAAGGCCCCGGGCTAAAGCGGCGGTGAAAAGGCGCCGGGTTAAAGCGGCGGTGAAAAGGCCCCGGGTTAAAGTGGCGGTGAAAAGGCCCCGGGTTAAAGCGGCGGTGAAAAGGCCCCGGGTTAAAGTGGCGGTGAAAAGGCCCCGGGTTAAAGCGGCGGTGAAAAGGCCCCGGGTTAAAGCGGCGGTGAAAAGGCGCCGGGTTAAAGCGGCGGTGAAAAGACGCCGGGTTAAAGCGGCGGTGAAAAGGCGCCGGGTTAAAGCGGCGGTGAAAAGACGCCAGGTTAAAGCGGCGGTAAAAAGGCGCCGGGTGAGGCTCGTAGTTACCTGGCCTCATGGTAGAGGCACTCGTGAGCCCAGGGATTCTTCTGCAACTCTGATTGTGACGACGTCAGTGCCTCAGCCACGACCCTCAACGCACATCACTGTTTTATAGACTAGAATTGAGTAGTTAAAACTACATGCAAGCTAGCCAGGAGCCGAACCTAGAATATTCTGATCCGTAGTCAGACATGTTATCCATTGCGCCACTAGCCCATGTAGACTTGCTTGTTCCAGGCTCAGGTTTGTGAACACGCTCTGGTATGTTTGATCAAAGCTCGCCAAACAAAGATCTGAAAGGTCTGGAATAATATGAGGATCAGAGGATTGTAAATTTTGTCGGATTTGTAAAAGTTTACAAAACATCTTGCATTGTGTGCTCTTTAAGAGAAAGACAAAAGCTTAAAATCAGTCTGTACTGTTATCATGCCATGACTCAGATTCCAACCGGGGTTGCTGCGGCCACAACGCAGAGTACTAACCACTGTACAATCATGGCTGCTCTTCTGTATCGTTTACAGTGGAGTAATCTGTCTACAATGTAGTGACCTGCAGTCAGGGGAGGTCATCACAGAGAAAAAAAAAAAAAAGTAAAATGAAAAAATAAATCGTTATATTAATCCAATGAGTTGTACTATAAAGTTATTTTTTTAACTTCACCATTAAATTTTTTTTTTTTAATTCATAATGGCAGAATTTTCACTTTTCCTCTTCAAATAGTGGTCTTTGGGCATGTTGGTGCCTCACATGGACTGACTGTGCTGTAGCTCAGCAGTGACAGATTCTGCGCTAAAGCGGCGGTGAAAAGGCGCCGGGTTAAAGCGGCGGTGAAAAGGCACCGGGTTAAAGCGGCGGTGGAAAGGCGCAGAGTTAAAGCGGCGGTGAAAAGGCACCGGGTTAAAGCGGCGGTGAAAAGGTGCTGGGTGAGGCTCGTAGTTACGGGGCCTCATGGTAGAGGCACTCGTGAGCCCAGAGATTCTTCTGCAACTCCTGGAGCAGCAGATTAGAATAAGTGACACAAGATACAATTTAGAGTTAAGTCATGTTTAATAATCCGTTCACTTTTTTCTTCTTGTCTGGCCCGACTTTTTAAATGGAGGAAGATTTCATAATAAAGCTCGAGCAGTTTTCTAAACTGGACTTTGGGTTGAAGCAGGAGGTTATAATTAAAGGAAGACCAATGCCGGAGCTAAAGGATTTGCTCCAGACTACGGGACGAAAGACTCGCTCTTTTCAAACAGCGTGGGAAGAAATTGTCAAAGAGATTTATTGTGCAGCGTTCCTGTGCCTTTTTTTACTTACAGTGTTGTGTTTTTTAGTTGATTGTACATACTTAATATTATTATTTATCTTAATTTTGATGCATGCTCATATTTTCCTACTGTTTCTGAAACTTGTGTTGTGACACTGCAATTTCCCCATTGTGGGACAAATAAAGGATTATTTTATCTTATCTTATCTTTTCTGCTTTTCCTTCTTTTCTCGACCTGCTGTGACGATGTCTGGCCTCAGATATTGTGACCTGAAAAATTTGCAAATAAGCTTTGTTAAACATTCAGAGCTAGATCGAGCTAAAAACGTCGCTATTTTAATTTAGGACCCTACTCGGTGCTCTGGAAAATGCACTGAACAATAATAATTAATATTCAGCTCCAGTCACTGACAGGGAGAGAAACTGGCCCTGGTTTACAGATTTGTAAATCTGATAGTGACGACGTCAGTGCCTCAGCCACGACCCTCACCGCACGTCACTGGTTTCAACTTTGGGTTAACCAGGTCCACCCCCAACGGGAGGAGTTTTAGAAGGAAACTGCTCTGCTCTTGTTTACAGCTGAAGTCATTTTGAGCCCTTATGTCCTTCTTGTGTATTAGGTCTCACCTGCCGTGGAGTTAAACGCCTGATTAACATTTGATTGGCTGTTATGGTCTTGTTCCACAGACTGAGATTGCTTCTGTCCAGAGCTGGAAGTTGAAAATGGCATTCTACTGGGTCCAACCTGGCTTAGCGTCTGATATCAGATACGAGCGGGCATTCTCCAGATACAAAATGTCAAAAGTGTTTTATTAATATTCTATAAGGAGTCCAAACCTTTTCGAAGGGACACATTTTGAAGCAGACTGAGTGGAGAGACACACACAGGTGTTCAATACAGAGAAGACTTCATACGGAGCATTTTGAGGAACCAACATCTTTAGTCAGGACTGGAATTTCAAAATACCAAAGCGATCGCACCAAAAGGTCATTAACGCCATGAAGGGAGAGAATTCGAATCTTTCTTAAATGGTAAACGGCATTCTGGGTCACACACAGAGCTGAGTGACGACAGCAGGAATCCTTAAATCAATGGACTTGTTTCTATTACGTCCACCTAACTTCAGATAGAGCGGCTAATCTGGGGAATACCCGGAGGACTAAAGGGGAGAGTGAGGGTGTGGACGGACGGGGGGAGGACAGGTATTCACACAAACTCCGCCCCTCAGACAGGGAATTGTAATCAGGAAGACCTGTCTGAGTGTTTTCTCACAGGGCACCACTGGGGGCAGCACGCACTCAGTTTTTGACAGAAAAATAAAAGGTTAATGTGTTTTCTTCAAACTTAGAGAATTATTGTAATGTCTCCTGAATTCCTTGCACTGCCTTGAAAGTGTCCTTGTCTGTGCATGTTTACTTCAGTTCACTTTATGCATCTTAAAAAAACACAAATACAAAACACAGCCTCAGGTGTAACACATGGCTGACAGACCTGACTCACCTCTCTTCGTCTGCTTTCAATGCAGTAAATACTAGAAAACAAAGAAGTTTAATGTGTTAAGTTTGTCTAATAATCATACCTTAATTACAAATGGCTTTAGTATATTTGAAATGTACACATCCTTGAACCGCCCCCTTAACGTGGTGAAGGGTTTTGAGTGCCCAAATGATCCCAGGAGCTACAGGATGTTGTCGGGGGCTTCATGCCCCTTTAGGGTCACCTAAGGCAAGCAGGTCCTGGGGGACGGGTCAGACTCAGAGCACTTCAGACGTCCCTATGGTGAGAAACGCAGCAAGGCCAGTTACGCCCGGATCATCATCATCAGAGCCCCACCCTGGAACCAGGCCTGGGGTGGGTGCTTGACAGTGAGTTTCTGGTGGCCAGGCCTTCCCTCACGGGGCCCGACCAGGCACAGCCCAAAGTAGTGACATGGGGCCGCCTTCCTGTGGATCCATAGGAGGATCCATACATGGCCGGTGCGAGGATATCTGGGCGGCAGTCGAAGGCAATGGCCTTGACGACCGGATCTCCGGACATGGAGTCTAGATCTGGGGACATGGAATGTCACCTGGACACTTCCCTCGGGAGGTGTTCCAGGCACGTCCCACCGGGAGGAGGCCCCGGGGACCCAGAAAACGCTGGAGGGACTATGTCTCCCGGCTGGCCTGGGAACGCCTTGGGAGCTGCAGGAAGAAAGTCTGGGGTGAAGCAAGTCTGGGAGTCCTTGCTTAGACTGTTGCCCCCACGACCCGGCCCCGGATAAGAGGAAGAACATGGATGGATGGACATTTTATTGACACACAGAGAAGGTTTCTTTGCTGCAGTTGCAGCTATACAAAACACTAAGGAATTGAAATAAAACTAAACTAAAAATAAAACAGAAATATAGTTCTGTGCAAGTTAGATATTTAAAAAAAATCTGACTATGAACAGTTATATTGATAACTAGCGTGCTAACCCACAAAAACACATAATAGGCTCTGTTCACGCTTACATCAAAAAGTGGAAAAAAAAAGTGGAAACATGTGGATGACAACTTCCAGTGCGTTTCACTGGCCCTTATGTTTCGAATCCGCAAACCACTTCCTGAACCAGTCATGTGGTACAGGCGGTCAGCAGGTCACCACATATGTCACCAATACGAGCCTTGATACGTGCTTCACCAAAGCCTTCCTGGATTACTCAGCACACACTTCGAAGCCTCGACTACAAACTCTTGGTCTGGACCTAATGACACAATTTGCCTGGGATGTTCCACAGCATTAAACTCACCTCTGCACAGATCTGACCTGTGACTCAGCCTGCTGCATCATCAATTTGCTTAGACACATTCATTACCATACTGTGGAGCATTCCAGACAAATAAGATAATAACGTATCCATGGGGACGAGCAGAAAAGTGACACGGTGCAGCTTTAAGCCCTGCAGCATCCAAATAAACATCCAGACGAATGTTGAGAAAACAAACAGCAAATATATCTTCTGGATTTCTTTTTAAAGACACAAACTGCAGTCCCGAGCTGGGAGCCAAACAAACGCAACAGCGACACAACGCAGTGCAACAGAGCTGACCCTGGGCCTGTTACATCACACTCACCAAACACCCCGGTCCTCCTTCAGTCCATGAAGAGTCTGACGCAAGCTCACAAAGGACCAGGCTCATGTTTGGGGCTGAGGGACCTTCTGTTTACATTTAAATGCATCCGTGATCTATTTTAGGACCGGGCCTTGTCCTCACAGTTGAGTCATTTAAATGTTTCCCACTGTGCAGAATCCAGGGAGAAGAACTGGAATGATTGTGGACTTAAAAAGGCCCATATTACACCATTTTGTCATCTATGTTATGATACTGTTGTCTGTTTTTGATGAGGAAAAATGACATCGATCAAAAAAGTAATATAATATGGGCCCTTCTGTGTGTATCCCCAGTTTAAGGTCGTTTTCACACCAAGAAAGTCTGATAGTTCACTTGCTTTGGTCCGGACCAAATCTTTTAATTTTTTAAAAATTTATTTTGGTGCCGTTCGCTTTCACACTGCATTTTTTTCCCAAGTGGACCAACATCTATAAACGAAAGCACATGTGCTGAGGTCGCTCAGCCATTGGACAGAAATGAGCCCTGTCTAAATGCCGTGTCCAAACACGGAAGGAGGAGAATCATGGTGTTACGTGCTATTTTCAATCTAGCCTTAGTGATATGGTTTGCTCAGTTTTTACAGTGAGGTTTACACTATTTTACAATCAGTTTCCAAACGACGAAGACACAGGGCAAGACGGCTATGGAGGACAGCGTTCATGATCGCATCAAGTTCTGACTCTTGCTCTTCACGCAAAACATAAGCAAGCCTCGTAAGTTTCGTTTCGTCAGCCTTGGTTTCCCATAATGCTCGACATACGACGGGAGCTCGTTAAGTACAAAAAGCCAACTTGTGCCGGATTGAGTCCGGTCTGCATTCTCACTTCATACGAACCGCACCAGAGTTCGAATGGAACCGTGCCGAGACCGAGCTTTTTAGGTGGTCTCGGTTCGCTTGTTTGCTCCGGATCGAAATTTTTGGATTTTATTCACACCAGAACAAAAGGTCCGAATCAAAGGAGCAAACGAACTCTGTTCGTTTTAAATGAACCAAACAAGGCAGGTGTGAAAATTACCTAATGCATTTTTCAGAAAGATTCAAATTCTCTCCCTTCATGGCGTTAATGACCTTTTGGTATGATCACTTTGGTATTTTGAAATTCAAGTCCTCACTAATGTTGGTTCTTCAAAAATGTGTGAAGAATCCCTCAGTCGTCCAGGTAGAATCCATGATAAAAGGAGAAATTCAATTTCGCACAGATGAGTTGCAGAATGTCGACTGGGAGTCCTGCCAAAGCAGATGATGAAGGCATCGCGACGTCATCGTCTTCCAAAAGCTGCGTTTTGCTCGTCCATACGACAACGTGGCCCCTGGCGTTCTCAGATTTCTCCACTCTGGAACCTGGTTTCAAAAAACACAATTTTTGCTCCCCCAAAATGCCGGCGCCATATGGACGAAAGGCCAAAACGAATAGAAACTTCTCCGTTTCCACCAAAAAACATTGTCGTTTGGATGGGCTCTCAGTCTGCGGAGTAAGACCATAACAGCCAATCAAATGTTAATCAGGCGTTTAACTCCACGGCAGGTGAGACAATAAGGACATAAGGCCTCATAATGATCATATCAACCAATCACAGCCTGCTGGTTTTAGCTCTCAACCTGTCACCTCCCAGGTTTTTTTCCCGTCTCTTCTGGGTCTCCTGCCTTGGGGGGAGTCGCCTTTCATCAGCTGCCGCCTCCTGGTGATCATCACACCTAAGATCCATCCCCGATCTACTCCTGCCCAGATCAGCCCGGTTCTTCCTCCACTCCCTGTCAGTTCATCAGTTTACCACACCGGTAACTCGCTCGTGGCTCACGCTTCTCTAGATGTTTGAAGAATCCCTCAGTCGTCCAGGTAGAATCCACGGTAAAGGGAGAAATTCAATTTGCCAACTGGACAAAGTTTATTTGTTTGAAGACGTTTCGCAGCTCATCCAAGCTACTTCGTCAAAATAAACTTTGTCCAAATAAACTTTGTCCAGTTGACAAATTGAATTTCTCCTTTTACCTTCTCTAGATGTTGTTTTTTGAGGCAGTTTTGTGCTTGTTACCTTTTGTAATTTTTATTGTGGCTTGTGTTCCCTCGTGTTCTGGTGTGCTTTTGAGTCCTACATCCATGCCTTATAACACTTTAACCTTTTCTTCAAGAGAGATCTGCAGTACCAGGGCTGAAATTAAACGTGTGAATGAAACAAAACTAGCTCTACTAGTTGTTTTGTTTCATTCTCACATGTTTAATTTCAGCCCTGGTAAAAGGAGATGTTGATTTAAAAACTAAAACCAGCAGGCTATGATTGTTCGATATCAACCACCTTAAGCAAGATTTATTGTGTTTTACATGGATCATGATTTTAAATTTTGTTCAGTGAAAAGTGCAGATGAAGATAAAATGACTTTGTAAATGGGACTATTGATTCCCTGTTAAAATATGCAGAATCTGTTACATTTCATCCTAACAGCAGTGTATTATTGTCATGTACATGTTTTATTATATACTAGGGTGGCAGTAGCTCAGTTGGTCCGCTGATCCAGGGGTTGGCGGTTCAAATCCCGCTCTCGACAATGCATCGTTAGTTAAGCAGTCGGATCCACCGACTCACAGGTTAGAGGTGTCTTCTTTTATATAATTTTTATCTTTGGACCCAGCAGGAGTCACAACTTTTATTGGATGTGCATGTCTCTATCCATCAAGAAAGTGGCAGTTTTATTTTTGTTTTGTTTGTTTGTTTTTTGGCCTGTTCCGCTGTGCAGTTCTGCAATCAGATTCAGGCTACGTTCAGACTGCAGCCTGAAGTGACCTAAATCTGATTTTTTTTGCCTCTATGCGACCTGTATCTGATCTTCTAATGACAGTCTGAACGACACAGATCCGATTTTTTTCAAATGTGATCCAGGCCACTTGGATATGTGGTTCTAAATCCGATACATATCCGATCTTTTGGCATGTGAATTCAGTCTAAACGACCAGGTCGTGTTCATCCGACCTGGGCATGTTTCCTCCAGCGAGAGTGGTACAAGTCGGCGCTCACAAATGTACACAAATGTTCTTCTCGTCATGCAAAAATAGTATATGAACTCCGTGTCAGTGAAGCGGCGAAGCACGTAGCAATCCCACCACTCTTGGCTGCGACTCCGCAGCAACACATTCCTTTCTACGGACGTTGCTGCCACTGCCCCACAAAACACCGTGGCCAATAACCTTGTCCTTCTCCGTCTCCTCCTTTAAACAAATAAGCTGTACATGTTCTGGCTCTGGTACGACAGCAACTTTAGACGACTTTCGTAAACACTGAGCACGCTCGCTGCACGTGACCTCGACATGTCCTCCAATGCGCATGCGGGACACTTTTGGGGGGTTTAAAGTTCACACTGGAGATCACATACAAGTTGCATTTAATTGGAAATCTGAACGACCTTGCAAAAAAATTGGATTTCACAAAAAAAAAAATCGGAATTGAGCATTAAGCCCTGCAGTGTGAACGTAGTCTCAGTCGCCATAACGCTCCTCCTTGTTTTCTGATCTTTCAGTGATGTTCCAGATCGATAAAGTGTAAAACTCAGTTCAGAGTGACACACTTCAGTCTGGCCTGTGATAAGCACATGGAAAAAAAGCTCAAGTTGATTTTGCATAATGTCCCTTTAATGAAAGCCTCCGCAAGGAGCAGCAATCAGAGAAACTGAGTGGAAAGCCGGTTATGTAACTCTGAACCACTGTGTTTCCAGCTCCTGCTCTATTAATTCAGCCGAGCTCTTAACCACGAGCACTGCTTTTGTTTTGTATTGTTGCTGTCAGCGCTCTGCCTCTGCCAATCCTGCACAAAGCTCATCTTTTATCCCCCCGCAGAAGAACCCCTCTGACAGGAGCCGAGGGACTGAAGATGGAAATTAACCATGCTGGCTATAATCTTTACGAATTTACATTTTAAATGTCCATTAATATGTGTGTCACTTTATGAATAAATAAATAAATAAATAAGAATAAGCCGGGGAGAGAAGCCTGAGAGAGAAGCCCCCCGAGAGAGAGGAGCCCGAGAGAGGAGCCCCCAAGAGAGAGGAGCCAGAGAGAGAGAGGAGCCAGAGAGAGAGGAGCCCCAGAGAGAGGAGCCCGAGAGAGAGAGGAGCCAGAGAGAGAGGAGCCCCAGAAAGAGAGGAGCCAGAGAGAGAGAGGAGCCCCAGAGAGAGGAGCCCGAGAGATATATTGTTATTGTTCTGGTTTTTCTTCTTCTTCTTCTTCTTCTTCTTCTTCTTCTTCTTCTTCTTCTTCTTCTTCTTCTTCTTCTTCTTCTTCTTATTATTATTATTATTATTTTTTGCAGGGTTCGGGTGCTTCCGGAACACTGATGAAATTTTGCACAAAATTCAAGAAGGCCAAAAAAGGAATTTTCAAATAATCTGTATTAAAAAATCTTTAAAAAGAGGAGCCCGAGAGAGAGAAGAGCCAGACTGGACGCTGTGTTCACAAATAGTTCAGATGAGCAGGACATTTGTACATTACTCTGACACTAAATCTGTGGTGTCCAAACTTTTCGGACCAAGGGGCCGCACATACAAACATACAGAAACATCAGTAAAGTCAAACGGTGCGTTTGACACAGATCTGCCCGAGCCACTGCACCTTTAATCAGACATGGAACATACACGTCTGTATCAGTGTAATATACAGTAAAATGTTCTGCCTGTACATAACTTTTCTGCTCCCTGAAGCTTGAATGTCCCAGAGTAGGGCATTAAATGTATATCTCCATGGACATGAAAGCAGGTGATACCATCAGGACATTTAGTGCACCTTAAAGTCTTGTCTTTAATGCTTTTTGCTGTAAAAGTTTGCTTAAATCTATTGTTTTTGTTCTATTTATTGCCATATTTTCCCAGGCAACAGAGGAGGAGGAGGAGGAGCAGAGGAAAAGTAGAGGAGGAGAAGATTAGGGAGAAGAGGAGAGGAGAAGAACAGAGGAGGGAGCAGAAGAGAAAACAGGAAATGAGCTGAGGAGGAAGCAGGGAAGGAGGGAGCAGAGGAGGAACAGAGGAGGGTAGAAGAGGAAGAGGGCAGAGAAAGGGAGCAGAGGAGAAAAGTAAAGGAGGGAGCAGCAGAGGATGGAGCAGAGGAAAAGAGGATGAGAAGAGTAGGGAGCAGTGAAGGAGAGAAGAGGAAAAGGGCAGAGAAAAGGAGCAACGGAGAAGGGAGCAGAGGAAAAAGAGAGGAGGAGAAGATTAGGGAGAACAGGAGAGGAGGGAGCGGAGGAGAGGATTAAAGGAGGGAGAAGAGGTGGAGAAGAGGAGAAGATTAGGGAGCAGAGGAGAGGAGCAGAGGAGGGAGATAGAGAGGAGTAGAGGAGGGTAAAGAGAAGGGAGCAGAAGAGAAAAGTAGGAAATGAGCTGAGGAGGAAGCAGAGGAGAAGAGAGCAGATGAGGAACAGAGGAGAAGAGAAGAGGAAGAGGGCAGGGGAAGGAAGAAGAGGAGAAGAGTAGGGAGCAGAGGAAAGGAGGAGGAGGAGAGTAGGGAGCAGTGAAGGAGAGAAAAAGGAAAAGGGCAGACAAAAGGAGCAACGGAGGAGAGAGCAGAGGATGAGCAGAGGAAGTGAGAGGAGGTGGAGAGCAGATGAGGTGCAGAGGAGGAGAAAAGAGGAGAGGAGGAGCAGCTCTCGGCTCGACGGCGACGGCATCTGCTGTTCGGGGAATCGGCACGGCGGCTGGACGCTGCTGGACTCCGGGTCATTGGTATTCAGAGCATCGCCGAGGCTGGAGCGAGGGAACAAAAGCAGACGCAGGAGAAGTGACAGTCACAAAGAGGAGGAGGAAAAGAGGGGGAGGAGAGATCGATCTGAAACCAAACTAAATACTTATTGGCCCGGCGGTTATCAGCCGGGGTGAGAAGAGGAGACCGGATTTGTATGCAAGAGGAGGAACTTCTGAGTTAAACAAGGAAATTAAATAACAAAAAGAATGAAAAGACTATTAATACGTGATTTAACTGCAAACCACAATGATCGGCGGGATTGGCGGTTATTGGCGGATTTCCACAGGTATCGGTAACGGTCTGATATGGATCATTTAGTCGAAATTTGCCACCGATACTTTTCCCACACTTTCCCACAGTTTGTGTGTCATTCCCCAGTGCTTCCAATTTGTTTTTTTGAGTGAAAATATGAATTTCCATCCCAGATAAATACATTTTGTTATTGTTTTTACAAAAGCAAGAAGTTCATTTGTGAATTTTACTAAAACTTATCATAAATGTGGTTCTTGCAGTGGATTTTAATAACTGAATATCGATCTCAGCCACAGCAGCAGGAACATAATGACCCTCTCCAGTGTCTCCAGCGTCCGTCTTTATATTACACACACTGCTTGGCTCCAGTCAAATGAAGCTCATGAGGCTAGCAGTTAGAGAATTTAGGGTCGAGTTCCATATTAGGAAAATAAATGTATTTATGGACAAAAGAGTGAAATAAAATCTCCGGGATGATGAAGAGCGGGTTAATACGAACATTTTCAGAGTTAAAGAGGCTATTTTTGTCAAGAAAGAGAATCTTTCCTTGAACAGAAATGGAGGTCTCAGACATCATTTGTCTCCATCTAAAACTCTATCCTCAAAATCAAAACAAAGAAAACAATAGTGCAGCAGGTCAGGTCCAGAGGTGTGAAAACACCATTATGGTCCTGAATGGTTCTGCTAACAAGACCCACACTCCACTCCCACTGCAGATCTAACAGGCCCACCTAACTAACACAAACTGTAAACAAGTAGGTGTGGGAGTCTCAGAGTCATTTAATTGTAGTTAGCGCCCCCTTCAGGCAGATATAGGCAGTGTCCACCAGCGTCTGACCAGAACTGAAGAAGCAGCTTGGATGAGCTGAGAAACAGATTCGACCAAATAAACTTTTGTCCAGTCGACAAATTGAATTTCTCCTTTTGCCAACATTTTAAGACCAAAATGACAAGGCTCATTGCAGCTGTTACAGAGAGAGGGGTGAGAATTTATGTTTTTATTTATTTATTTTACAAAATATATGTATAGAATCCATCAGTCGTCCAGGTAGAATCCACGGCAAAAGGAAAAATTCTGTTTGTCGACTGGAGAAAAGTTTATTTGGTTGAATCTGTTTCTCAGCTCATCCGAGCTGCTTCTTCAGTTCTGGTCAGACGCTGGTGGACACTGTCTATATCTGCCTGAAGGGGGCGCTAACTACAATGAAATGACTCTGAAACTACCACACCTACTTGTTTACAGTTTGTGTTAGTTAGGTGGGCCTGTTAGATCTGCAGTGGGAGTGGAGTGTGGGTCTTGTTAGCAGAACCATTCAGGACCATAATGGTGTTTTCACACCTCTGGACCTGACCTGCGTAGCCCTTACAAAATATACAGAGACATTTAGAATAGTTCATGCAATTCTATGGAAGTTTTGTAAAAGAAAACTCCCCAGAAGCTACCTTAGCTTATAAAACGGGCCCCCAGATATATACGAAAACAAAAGACATAGTTACAAGTCAGTTAGAGCCAAAAGCTCACCAGTGTTCACTCTCTATTTGGACTTAACGGTTAGATGGTTTGCAGCGTCCATTTTTATAAACAGTCTGTGGTTCAAGCCCAGCAGACAGCAGGGTGTGAGAAGCAGCGAGGACGTGTCCATGTGTCTCCAGAGAGCAGAACTCCTCTTCCTCCACAGATCCTCACTGGTGCCTTCACACAGATGCTGAAGTCTCCTGGTCAGATCCGGACTGACCAGCCAAAACCACACGCTCTCACGTACTTTATAAAGACGAGCGGGTCTGGAGCTGTGTCCTGTCTCCCTGATTTCAGACGGACATGATGGACAGATGAATTAATCACTGTGTGCACATGGTAGGATCGGATTGGATTTCTCCGTTACTCGGCGGGTGGTCTGTCCTAAAATCCAAGTGCACATGAAACTCGTGTAATCAGATAATGGTCAGCGACCTGGCCGGCTCCGCTACGCTATGTGGCGCTGTGGTCCAACTACTTCCGGGTGATGGCTACTCAATAAAAACACAACAAACTACGTGGCGGTGTACAAAGATGGCGCTCGAGGAGTTTGACAGAGCAGGACTGGTGTACGTGTTGCGCATTCTTTCTTCGCAGCCATGATTTTGTCTGACTTTTCCGGCAACAATCGCTACTTATGACGGCGTCGGTGCCTCCTGCCACTTCCAGGTGATATCCCTGGCGAAAATTCCCGCGCATGCTCAGTACGCCAATCCGATCTGATATCATGCACAAGGTGGCAACAAGTGGATTACTATCGGCCTAAGCCAGGGGTCCCAATTGGATTCGGGAAACCAATCCCTATACGATCCTTAGCCTGTGCACATGAATTTGATACGATCCCCATCCTTCTGCATTCGGATTACACTCGTCCATGTGCACGCAGTGATGATTACACTCCCAGAATTGCTGATCTGGGCAGTACCTGGACTAAAGGGGAGATGTATTTGTAACTAAGATTAAATCAACATCACATTATTACCAGTAAGAGCTTTATTTGATTTGATTTACCTCGTATCTGTGGACAGAGTGAAGTTGTGTTTATGAATTTCCCATCAATATTTTACTCTTGACTCCTTTAATATTCTGAAGTTGTCGTTCCTCGTGTAGATTTCCCATTAGTTCAGTGCGGAGCGCTGACTCTGACTTGTGTTTATTTAGAAAACTGTCCGCCTCAGATGTATTACTGTTTTTATGGACTATAGACTATTATTATTGCTGTGTTTCTCTTCTGTCTGTTTTGACGGTTCTATATGGACCTGCTGGAGCCTGAAATAAAGCCTGATTGATTGATTATAGGACGAGAACAAAGTGACAGGTCTCACGTGCCGTCAACAAGCGAAGCACTAAAAACGGAGGAAAATAAGAGATTGGTCAGGGAAGGTCCACTCTGGTCTGGGAAATGGTTTTGTGAAAGTAGAAACAGATTAATCTTTAACTGTACACTTTTGACTCCACCCCCTGGTCTGACTCCACCCCCTGGTCTGACTCCACCCCCTGGCACCGCCTTCTGCTTTGATTGTGCCCTTTGCTTTGACTCCACCCTCTTCTCTCCTCTCTGGTTCCACGATCTGCTTTGATTTTGCTAGCTGGAACTCCACCCTGTCTCGTGGCTCCACCCTGTTTCTTAACTCCACCTCCAGCCTTTGACGGGTCTCTTTTTCTCCTAACTCCGCCCTTTTCCGCTGACTCCATCCCCTGCTTTGAATCTATTCCCCCAACTGTGCCCTCTTCTCTTAACTCTGACTTATTCTGACTCCACCCTCTGCCCCATATTCCGCCTATTCCCCCAGACTCCATCCTCTGCCCCAGACTCCGCCCTCTGCTCCAGACTCCGTCCTCTACCGCAGACTCCACGGCCGTTTCCCAATTCACCGACGGCACGCTTGTGAGTGTGCACTCGGTCTGTCGTCGAGACGGCGCACACTCGCTCTGTCCTTAGTGCACTACGTTTCTCACATGGCCGTCTGCGAAATTGAACAGGTCCCGCCTCAGCTCAATGAGCCGGGTGGTCTGCTCCTTGTTCCCTAAAGACAAAAATATTATACTATTGCGACTAATAATACTTGACATGGCCAATGTTCCCCCTAATTTTTAATGTGTCTGAGCAAACACACTAACTCCACATCCGAAATGAACCCCCCGCGCGGCTCGCACTTTGCAGATATAAAAAAAATGACCCCGCGGCTGAATAAAAAGCTCTTTCATCCCTGATTTACAGTGCGCTGCACAAGTTTTCTTGTGCGCTGAGAATGTGTGAACAGTGCGCAGGTTAGAGTAAACGCTGGACATGGCGACACTGTAGAATATCCAGCATTACAACAGCAGTAAGGGGAAAAGCATGTGAACGGTAATACAGGTGCCGTGAACTATGCCGTTACGGTTCCCGTCACACATGTTTAGCGTAGTTTATGAAGAGTTTCATGTAGCATAGTTGTAGGTGAGGTGAACCAGTACGTATATTTTATAGTGACGTCGCAACTGTCACTTGTGGATGTGGCGGGTCGGTCTTTGTAGTCATATATCCTCCCGCGCTGTGCATGCTGGGGCTTTTAAGTGTGCGAAGCGTGCATGTTTGCACGCTTGGTCCACGCCCCGATTTCCATGGAAACGACGGCGCCGTTCAGGGCTCGTCTCGACGGTGCAGGGGGAAAAAAACGAATGGAACGGCGCTTGTCGCGCCGGATATGACGCACATCCCGTTCCAAGGACGCTCACAAGTGTGCCGTCGCTGAATCGGGAAACGGCCCACCTTTTCCCCCAGACTCCACCATCTGCTCCAGACTCTGCCTTTTCCCCCAGACTCCACCCTCTGCCCCAGACTCCGCCTATTCCCCCAGACTCCACCCTCTGCCCCAGACTCTGCCCTCTACCCCAGACTCCACCTTTTCCCCCAGACTCCACCCTCTGCCCCAGACTCCGCCTTTTCCCCCAGACTCCACCTTCTGCCCCAGACTCCGCCCTCTACCCCAGACTCCATCTTTTCCCCACCCTCTCCCTAGACTCTGCCTATTCACCCAGACTCCACCTTCTGCCCCAGACTCCATCTATTTCCCCAGACTCCGCCTTTTCCCCCAGACTCCACCTTCTGCCCCAGACTCCGCCTTTTCCCCCAGACTCCACCCTCTCCCCCAGACTCCACCTTTTTCCCAGACTCCGCCTTTTCCCCCAGACTCCACCCTCTGCCCCAGACTCCGCCCTCTCCCCCAGACTCCATCCTCTCCCCCAGACTCCACCCTCTGCCCCAGACTCCGCCCTCTCCCCCAGACTCCAGCCTCTCCCCCAGACTCCATCCTCTGCCCCAGACTCCGCCTTTCCCCCTAGACTCCACCTTCTGCCACAGACTCCGCCTTTTTCCCCAGACTCTACCGTCTCCCCCAGACTCCGCCCTCCACCCCAGACTCCGCCCTCCTGACCTCCTTCTATCTAATCCATACCCGGATGGAGTGATAATGAAAAAGTGCACTGTTTGCTTTCCTCCACAGTCTCATCTCGTGTAGAATTGAGAAATAGGAAAACTGTCAAGAGCTAAATACAGGATCAGGGCTTTGGTTTATGGTTGATTCTGTTGTCAGCGACCGTTGTGGTGAGAAAAGAATCAATTAAACATTGAGAGGAAATAACTAATAATTATTGAGTCGCTAAACTAAAATAACGGACAGTTTTTTAAGGCGCATCCGTCTTTGCTGGTTGTAAATGTATAAATAAGCAGAAAAGCAGAGTGTCTGTCCCATTCTGCTGCTGTCTCCTCGACTGTACGCCTCATCAGTCAGTTTTAAGGCGAAGGGGATCGGCGTGGTTCGGTGTGAGTGTGTGTGGGGGTGGTATGGGGAGGGTAAAATGAGAAAAACAAGATGAATTTGGGGAGGTTACTAAATGCCGCCATGCTCAATTCAAGAGTAAACAGATACGGCTGTACTGGAAAGGAAAGTACACCGTTAGATCATGTGAATGGGTCTCTCTTCAAACTGTGATCAGCCCTGGATTTATTGGAAAAATGTCGTCTACATGAGTTAAAGCAATTTTGCTTCTGCGAAAATGAAACAACAATCATAACTGAAGGGCTGACTGCCAGTGCTTTAACCTGCAGACAATTTGTTTCATTTATTTTATTTACTTGTTTATATTAATTAGAACAGTGCATATCAATCAACATGACGACAAACAGCATCTGTGTAAATATGCCGGAATTAGCACAATAGCTACTTTACATCTGTTGTTGTAAGGCAGGTCAGAACAGAAGAACATTTAGAGCAGGGGTGTCAAACATGTGGCCCGGGGGCTGGATCCGTCCCTCCAAGTCATTTAATCTGGCCCTCGGCTGATTTTCTATTAAAATACAGTGAACCCTCGTTTATCGCGGGGGTTAGGTTCCAGAAATAGCCCGCAATCAGTGAAATCCGCGAAGTAGGACAATTTTATATTTTACAATTATTCTACATGTTTTAAGGCTGAAAACGCTTCACCAGACACATTATACACCTTTCTGAGACTGGTATTAACATTTTCTCACATTTTTCTCTTGTTTAAACACTCAAACTTTTGTAGATTTTCATTAAAATATATTAATAGTGGGGGGGGGGGGGGGCACGTGACACGCGGACACGTGCGCGCGGACACGTGTGTTTGTTTTGGTACCACATATCCATGCCATGTGCGAAAGTCGAGTGGAAAGCGACCTGGATATCATTTTGGGCAAGACTCAAGCCAATGCTAACAGTGCCAAACCGCTAACAGACGCCTCTGAGCACCAGTCCTCACCACAAGACCAGGTAAGACCAACCTGCGCTCACAAGAGTTGGTTGCATTTCACCCCGGCTCCAAAATCAGACCGCTATCAATGCGTCGCCAATACTCCACAGCTCTCTAGGACGGGGTCGGGTTCGTCCTCTCGGCGTGACGGGGAAGAGCCACTGTCTCCTCTGTGCGCGCGAGTGTCCTCCCCCCGCTGCGGCTCCCTCGAATGCGGCTCTCCCCGCTGCGGCTCTCCCCGGCCCGTCCATGTTGATTCTTGGCTCTTCCATGGTCCGGCTCGCACTCTCTTCCATGGCTCGTGCAAGTAAACAAAGGCCACACCTCCTGTCACCCAGGCGCTCTCGTGAAGGAAATCAGAGACTGTCCCTACCACCCTGCGTCACCATCCCTGGTCTAGACCTGGTTTAGTCCTGGTTTAGACCTGGTTTAGTCCTGGTTTAGACCTGCTTTAGACCTGGTTTAGTCCTGGTCTAGTCTCTTAGCTAATCAGGGCGCAGGACAGAATGTTACACTGTAAAAAAAAAAGTTACACTATAAAAAAAATAGAAAAAAAAAAAAAAAAAAAATTGGAAAAAAAAATCCGCGAAACAGCGAGGCCGCGAACAGTGAACCGCGATACAGCGAGGGTTCACTGTATTTGAATTATATTTGAATTTTCTATTCAAATATTGGTCATTTTCTGCACCTCTTTTCTGCGCAGTTTAGCATAGCAGCGTCTCCAGCGGCTCTGTGCGTGGCCCCTCCCACCAGAGCAGCACAAATGAAGACTAAGAGGAGGACGATTGCGACTGAAAACGACAAAATATTCGGAAGTGTCTTTCGTTTACACGGCGGCGGCGCCATCGGGCTCTGAAACCGCAAAAATCTGAAGACTCCTTCCAGAGTTCTGAAGACGGCTCGGGTCGCGTCTCCGTCTAAATGGCAAGAAGCGCAAAACATGTTCACGTCGCATACACATGACGTCACACTGGATGCGCCAAGCCGGTCAAAACAATAACAAACATGTCTGACTACCTTGATACCACGGATGTTCAAGCTGCGCTAGCAGCTCTAGTCAACATACAAGAGTCATTTCAACAATTGTATAAAATGTATACGGATACCATAGGTGAACAGAGACGGGTAAAATAAACTATAAACTACTAGAAAATGACAATTTTGCGCATGCTCGCCGACATGCCGCCGCTCTATCACAGTGCCACCTAGCGGCCTGGCATGCATATTCAATCGAATTCGCCCACTTTTGCGTCTTCGTATAAACAAACAGTTCCTGTTGAGAACGCTCGTCTAAACGCAAATAAAAAATTGAAGACGAGCCACCACTTTTGCGTCTTCTGTTCTGATGGTCGCCGTATAAACGTAGCCTAAAGCAACACTAAATTCTGTGAAATGCAAACAAGTTAATGCTAAAACATTGTGTTGAAATTGCATTTTTCTTAAAGTTTCAGGTTATTAAAAGGAAAGAGTTCACCAAATAAAAAAATATTTAGAAATGTAATAGATTTACATTTCTCTGCACAAATATTTGTACTTATTGCTATTTTGTGGGTTATATTTGCCATGAGTTTTCTAATCAGGCCCCTTTGGGATCAAAGTCGGTTGGATACGGCCCGCGGACCAAAATGAGTTTGACACCCCTGATTTAGAGGAACACACAGAAGAGACAAAAGTGCAGCAAGTTCACCACGACAGACTATTCTCTGAGTTTAAGAGGCCCCGAGAAGAACATCTACCTGTGAGAGCATGTTTGATTATTATTCTACCAGTGTTTCAGAGTGTTCTTGAAGGTTGAGGAGGACCCACAGTTCCTGACTTGAGCAGGTCATGTGTTCCACGACTGTGATCCTCTGATAGACGTCACCATTTTGCCAAATTTGGTCCTGCTTCTCTGTATGTTCCTGTTTCCTCTGGTCAATTCTCAGTACAGTGAACCCTCGCTCTATTCACTGTCCGTGCCTTCGCTGTTTCGCGGATTTTTTTCTTCCAATTTTTTATTTATTTATTTTTATTTTTATATGTAACATTTTTTTAATAGTGTAACAATGTGTTCTGTGTCCTGATTGGCTAAGAGACTAGACCAGGACTAAATGTGGACTAAACCAGGTCTAGACCAGAACTAAACCAGGTCTACACCAGGTCTAGACCTGGTCTAGACCTGGTCTAGACCTGACCTGGTCTAGACCTGGTCTAGACCAAAACTAAACCAGGTCTAGACCAGTTCTAAACCAGGTCTAAACCTGGACTGGCCCTGGACTAAACTAGGACTGGACCAGGTCTAGACCTGGACTAAACCAGGATTAAATCACTCCGTGCGGCTCTTGCGTTCGTTTGTGCGTGTTCGGTTTGTGGCTCGGGCTGAGACGACGCGGTCCGGGCGCCGCGGTTCTATCTCGTGCTCGCAGCCCCAGTGTACGCGCGACACGTGCTGCTCTGTCACAGATTTGTCCAGATGAACTCCTCATCGTGGACAAATCTGTGACAGAGCAGCACGTGTCGCGCACTTCTCCAAGGGGTTGGTGCGCGTCGCGCCCGAGCGTCCGGCAGGGCTCCCGGAGCCGTGTCTCCCCCCACGCGTCACTATTAATACATTTTGTTGAAAATCTATGAAAGTTTGAGTGTTTAAACTAGAGAGAAATGTGAGAAAATGTTAATACCAGTCTGAGAGTGGTATTAAAGTGTATAATGTGTGTGGTGAGGCATTTACAGCCTTAAAACATGTAGAATAATTGTAAAATATAAAATTGTCCTATTTCTCTTATTGCGGGCTATTTCTGGAAGCTAACCCCCGCGATAAACGAGGGATTACTGTATATACACAGGCCATGCCTCATGTGAAGCTCAGAACCTCCAGAATCCACTCTCTGAGCTACAGAGGCTGCACTAGCACTGATACAGACACTTTTGGACAGTTTGTTTGGTCAGTTGTGAACCTGCAGTCAAACTCTAGAGTGTTTGGGGAGGTTGGTCTCAACACAAAGAGCAGTTTTCTAAAGCGAAATGGAACATAACAACAAAAAGTAACTTTGACTTTTGCATTCAACTTTTACTTTAATTAAAAAGTGCCTTCTGTGCTCATGTATTCAGGTTTACAGGTAAATGTGATAATGCGGCCCTGTTCAGAGCCTGTATAACTCAAAGAACAGACTTTTATTGCGTCTCCTTTCTGGGCTCCAGGCGTTCTGAAAGAACCTTGGCATTGCGCCCAACTCATATCTGTTTAATCTCGCTCTCCGATGCCCCGTCTGCCGCTCTGAGCCTGTGTGTGGAGCAGGTTGTGAGATTGTTTCATTAAAACCAAAAAAAAACAAAGGCCAAAATTGCTGTGGTCCGGTTCCATGTTTGTTCTGACGGATCGGGCAGAGAATTCACTGACCAACAGAGGAGTTTTGTCTCGTCATTCTCTCTGTGTCTCTGTCCTGTCAGTGTCTATATTGGGGAGGGGAGCTACGTAATTCTGGATGTTTAATTGCCCAAAGTGTTTGAATGTCCAGAATTTATCCGGATACACTTCAATTTGTGCTGTGAATGTGCCTTTAGAAACACCTGTACACACATCTGTATAAACCTGTACACACATCTGTATAAACCTGTACACACATCTGTATAAACCTGTACACACACCTGTACACACATCTGTACACACACCTGTATAAACCTGTACACACATCTGTACGCACACCTGTATAAACCTGTACACACACCTGTATAAACCTGTACACACATCTGTACGCACACCTGTATAAACCTCTACACACACCTGTACACAGACCTGTACACACACCTGTATAAACCTGTACACACACCTGTATAAACCTGTACACACACCTGTACACACACCTGTATAAACATGTACACACACCTGTATAAACCTGTACACACACCCGTACACACATCTGTACACACAACTGTACACACACCTGTACACACACCTGTATAAACCTGTACACACACCTGTACACACACCTGTACACACACCTGTATAAACCTGTATGCACACCTGTACACACACCTGTATAAACCTGTACACACACCTGTATAAACCTGTACACACACCTGTACACACACCTGTACACACACCTGTATAAACCTGTACACACACCTGTTCACACACCTGTACACACACCTGTATAAACCTGTATGCACACCTGTACACACACCTGTATAAACCTGTACACACACCTGTATAAACCTGTACACACATCTGTACGCACACCTGTATAAACCTGTACACACACCTGTACACAGACCTGTACACACACCTGTATAAACCTGTACACACACCTGTACACACACCTGTATAAACATGTACACACACCTGTATAAACCTGTACACACACCCGTACACACATCTGTACACACAACTGTACACACACCTGTACACACACCTGTATAAACCTGTACACACACCTGTACACACACCTGTACACACACCTGTATAAACCTGTATGCACACCTGTACACACACCTGTACACACACCTGTATAAACCTGTACACACACCCGTACACACACCTGTATACACACCTGTACACACACCTGTACACACACCTGTACACACACCTGTATAAACCTGTACACACACCTGTACACACACCTGTATAAACCTGTACACACACCTGTACACACACCTGTACACACACCTGTATAAACCTGTACACACACCTGTACACACACTTGTACACACACCTGTACACACACCTGTATAAACCTGTACACACACCTGTATAAACCTGTACACACACCTGTACATACACCTGTACACACACCTGTATAAACCTGTACACACACCTGTACACACACCTGTATAAACCTGTACACACACCTGTACACGCACCTGTACACACACCTGTACACACACCTGTATAAACCTGTACACACACCTGTACACACACCTGTATAAACCTGTACACACACCTGTACACACACCTGTACACACACCTGTACACACACCTGTATAAACCTGTACACACACCTGTACACACACCTGTACACACACCTGTACACACACCTGTATAAACCTGTACACACACCTGTACACACACTTGTATAAACCTGTACACACACCTGTACACACACCTGTACACACACCTGTATAAACCTGTACACACACCTGTATAAACCTGTACACACACCTGTATAAAACTGGATTTCAGATCTGAAACTGGCAACCCAAAAGAGAGTCAGGAGGCTCATTCTGCTTTCTGATTAGACAATCGTCTTTAGAAACAAAACACTAAATTTTGACATGAACAACTCGGTCATCGGGGGCGGCGGTAGCTCAGTTGGTAGAGCGTTTGTCCACTGATCCAAAGGTTGGCGGTTCAAATCTCTTGACATAAGAAACATGAGTGGTTGAGCAGTCGGATCCACTGACCCACAGGTTGGCAGGTATGATTCCAGCTCCCACAGATAAATGCTGCCGTTGTATCCTTGGGCAAGACACTTAACCCACCTTGCCCCCAGTGTCTGCGTACGCTGGTGTGTGAATGTGTGTGTGAATGGGTGAGTGTTCCTTCTTGTAAAGCGCTTTGGGTGCCTTGAAGGTGAAGGTGGAAAAGCGCTGTATAAAGATGTATATATAAAGATGTAACTAAGACTACGTTTACACATAGAAACGAATATTTCTCTCCCTCCGTTTTCCAAAATAAGCCCCCGTTTACACGTACACTGGTATTTTTAAGAACTGAGACATTTCCCTTCGTTTGTACCCATCTTTTACATCCAAACGGCGAATTCGCCTCTGAAAACGAAGGACAACGTCCTGCAAGCCAATCAGAATCACACTTTTGGTGCGTCAGCTGCCTAAAACTCCATTTATCTAGCCGGAGTTTTTAGAAAGATTCGTTTTCAGAGGCAAATTTGCCGTTTGCGTGTAAAAGATGGGTACAAACGAAGGGAAATTTCTCTGTTTTTAAAATTACCAGTGTACACCTAAACTGGGCCTAAGAGTAAATCAACATTATAATTATTACCAGTAAAAGCTATATTTGATTTGAACATGTTTATCTCATATCTGCAGACACAGTTAAATTGTGTTTATGAATTTAAATCAATATTTTACACATGGTTCCTTTAATATTCTGAAATTTTCTTTCTTCGTGTAGGTTTTGCATTAGCTGAGTGTGGAGAACTGACTCTGACAGTGTTGATTTAGAAAACTGTCCACAGATGTGCAGATGAGAGGAAGACATGAGCAAAGCTTTGTGTGTGGTGACGTGGCCTTACTTCCTCTCGCCTCAGGAGCTCAGGATGTGTCCATAAAACACATCCTGCTGCACTTTCCAGTCTACAGAAACAGTCTCCTGTGGGCACCGGCGCTTCGCTCACACAGACTCGAAGCCGCTGAGTCAGGCCTGGACAGAGACCGTCTCATTTAAGGCTGGTACCTCATTTTAAAACGTCTACAAAGAAGCCTGCGACACACATTTCACAAGCACAAATCTTTACAAAGATGTGAGTCTGGTCATTGAATATCTCTTTTACAGAAGGATGTGAAATAATGACTGTGCTAAAATAATGCTTTGAACGCTGATTTATGGACTTGAAACTGAGCAGGCTTTGTACCTGTGACGCAACAATCCTGGACTAATTAAAATTTTTACTGAATTAATGAAACCAGCATGAATAAAGCTAGAACACTGCATGGGGGGACATAAAAGAGCAGCTTTGTAATATAAATAAACTTTGTCCTAGGGTTTATAATAATATCACTGACATAAAACACTTCACAAATACAAGCGTTAGCAGCAGTGTGCTGTGAAAAGTATGTAACCCAATTTACATGGCACATCACCACAAACAAAAAAACAAACCAAACCTCTCGTCTGTGTGACCTGTTTTTCACACACAGGCTCAAAGTCTGAGTCAGATTATGACTAAAAGATGAAGTCATCCTAATTTAAAAACACTAAAATAACTTTTTGAGATATTGTTGTTGTCAAAAACATGCCTGGAGTTGTATTTAGTTTCAGCCCATTAAACATCACCGGGCTTGATCAAACTGTGTTCACAGCATAGGTACAGTTCTGTTAGCGTAGCATTCAGGTTTCCATCAGAATTATGTTCTAAATCCTAATACCCGCTGCTGACAATAGGGGGCGCTCCAGCACCTAAAAGCCTCGCTGGAAACAGAGGTGTATTTTTAAAAGTATCCATCCATCCGCCCATGTTCTTCCTCTTATCTGGGGCCGGGTCGCCGGGGCAACAGTCTAAGCAGGGACTCCCAGGCTTCCTTCACCCCGGACACTTCCTCCAGCTCCTCCGGGGGGACCCCAGGCCAACCGGGAGACATAGTCCGTCCAGCTTGTCCTGGGTCTTCCCCGGGGCCTCCTCCCGGTGGGACGTGCCCGGAACACCTCCCGAGGGAGGAGTCCAGGAGGCGTCTGGAACAGATGCCCGAGCCACCTCAGCTGCTCCTCTCGACGTGGAGGAGCAGCGGCTCTACTCCGTCCAGACCAGGTCTGAACTGAAACTAAACCAGGACTAAACTGGGACTAAACCAGGACTAAACTGGGACTAAACCAGGTCTAAACCAGAACTAAAATGGGCCTAAACCAGGTCTAAACCAGGATTGGACCAGGTCTAAACCAGAACTAAACCAGGTCTAAGCCAGGTCTAAACTGGGACTAAACCAGGTCTAAACTTGGAAGAAAACAGAACTGAATGAGGACTAAACCAGGTCTAAACTGGGACTAAACCAGGTCTAAACCAGGACTAAACTGGGACTAAACCAGGTTTAAACTGGGACTAAACCAGGTCTAAACCAGGACTAGACCAGGTCTAAACCAGAACTAAACCAGGTCTAAACCAGGTCTAAACCAGAACTAAACCAGGTCTAAACCAGGTCTAAACTGGGACTAAGCCAGGTTTAAACTGGGACTAAACCAGGTCTAAACCAGGACTAGACCAGGTCTAAACCAGAACTAAACCAGGTCTAAACCAGGTCTAAACCAGAACTAAACCAGGTGTAAACCAGGTCTAAACTGGGACTAAACCAGAACTGAACGAGGTCTAAACCAGGACTAAACCAGGTCTAAACTGGGACTAAACCAGAACTGAACGAGGTCTAAACCAGGACTAAACCAGGTCTAAACTGGGACTAAACCAGGTCTAAACTGGGACTAAACCAGGACTGAACCAGGTCTAAACCAGGTCTAAACTGGGACCAAACCAGGACCGAACCAGGTCTAAACCAGGACTGAACCAGGTCTACTCCTCACCCTATCTCTAAGGGAGCGTCCAGCCACTCTGTGGAGGAAACTCATTTCGGCCGCTTGTATCGGCGATCTCGTCCTTTCGGTCATTACCCGGAGCTCATGACCATAGGTGAGGGGAGGAACGTAGATCGACGGTAAATCGAGAGGTTTGCCTTTTGGCTCAGCTCCCTCTTCATCACAGAGGGAGTTCATATTTATTATTGTACAGTGAACCCTTGTTTATCGCGGGGGTTAGGTTCCAGAAATAGCCCGCAATAAGTGAAATCCGCGAAGTAGGACAATTTTATATTTTACAATTATTCTACATGTTTTAAGGCTGAAAACGCTTCACCAGACACATTATACACCTTTCTGAGACTGGTATTAACATTTTCTCACATTTTTCTCTTGTTTAAACACTCAAACTTTTGTAGATTTTCATTAAAATATATTAATAGTGGGGGGGGGGGGCACGTGACACGCGGACACGTGCGCGCGGACACGTGTGCGCGGACACGTGCGCGCGGACACGTGTGTTTGTTTTGGTACCACATATCCATGCCATGTGCGAAAGTCAAGCGACCTGGATATCATTTTGGGCAAGACTCAAGCCAATGCTAACAGTGCCAAACCGCTAACAGACGCCTCTGAGCACCAGAGCTCACCACAAGACCAGGTAAGACCAACCTGCGCTCACAGGAGTTGGTTGCATTTCACCCCGGCTCCAAAATCAGACCGCTATCAATGCGTCGCCAATACTCCACAGCTCTCTAGGACGGGGTCGGGTTCGTGAGGGGAAAAGACCCACTGTCTCCTCTGTGCGCGCGAGTGTCCTCCCCCCGCTGCGGCTCCCCCGGACGCCGCGCGGCCAGGCGCCAGGCCCGTCCATGTTGATTCTTGGCTCTTCCATGGTCCGGCTCGCACTCAGTCTCTTCCATGGCTCGTGCAAGTAAACAAAGGCCACACCTCCTGTCACCCAGGCGCTCTCGTGAAGGAAATCAGAGACTCTGTCCCTACCATCCCTGGTCTAGACCTGGTTTAGTCCTGGTTTAGACCTGGTTTAGTCCTGGTTTAGACCTGGTTTAGACCTGCTTTAGACCTGGTTTAGTCCTGGTTTAGACCTGGTTTAGTCCTGGTTTAGACCTGGTTTAGACCTGCTTTAGACCTGGTTTAGTCCTGGTCTAGTCTCTTAGCTAATCAGGGCGCAGGACAGAATGTTACACTGTAAAAAAAAGTTACACTATAAAAAAAAAAAAAAAAAAAAAAAAAAAAAAAAATTGAAAAAAAAATCCGCGAAACAGCGAGGCCGCGAAGAGTGAACCGCGATACAGCGAGGGTTCACTGTATTATTATTTTCAGTTAGAAAATATGAAACACTGATCCT
This sequence comes from Paratrypauchen microcephalus, assembly GCA_036785185.1. Taxonomy (NCBI): domain Eukaryota; kingdom Metazoa; phylum Chordata; class Actinopteri; order Gobiiformes; family Gobiidae; genus Paratrypauchen; species Paratrypauchen microcephalus. The sequence continues at coordinate 4,719,644 of JAVJIX010000072.1, read as the reverse complement.
AAGATGGCTAAAAGCATGTTTAAAAAATTAAAGCCATGAGAAGAAAAGCATAGTACGTATTCTTTTTTCCTTATTAACCTTCTTCCTGCTGGACTGGTCACATGGTTGGAGCCCTGTTTCACTTTTGTGTCGAAAGGAGCCCGGCGAGACCCTGTGGGCTGTGTCTCAGATGCCCTCCCACAGGCCACAGCCTATATTACAGATCAGACCCTGCTTTGTCCATTATGAGTGAAGTATTTCAGGTTAATTAAGGTTTTTATAAAGTGGTACCAGCCCGTATGAAAAGCATGAGTTGTCGCAAATGTCACTGAGATGTGAAGAGTGTGTTTGGTGGTTCTTTGGCACATTTGTCCTCACAGCAGTTCACCTCTGTTCTCTGTGTGAAGATGTACTCACTGTGAGGTCTTGTTCCTCTTAAACTGTCGTCTCACGTCTGATCAGGAGATGCCTGTTGTGCTGGAGTTGGAGCAGTTGTTCGCTTATCTGCGGGGCTCTTATCACCGCTGTCCAGCTGCTCGCCTCGCGCACAAACATGACGAGCGAGCGGGAGAATCTGATTGGACGAAAAGGTTTTAGTGTTGAGATTTGGCCTCGATGAACTTCTGTTGCCTTTTTGTCTCTGCAAAAAAAAGAAAAAAAGAAAAGGCGTTTGTGAATCCTGAATTGTCCTGAATCTGAGGCCTTCCCCTGCCACTGTTCGGAGGCTACTTAGTGACTTGCAAAGTTTAGAAAATGCTTAGATTAAAAGTCCTGCACTTTGGGTTAAAAAAATGTTTTGTAAAGTAAAAAGTGGCACTGTGAAGAGGCGGGGCCAGCAACAGTCATTATATGAAGAGTAATCTATATTTAAAAAGCATTTTCTGTGTTCAGTGTTTAAATTAATGGGAGACTAAAGAGCAAATAGAGCTGGTAAAACTGTAGAACAAAGGACTTTTATTTTTGTAATCTTGGACATTTTATTCAGTGTGTGACATAATCTTGTGCTACAACAGTAAGAGGCTGATCTTGTATTTTTAATAAATGCAAGAAAGATCATTTAATTACTGTAAAACACACCTTACAGACACAAACACAAAAAGAGACCGTTTGGATAGAATAAATAATTGATGATTGTGTCCTGCCGGAAAAAGCTACACCGAGTAGTGAGAGCAGCTGAGAGAATCGTGGGTGTCTCTCTCCCCTCCCTGCACGACATCTATCGCACCCGCCTCACCCGCAAAGCCCTCTGGGTGATCCCACCCACCCATCCAACTGCCTCTTCAGTCTGCTGCCATCAGGAAGGAGACTGAGGAGCCTCAGGGCCAAGACCAGCAGACTGAAAGACAGCTTCATCCACCAAGCTGTCAGGATGCTCAACTCTCTCCCAATCACACTGCTGCTTAAATGACACTGACACTGCTGCTTAAATGACACTGACACTGCTGCTTAAATGACACATTTGAGCTTTATTCCGCTCCACATTGTGTGTTTTACTTATTTGTATTATATACAAGCCTTTTTTAAACTTTTGCTACGGGTATATGTGATGTTTTAGTCATGAGCCGTGTCTCAATTCTCAGTGTGCACAGTTCGGAGCGTGGTTTTAAGGGTACTCAGACTGCAGTCAAGACTGTGCATACTTGCACAGCCGTCAGTGCAGTCCGCGGACCTCATGGGCATCGGCGAAATGCGACATGTCTCGCAACTACCAGATGCAGCTGCTGACTCCATTTTCTCCCGTAGAAGAAGTAGAGCTCGGTGCATGCTGGGATATATGAGTGCGCGAAGTGTGCAGTTGGTCCACGCCCCAATTTCCATGGAAACAACTGCGGTTTTCAGACCACATGTTAACTGTGCGTGGGACAAAAAAGAAATGGGACAGCAATTGTCGTGCCGGAAGTGATGTACATGCCCTTAAAACCACGCTCCGAACTGTGCACACTGAGAATTGAGACATGGCTATCGTGTTTATTGTCACATGTTTTATGTTCACTGTGGGCCTAGGGGGCGCTGCAATTTCAAATCCTGTGTGTGCAACCTGTACATATGGTTTTTGACAATAAAGCTGACTCTGAACTTTGAACTTTGAACTTGACTCTTTTCTTGTTTCCATGACAATGTTGTTCATTCGGCATCATATTCCGCAATATGACATGTGTTTATCTCCTTGGCAATTGTTCCAAAATACGTTTTTAATCATACAGAAAGTTACATACACTTTAATTCTTTCATTTTCACCTTTATACCGTTCGTGGGCCACAGATCTGAATTGTAGACCTAATGGCGTCGCCTGGAGACAAGCAGGTAGTGAACTGTCCCACAGAAAAGTTCCACAGTGTATCTTTAAAGCACAAACCTCGCCACAAGCGTCTGACTACAGCAGAATAGTGTTTGGTGTGGTTTGGAAAGGTGTCACATAGAGTAAATGCAATAAAACCATAATATCATGAGGTGAAAAACATGATTCGTGCTCCATAAACCAGACTTGAACACAGGTTTGCTCGAGTGAAAAGGGCAGCGGAGTATTTCGTGTTGGTTTGACGCTGCCTTAAAAAGCTCTGAGAATAATGGTCTAATCAGTAAATAGTTGTTCCACTCCAGCAGCCATAAGTCAGGGGCTCAGAGGTGCACCGTGGCCACTCTGTAAATCTGAGTCTGTCACAGCTCCTGCGCCACGTCAATGCAGCGCACTGAGAAATAGAACCTTCTAATGACTTGGTATTTGGCAAAATAAATTGGCTGGGTGTTAAATGGTGACCTTTAGCTTCCACTAATGGTGAATAAGTGGCTGCGCACAGTGATGCAGGGTTCCGAGCTGTAATGTGCCTTTAAACTGTGAGAATCTGTTCAGACGCCGCAGAACCCGGACCTAAGGCCAGAGGGGGAATGGGAGGAAGGTCTTTAGGTGTGGTGGTATTTGAGGTGATGGAAGTTGGGCCAAGAATGGGAACTACTCAAGTCTAACTTCCACCTCTTGTCGGTTGTATTAAAAAGTTAACTTTTCATGTACAAACAGAAGATTGATGAATAGCTTTAAAGGTCCGGTCAATCTTTTTCCTCCATATACGTATTTGAGTAAAGTGTGTCTTGCCCCAGTGCAGATATAATGTATAAGCAGCTCTTCAGGTCAAAAGAAGTGACTATTAATTTCCTAAGAACCACCCTTTAACCCAGGGGTTCCCAACCAGTCGATCGCGGTCTACCAGTCGATGGCTACGTTCAGACTGCAGGGCTTAATGCTCAATTCCATTTTTTTTGTGAAATCAGATTTTTTTGCGAGGTCGTTCATATTTCCAATTAAATGCAACTTGTATGTGATCTCCAGTGTGATCTTTAAACGCCCCAAAAGTGTCCCGCATGCACCTTGGAGGACACGACGAGGTCACGTGCAGCGAACGTGCTCAGTGTTTACGGAAGTCGCCTAAAGTTGCTGTCGTACCGGAGCCAAAACATGTACAGCTTATTTGTTTTAAGGAGGAGACGGAAAAAGAGAAGGACAAGGTTTTTGGCCATGGCGTTTTGTGGAGCAGTGGCAGCAACGTCTACAGAAAGGAACGTGTTGGTGCGGAGTCGCGGCCAAGAGTGTTGGGATTGCTACGTGCTTTGCCGCTTCACTGACACAGAGTTCATATACTATTTTCACATGACGAGAACATTTGTGTACATTTGTGAGCGCCTACTTGTACCACTCTCGCTGGAGGAAACACGCCCAGGTCGGATGAACGCAACCTGGCGGTCAGACTGAAGTCGCATGCCAAAAGATCAGTTTTAGGACCACATATCTTGGGCAATGTTCACACTGCAGCTTGAAGTGACCCAAATCCAATTTTTTTCTGTAAGAACATTTCAAAACAGTGGATTTTTTTGTGCTTATGAGCGCTCCTGGGATTTGTTCTTCCAGAAGAACATTTATAGTTATGAAAACAGTTTGTGAAATTTGTACTTGTGTTTGAAAGTACAAATTAGTTTGAAACTCTTCAAACATGAGGGCCATTCATTAACTAGGATTTATTTTCTCCTAAGAAATCCAAGTAATTTTTAGTGATGAGACTTTCAGCTTCTTTTTCTGATCTGAATCTTTTGGATCAGTTCACTTCAAAGAGCTGTTCAGAAGACTGGCTCTTTTACTGTTTATTTATACAATAAAAGCCAATGTGAGGACTCATTTATCTACAAACTAATCACAGAGAAATGACCAAGGCCGCAGTTTAATTAAAACGGTTCAGACAGAGAGCGGGAGTGTGTTTACTCATTAAATGATGCAGGATCTAAATAAAATGTTGCACTACACCAATAATAAAAGTGTTTGAGAGACTTGTTCTGGCTCAGCTCGGACCCCTGGTGGCACCATCCCTGGACCCTCTCCAATTTGCATATCAGGCCCACATGAGTGGGCGCGATAATCTATCTTCTGCAGCGGGCTCACTCACACCTGGATAGTGTTAAGGGCTCTGTGAGGATATTGTTCTTTGATTTCTCCAGCGCCTTTAACACAATCCAGCCCTCTTTGATGGGTGAGAAACTGCTCAGGATGTGTGTCAGCTCCTCCACTGTCTCCTGGATTACTGACTACCTCTCAGGCAGGCCTCAGTATGTGCGACTGGGTATCACCCTGTCTGACACTGTGGTCAGTAATGTAGGAGCCCCTCAGGGTACAGTTCTGTCTCCGTTCCTGTTCACTCTGTACACCTCTGATTTCCAGTACAGCTCAGAGTCCTGCCATTTGCAGAAGTTCTCTGATGACTGTGCAGTGGCTGGGTGTATCAGGGATGGACAGGAGATGGAGTACAGGACGCTGATTGCAAATTTTGTGGAGTGGTCCCAGGCAAACTATCTGCTCCTGAACTTGGACAAGACCAAGGAAATGGTAATTGACTTCAGGAGGATGAGGTCACCTGTGGAGCCTATTAGAAAGAAAGAAAAGAAAGCTATGCCTTTATTAGTCCCACAGTGGGGAAATTCCATTTCTGCATTTGACCCATCCTGTTATTAGGAGCAGTGGGCAGCACATTACTGCACCCGGGGACCATCTCCATGATCTTCTTGCTTCGGTTTGGTCAGGACCTAAGCCATTACCATCAAGGATCACAAGGTGGAGATCGTGGACTGCTACAGGTACCTGGGAGTTCATGACAAGAAGAGCATGAGCAGACTCTACTTCCTGAGGAAGCTCAGGTCTTTCTATGTGTGCCGTAAGTTACTGGAGATCTTCTACCAGTCTGTGGAGGCCAGCTCCCTGTACTCTGCTGTAGTCTGCTGGGGGAGCAGCACCAGTAAAAGAGACATCGGACGGATTGACAAATTGATCCGTCACGTGATTGGCTGTGAGCTGGAGACATTTGTCACAGTGAGGGACAGGAGGACACTGGACAAACAGCTCTTCATCATGGACACTCCTGCTCACCCACTGTACCAGACCATAGAGGGACAGAGGAGCTCATTCTCCAACAGACTCCTACAGCTCCACTCAAACAGTGAGAGATACAGGACTACATTCATACCATACTCCATACAACTGTACAACAACTCGCCCTTATGGAACAGATAATACTCCCTACAACTGTATACAGCTGGTACTGAACATCATATTTGATACTGTATTTTATATTTGACTACTACTTTTCTATTTAAATCTGATTGTACATATATATTTATCATCTATTATTATATATTATTACCTCATCTGCCACTTCCTGAGCGGCCACCTCCTTCCCCTCCCTTTTTTTGGCCGTTTCCCAATTCAGCGACGGCACGCTTGTGAGTGTGCCGTCGGGCTGTCGTCGAGACGGCGCACACTCGCTCTGTCCTTAGTGCACTACGTTTCTCACGTGGGCGTCTGCGAAATGGAACAAGTCCCGCCTCAGCTCAATGAGCCGGGTGGTCTGCTCCTTGTTCCCTAAAGACAAAAATATTATTCTATTGCGCCTAGTAATACTTGGAATTGGGACATGGCCAATGTTCCCCCTAATTTTTAATGTGTCTGAGCAAACACGCACTAACTCCACATCTGAAATGAACCCCCCGCGCAGCTCGCACTTTGCAGATATAAAAAAATGACACCCGCGGCTGAATAAAAAGTTGAGATCCGCTAAAAGCTCTTTCATCCCTGATTTACAGTGCGCTGCACAAGTTTTTTTGTGCGCTGAGAATGTGCGAGCAGTGCGCAGGTTAGAGTAAACGCTGGACATGGCTACACTGTAGAATATCCAGCATTACAACAGCAAAGGAAATATAGAAGTGTAAGGGGAAAAAGCATGTGAACGGTAATACAGGTGCCGTGATCTATGCCGTTACGGCCACCGTCACACATGTTTAGCGTAGTTTATGAAGAGTTTCATGTAGCATAGTTGTAGGTGAGGTGAACCAGTACGTATATTTTATAGTGACGTCGCAGCTCTCACTTGTGGATGTCGCTGGCGAGTCGGTCTTTGTAGTCATATATCCTCCCGCGCTGTGCATGCTGGGGCTTTTAAGTGTGCGAAGCGTGCATGTTTGCACGCTTGGTCCACGCCCCGATTTCCATGGAAACGACGGCGCTGTACAGGGCTCTTCTTGACGGTGCAGGGGGAAAAAAACGAATGGAACGGCGCTTGTCGCGCCGGATATGACGCATATCCCGTTCCAAGGACGCTCACAAGTGTGCCGTCGGTGAATTGGGAAACGGCCTTTGTGTTTCAGGAGTGGAGACAGGTTTGCTGGATCCGAACTCAGCTGGGCCCACTCTGTAATCAACAGGGTTTAAGAGCCGCTCAAGCTCCAGCTCAGCGCTGCCAGATTATAATACCTCTTCAGTCAGTGCTACGCTCTAACCGCATCTGATTTACCTACCTGCAACTTCGCTTTACTTACCCTTTGTGCACCTGCCTCAGATCTCCATGCTCCAGTCTCCAGCTCCGACCCGCCCTGCTCCAGTGTCCTGCTCTTATCTGTAAAACTCTGGACATTATCTGTAATAAATACCTACCATTCCCCATTGACCTGTGTCTGCTCTTGGGTTCCTCCACTATCCGTCACAGAATCAGTGTAAAAAATTAACTAGAAGATAAGAGAAAGAGAGAGAGAGATTTTTTAAATTTATTTTTGGGGGGGACACACACCATCAAACTCTTTTGAAAAAATTAGATCCAGTTCCAACTGTTCACCTTATGGAACCGTCCAAAACCTATCCAAATAGACATCTGCATTTTGACAATATCACTTTTATCTGTATTACATAGAACTCTGATAACATTTGAAGAATTTGTGTCCATTTGAAAGCAGCACATCTGAAAACACACCATCAACGATGATGAGACTCACCATAGGAGCGAGGTGAGCTGCCTGGTCAAGTGGTGCAGGAACAACAACCTCTCCCTGAACGTGGAGAAGACAAAGGAGATTGTGGTAGACTTCAGGAGAGCACACACACAGCACGCCCCCTCACCATCACCGGGGCTGCTGTGGAGGGAGTAAGCAGCACCAAGTTCCTGGGTGTGCATATCTCTGAGGACCTCTCCTCGTCAAAGAACACTGCATCACTGGCCATTAAAGCCCAACAGCGACTCTACTTCTTCCGCAAGCGGAAGAGAGCCAGAGCCCCAGCTCCCATCATGAGCACCTTCTACAGAGGCACCATAGGTCACATCCTCACCAGCTGCATCACTGTGTGGTATGGCACCTGCACTGTGTTCTGCCGGAAAAGGCTACACCGAGTAGTGAGAGCAGCTGAGAGAATTGTGGGTGTCTCTCTCCCCTCCCTGCAGGACATCTACCGCACCCGCTTCACCCGCAAAGCCCTCTGGGGGATCCCACCCACCCATCCAACTGCCTCTTCAGTCTGCTGCCATCAGGAAGGAGACTGAGGAGCCTCAGGGCCAAGACCAGCAGACTGAAAGACAGCTTCATCCACCAAGCTGTCAGGATGCTCAACTCTCTCCCAATCACACTGCTGCTTAAATGACACTGACACTGCTGCTTAAATGACACATGTGAGCTTTATTCCGCTCCACATTGTGTGTTTTACTTAGATGTATTATATACAAGTTTACTGTTACTTTTGCTACGGGTATATGTGATGTTTTCATATGTTCAGATCAGATGTTTTATGTTCACTGTGGGCCTAGGGGGCGCTGCAATTTCAAATCCTGTGTGTGCAACCTGTAGGTAAGGTTTATGACAATAAAGCTGACTTTGAACTTTGAAAACACAAAGCTGAGAAAAATCCTCTTGAACATTTGGCAGTTGTCACCTCATTGTAGGGCTGGGGGGCAGAATGCAAGACATTAAGAATGATGGACCGTGATGCTCCGTGCACTGGCTCTGTCTCAGACACTTTTAACGTCTGAATAATAGTGTGCGTCCTTTAGATCTTTGTGTCATATCTTTGTGTGCATATGAGCGATATTATGTTCAAAGCTTATAGCTACAGTCTGACAGTGGTTTGTGCAGCTTTTAGAGTTTCTTTTCCTTTACAAATCCCCATCAGACATCTGTCTTATGTAACTTGTATTTGGCACTTTTATTTAACCTGTCTAATTTAATTAATGTTAATTTCTATTATAACTCTACCGACCAAACTGCCCCACTATCGGCCACTTTTTAAAAACCCGTGTGTAAATAACCACGTGGTCTTTCGTTATGTAACCATCATGTTAAAATATTATTTGTATTTGTTTATTCTTTCACACACCCCTACACACTCCAACATTAAAGAAACATTCTACTGTTACCTGGAGGTGGACTCCCTCGGGGCTGCAGAGAACGTTCATGTTTTAAGAGTGGGCTCAAGACCCACTAATATTCATTTATCATTTATAGGATTTCCAGTGCTCCCTGTGTGGGAGGCCGGGGTCTGTCCCGTGGGCTCCTGGTGGGGGATGGTTCTTTGGCCTCTTCTTTCTCTTGTAGAAAACCACACATACCCTTACGCACTCAGACAATAAAGAAACATTCTCCTGTTACCTGGATGTGGACTCCCTCATTCTTTAAACTCACCTGAACATCGATCATTGCTGTCCTGACCTGACATCCTGTAGTGTAAGGAACCCGAGGGAACCCGAAGGAACCCGAGGGAACCTGAGGGACAGAGTGACCAGGGAAGTGTCGCACAGGCACAGCAGGTCAGCAAGTAGTAATGTGAGGATAATACTGGGACTTTAGGTGATGGACAGGCATGAAAATCGCTCACCTTTTGGTGAAATTTGCTGTTTTGAAGCCAAAACCGGTGACCTACGAGAATCGTGTAGCGTCGATGAGAAGTTTTTTGTGTGTGTGTGTGCAAGACGCATTTTAAATAAACCGTTGAATGTGTAGTTACTGTGAGTTTGCTGTTGGTTTGGGGCATTTTTCCTTTAAATGTTGCGCCCTGGTTTCCCCTCAGCCAAGACGTAACAATAGTAAAATACTTTGCTTCGGGGAACACAAACATAAATTAGTCAGTTGTGCTCCGCTAATTATGAGGGGCCGGTTTAAGCCAAAAATGTCAGGGCTGTTTTTTTTTTGTCCCAGTCCAGCCCTGGGCCAGTCTTTCCCTCGTAGCTCACAATATGTAAGACTTACTCCAGGATCTTCACACTGACTGCTCACCTTTCCCTCAAACCCAGATAGAAATACAATGTGAATATGCATCATATATTGCTCGGGCTTCTCCTCGCTTTCCCACATTTGCTACTGAGCGCGTGATGAGTCCTTTTCACTCCTCATCTCCGTCTCCGGCCTCCAGTCAACACACATTTCAGGAGAGACACACTGCACTATCCGGCCCTCCAAGACCTTTAATCTGGCCCTCAGCTGATTTTCTATTAAAATATTGTCAATTTTCTGTGCAGTTTAGCATTGCAGTGTCTCCAGCGCCTCTGCATGGCCACCAGAGCAACACAAACGCTCTTAAAGGACCATCGTTTTGACTGTTGACCGTGACACCCTCATCAGCAAAATATCAAAAATGAGAAAAGTGGACGCCGAGTGCAGGATTTTCCAAGAAAAACGGACTAATTCCTATTTGTTGACGGAGGTGAATGGGAAACCTGTACGCTCGGTGTGTTTGCAAAAAGTGGCGATGCTCAAGGAATATCATCTTAAACGCCACTACGAGACACGGCATTTCGAACAATACAAGAACTTGAACGGAGAACTGAGAAGACAGAACATAAACTAATTATTGCTGGGCCTGAAGAAACAGCAGTCTGTAATAGATTTGCATTTCTCTGCAAATCTATTGCTATTTTTGGGGTATATTTGCCATGAGTTTTCTGCTCCGGCCCCTTTGGGATTAAAGTAGGTTGGATACGGCCCCCGGACCAAAATGAGTTTGACTCCAGTGTTCAAACAAAACACAAATAGATGACCTAAGTTTTGAAGCGTGTGCACCTGAAAAGCTTTATTCATTTGACATTTCTTCAATATTACAGTCCTCATTACAAACACCACTCCCCATGTGTACGGTAACCACGGTAACGCACACTCCACCCTGCCCTGCCCGCTCACACGTCCCTGCGCCCCTCGTTGGCGTGGGTGATGGATTGCCAGGCTCGACGTGCGCTCAGGTTCAGAGGTGTGAGCGTGTGGAACAGACGCCGTGTGCTATGGGCGATATCTGCCGTCTCTCTTTTGCCTCCTCGGCGCTGGGGTAAGAGGTCAGGGGCAGGGGTTAGGGGTTCGTGTTGCGTCGGTCACCGGGGCTGACCTCTCTCCTGTTACCACTGCGTTCTCCGGCTACAGCGGCTAATGCGGCGTGGGAGGAGGGCGCCGGGGCATCGGGGCGAAGCACAACACGAGCTGATGGGGCTGGTTATAGAACAGACCGGGTGTGGAGCAGTAAAAGTAAAAAAAAATATATATATATAGTATATATATATAGCGATTATATTAGACTTAGACACTTAGACACACTATATTAGACTTAGACTTAAACTTTATTGATCCAGAAGGGAAATTATTTGGGTACAGTTGCTCACTCATCAAATATAAAATAACAGAGGGGAACAAAAAATAGATGGAATAGCAAAAAAAAAAAAAGAGCAAGAGACCAGAGTCAAATGAGACATAATTATAAAAATAATAAGTGTATATGTACAAATCAGAATAAAATAGAAAAATAAGTAATAAAATATCAAATAAAATTAGTACTGTCAGGCGATTAAAAAAAAATATCAAATTAATTACAGGATTCGTAATTAATTAATCGAATTAATCTCATTTTTAATCGAGAGAGCGACAGAGAACCCACTTTGCAATTGAGTTCATTTTTAGTTTTTCTGTGGTTGCTTTGCTCATTTGTTTCCCAAATTCTCCAGCGTGGTTTGGTAGTTTGTTGGTTTGGTGGTTTGGTTCAATTGATCCGTCAGGCTGGAGCAGCTTCGGTGATCGGCAATTTCTTTTTAACAAAAGCTCCAAATCACGGCGTTCTTGTTGATCGTTTCGTCTTTGTTCTTTTTATAAATAAACTTGCCGTTCAAAGGCCCTGGCAGCGATTTGCTCGCCGCACGCCAAATTTAAAATGCACGCATTGATTTGCCGCTCATAATTAATTGCATTCATTTTTATAACGTGTAATTAATTAATCTAATTAACGCGTTAAACTGACAGCCCTAAATAAAATATGAAATAAAATATCACATCACAGGTGTGTACATTTGTAGGGAGTATTATCTGTCCCTCCCCTGGTGCAGTGGGTGAGCAGGAGTGTCCATGATGGAGAGCAGTTTGTCCAGTGTCCTCCTGTCCCTCACTGTGACAAATGTCTCCAGCTCACAGCCGATCACGTGTCCAGCTTTACCGATCAATTTATCGATCCGTCCAATGTCCCTTTTACTGGTGCCGTTGTCCTAATGTCGTTTCCTCGTCACAAACAGACCTGGAGTTGTGTTTTGTTTCATTCACACACTCTGTGGTAATACAGGAAGTTCTCCACTGTGTTTTTAACCTTCACCAGAAGCATTTGGATCATTTCAAACAAAACCGTTGGGGACAAAACAATCTCTCAGTATTTTTTTTATACAGATTGACATCAGTCTGGTCTCCACGCCCTTCACCCTCAAACCCGGTCAAATGTGATCATCCAATCAGAGTTTAGTGCTTCCACTACTAAATCTATAGAAATCTGCCGTGTTTCCCAGTCCCCTGTGATATTCATTTCATTATTTGCACGAATTTCCTTTATTTTTTCATTTTACCCCATTTCCTTTTGGATATATAAAATCACTTCTGCCTGAAATGTCTGTCCTTAAAACACCCAAAGTCAAAAACGCTAACTATATAAACTCTATATAATATTCATAACATTTATATAGCGCCTTTCATGACACCCAAAGCACATTACAGTTCATTGTTCATTCACTCCACACTTGGTGGTGGTAAGCTACTTTTTGTAGCCACAGCTGCCCTGGGGCAGACTGACGGAAACGAGGCTGCCAATCTGCGCCATCGGCCCCTCTGACCACCTCCAACACTCACACACACCACTTTCATACTTTAATGCCATATTGTGGAACATTTAAGTTTCAGGTTTTCATGTATTTCATCTCCTCATTGAAATTTGGTTAATATTCATAACTTTAGGCATATTAGATCATCATTGCCAAAAAATGCAGCTAAAATGTTTCTCCACAGCAGATTTTTTCTCACATTGAACCCTGCATCACCACTGGTCACTGACAAGCAGGACAAGCTTAAAAGCAACAGAATCACTTAAAAAAAAAAAAAAAAAAAAAGCTTTAAATAATTTGAAAGAAAATCTTTATCTTTTCATCTTTGTCTTATACTTCAGAAATATAATATCTTAAGTTTTGATAATTTTAGAAAATTTAAACTGGGCTGCTCGGTGTATAAGGTCTGAAATGGACTCCACCACCTTTGGATGAGTTTATTTTGTCCAAATTCGGCAACAAGAGACGCACAACGTCTAATAGACGCACAACACCTTATAGACGCACAACACCTTATAGACGCACACCTTATAGACACACAACACCTTATAGACGCACAACATTCAGTCTCAGGTGTTTTCAGTCAAGGTTCAGAAATCTGGAACAACATCCAGCTGCAATAAGAGACTCGACCACATTCAGAACATTTAAAACCTGAAATCTGAACTGAATCAGATCTGTGATCAATAATGTTCTGCTTCTGTGTAAATGTCAGTGTTGCGTGTCATGATTGTGTCGTATTGTGTATGAGTTTGTTGTGTGAAGTTGTTTCTTGTTGTTTTTATAATTAATTCATAGCATTTATATAGCGCCTTTCATGACACCCAAAGCGCTTTACAGTTCATTGTTCATTCACTCCACACTTGGTGGTGGTGGGCTACTTTCTATAGCCACAGCTGCCCTGGGGCAGATGGACGGAAGCAAGGCTGCCAATCTGCGCCATCGGCCCCTCTGACCACCTCCAACACTCACGGACACACAACTTTCATAATAGGCAATGTGGGTGAAGTGTCTTGCCTAAGGACACAACGACAGTTTTGTTTTTTTTTGCGACTGGCGCCCCCCTGTGGCTCCTGGAATTCCCAGTGTCTCCCATCCAGATGTAAAGAAACTTTGGGCTAATTCTGGTGTATTTACAAGTTTATGTTCATGAATATGCACTGTCCCTTTTAAATAAAACAACAAAAAAAACATTTTATGGTCTGCTGTGCAAAACATTTTTCTAATTTCCTTTATTTTTTCCGACAGTGCATTTCCCTGATTGGCTACTCCACCTGTCAATCATGGCCACCTGAAAATGGGGAGATTCGCCGCTGAACAGACTCACATCTTCATGAAGTATTGTAAGTTTGTATTCTGGATCCCGGGCAACCAAGCAGGAGTCAGACAAAGCAAATTCGAGTAACTTAGACAAACTTTATTGATCCACAAGGGAAACAACTGCTTTCAACAGCTTTTTGGCTCTCGCGGTAAGTGTTGGAGAAGTGTGACCTTGCAGTTATTAATTGTCATTGTCGACATATTTGGCTCCGCTCTGAGACCCGGGCTCAGCTCTAACTCAAGAGGGGACAGTTACGCCGACTCGCATCATAAACACACAGACAGATATATGGTCCTGTCACATTACAGTTTACCGTCACATTTGGAGACGCTCTATATTACGACACAGAGAAGAGATGTTAAACTGACCTCAAAACTGCTTCCAACAGTAGACCGTCAAAGGACTCTCTCTGATCTGAACGGTCTTTACCTGAACCCAGGGCCCTGCAGCCGATCATGAATCAGTGCGAGTGCGGCTCAGGGAGGGAATTCTGGAGGTTCTGATTTTCACATAAGGCCTGTCCAAAAACTGAGAATGAGACAAACTTCGACATGTTTCTATCTGCAGGTGAAGCAGCCCAGGTTTTCCTTCATGGTAACTGGTGAACTTACATGTAGAACACCCCCAGCGCGACGTCACTGCAAAGAATCAACACACAGAAAAAGACACTGTGGCCCTGTGGAAGTCCTCAGTGTGCCCAAACGCCACTCCACAGACTCCAGAGCAGTGACAGCCTCAGGCCTGGTCTCCTCGGCTCATAAAATAAGGCCCCGTTTACACGTACACTGGTATTTTTTAAAACTGAGACATTTCCCTTCATTTGTACCCATCTTTTACATGCAAACACCAAATTCGCCTTTGAAAACGAATCTTTCTAAAAATCTCAGACTTCCAAACTTCCTTCACCCCTGACACTTCCTCCAGCTTCTCCAGGGGGACCCCAAGGCGTTCCCAGGCCAGCCGGGAGACATAGTCCCTCCAGCGTGTCCTAGGTCTTCCCTGGGGACGTGCCCGGAGGTGTCCAGGAGGCGTCCGGAACAGATGCCCGAGCCACCTCAGCTGCTCCTCTTGACGTGGAGGAGCAGCGGCTCTACTCCGACCAGACCAGGTCTAAACTGGGACTAAACCAGGTCTAAACTGGGACTAAGCCAGGACTAAACCGGAACTAAATCAGGTCTAAACCAGGTCTAAACCGGGATTAAACCAGGTCTAAACTGGGACTAAACCAGATCTAAACTGGGACTAAACCAGGTCTAAACCAGGTCTAAACTGGGACTAAACAAAGTCTAAACTGGGATTAAACCAGGTCTAAACTGGGACTAAACCAGGACTGAACCAGGACTACTCCTCACCCTATCTCTAAGGGAGCGCCCAGTCACTCTGTGGAGGAAACTCATTTCGGCCGCTTGTATCCGTGATCTCGTCCTTTCAGTCATTACCCAGAGCTCATGACCATAGGTGAAGGGAGGAACGTAGATCGACGGTAAATCGAGAGCTTTGCCTTTCGGCTCAGCTCCCTCTTCACCACAACGGTCCGGTACAGCGACCGCATCACTGCCGTCGCTGCACCGATCCACCTGTCAATCTCACGCTCCATCCTCCACTCACTCGTGAACAAGACCCCGAGATACTTGAACTCCTCCACCTGAGGCAGGGACTCTCCACCACCCGGAGAGGGCAAGACACCTTTTTCCGGTCGAGAACCATGACTCACCCACCAGAAAAGTGTGCACCTTTAAAAGTGCTGTACCTTATATTTTCCTGTCTTAGAAAGTCAAAAAACAGAACGAGTTGATTTTAAAGAGTTTGCAGAGGTCCAGAGTTCTTCCTCACTTCCCTTTTGGATTCAGAACAGGCCCTGGCGTGATCAGGCAGAGGTCCA
This sequence comes from Paratrypauchen microcephalus, assembly GCA_036785185.1. Classification (NCBI taxonomy): domain Eukaryota; kingdom Metazoa; phylum Chordata; class Actinopteri; order Gobiiformes; family Gobiidae; genus Paratrypauchen; species Paratrypauchen microcephalus. The sequence continues at coordinate 4,704,058 of JAVJIX010000072.1, read as the reverse complement.
GACTGGCTCAGACCCTCCAGACTCCACTCCAGCTCCTCCAGCCTCCCCCTGGCAGCCGCCCTCACATTAAACTGATGTTGATTCAGCGCGTGCCTCTGCACCGAACACGGGAAACCTCGGCACATCTGTCACCCGTAACCAGCGCCCGCTCCTCATCTGATCACATCCGCCGCTAAACGTCTCCCTGGCAGCGTCTACAGCCGCTCCCCCGGCTCCGGCGGTAAAGAGTTTGAGTGGTTCGCCATCACGGCCACTTTGTACCTGTCAGAGGATCTGGGGCTGAGAGAGAGAGGGAGGAGAGGAAAACGAGTCATAGAGGAGAGAGGGGGAGAGGGAGGAGAGGAAAACGAGCCTTAGAGGAGAGAGGGAAGAGGGAGGAGAGGAAAACGAGTCTTAGAGGAGAGAGGGAAGAGGGGGAGAGGAAAATGAGTCTTCAAGGAGAGAGGGAGAGGAAAATTAGCCTTAAAGGAGAGAGGGAGAGGAAAACGAGGCTTAAAGGAGAGAGGGAGAGAGGGAGAGGAAAACGAGTCTTAGAGGAGAGAGGGAGAGAGGGAGAGGAAAACGAGGCTTAAAGGAGAGAGGGAGGAGAGGAAAACGAGTCTCAGGGGAGAGAGGGAGAGGAAAACGAGTCTTAAAGGAGAGAGGGAGAGGAAAACGAGCCTTAAAGGAAAGAGGGAGAGAGGGAGAGGAAAACAAGGCTTAAAGGAGAGAGGAAGGAGAGGAAAACGAGTCTTAGAGGAGAGAGGGAGAGAGGGAGAGGAAAATGAGTCTTAAAGGAGAGAGGGAGGGAGGGAGGAGAGGAAAACAAGTCTTAAAGGAGAGAGGGAGAGAGGGAGAGGAAAACAAGGCTTAAAGGAGAGAGGGAGAGAGGGAGAGGAAAACGAGGCTTAAAGGAGAGAGGGAGGAGAGGAAAATGAGGCTTAAAGGAGGGAGGGAGGAGAGGAAAACGAGTCTTAGAGGAGAGAGGGAGAGAGGGAGAGGAAAATGAGTCTTAAAGGAGAGAGGGAGGGAGGGAGGGAGGTGAGGAAAACAAGTCTTAAAGGAGAGAGGGAGAGGAAAACGAGTCTTAGAGGAGAGAGGGAGAGGGAGAGGAAAATTAATCTTAAAGGAGAGAGGGAGAGGAAAACGAGTCTTAGAGGAGAGAGGGAGAGGAAAACAAACCTTAAAGGAGAGAGGGAGAGAGGGAGGAGAGAAAAACGAGCCTTAGGAGAGAGGGAGAGAGGGAGCTGAGGCCCTGACAGACGAAGCATCACTCACACACTCACAGCTCCTCTAATTGGGCCCCATCGGTGACGTTAAACACGACTTTATATCTGTACGGGGAAACACTCACACACACACACACACACACACACTCACACACACACTCACACACACACACACACACACACACACACACTCACACTCACACTCACAGCTTCTTTGAATGCTAAACATGACTCAGACAGTTCACACCGAGGTTATTACAGTTAACGAAAAAGAAGGAAAAAACAAAAACTAAAATTGAAAAAATAAACTTATAAAAAAAGTTAACTGAAATAAATGACCATTAAAAGAAAACAAAAGCGATAATTGAAACTGTATACATTGTGTGTTTACAAAACTAACTGAAATGATAAATCGCTCTTCGTTTTCATCTCTGTCGATTTTTTTTTTACAAGCCTTGGATTGGATCGGAAGAGAAAAATCCCACGAATCTCAAAGTACATTTACGTACAATTGTATTTGTCTGTTGTAAGTTTGATAACACAATACTTTGTTTTTGAATCCTGCACTTGACAAATAACCCAAAGTATAAGCCAGAAAACTAAAACCAAAACTAATAAAAACTAAACTAAAACTGAGCAAAAAAACTAACTAAAACTATCAGAGCCACTCTAAAAACCAATTAAAACTGACTGAATTAGAGGGGAAAAAAGTCAAAACTAACTAAAAGTAAAACTATAATGAAAAATCCAAAACAGTTATAACCTTGGTTCACACCCTAGGGTAGTTCAGTGGGCTCTGTAAACAGCTCGGGTGTGTTGTAAACTGCTCTTTTCATGCAGATGTTTAACCCTCCGGTCGTGTTTGCCTCCAGCCCCCTACTTTAGTGTTCCCGGTCAAAATTGACCGGTCTGTTTTAACTGCTCTTAAATTAGCACAATTTTTTTTTTTTTCACCACCATTTTTTTTATTAAACATTCTTTAGTTGAGAGCAATGTTTCAAAGTAGTGTCTAAGAGCAATTTATAGAAGTAAACATTAAATAACATCAGTGAAAGTACAATTGGGCACTGAAAATGAACTACAAAATGAACATATAATACAAAAAATAAATGGAAAACCAAACACCAAACTTAACTGTGTGTGTGTGTGTGTGTGTGTGTGTGTATTCAGTGTATTCATGGCATATTCGTGGCATGTGACACTCAGGTCAGAGTGGGCCTTACAAACATAAGCATGACATTAGCAGCATGTCAGGCTCGTTTTGATGTCTCTAAGGGCACAGAGGCCACAACGCTTCCTTTTCTGCCCATGTCCTTGTTGGGGGAGAGCAGCCAGGGCAGCGGCTGGGGCTGGAGCTTGCATGCTCCTAACCAGACTGGCGGAGGCTGGTGTGCGGGGAATGTGCTGGCGTCGCTGTATAAGAGGAGTCACCAAAGCTTTCCCCAGCTCTGCGAGGAAAAGTCTCCTCTTGAAACTTTTCCCCTGATTCCAGGTTGGGTCGATTGCTGTCCACACCACATACGCGTTGAAAGCTAACACATCTAGGATGTTGTGGAACAGTGTCACAGGCCAGCAAGCCGTCATCCGCTTACAGGTGTATGTACCAGTAAGCTTCAGTAAAGGAACAATAAATAATAAGAGATTAGGAACAATATTCAATCTGTCGTACACAAAATGCTATGCGTGAAAAGTCCCTCAGTCGTCCAGGTAGAATCCATGATAAAAGGAGAAGTTCAATTTGTCAACTGGACAAAGATTGTTTGGTTGAAAACGTTTCGCCGCTTATCCGAGAGGCTTCGTCAGCTCAGAGCTGACGAAGCCTCTATCACAAAATGCTATGGTTCACCTAGATAAAAATAAAATAAAATGCATGATAAGGTAATGTAAAGACATTACCTTATCAAGGCAGTCAACGCCTCCCTTGTTCTTGTTGTAGTCCTGGATCATCAGGGGCTTCCTGTCCTCTGTGGTGCTGACAGCAGCGTCTTTGTGTACTGTGCTCATCAGGATGACATTTCTGTTCTTCTTGGGAACGTATGACACAAGAGTGTGCGTGTCAGTGAATGCGAATTGTGATGAGAGTGCCTGTCTTCCTCTGGTCAATACCAGCGCAGGGAGAAGTTCTGGCTTGTTCTTCCTCACTGTCCCTACCATGGTGAGCTTTCTTTTCAGTAGCTCCTTACCAAGAGCATGTGATGTGAGGAAGTTGTCACATGTGATATTATGCCCTTGGATGGAGACCGGTTGTCATGTCCAGCACAACACGCATACCCTGTTTTTTTTCGGCCCTTCCAGTACTGGGTTTCCCCATGTACACCTGCATATTCCAGGCATAGCTGCTCCTGTGTGCGTGTGCGTGTGTGTGTGTATATGTGTGTGTGTGTGTGTGTGTGTAGGTGTGTGTGTGTGTGTGTGTGTGTGTGTGTGTGTGTGTGTGTGTGTGTGTTTGTGTGTGTGTTTGTGTGTGTGTGTTTGTGTTTGTGTGTGAGTGTGTGTGTGTGCTGGGGCAGTGTGTATGGGGATGTTTTCTGTATGTTGAATGAATTTACTCTGGATACCCATTCATTTCCTATGGCGGTCACTTTTGACCGGGAACACCACAGGTGTAACAAGGTTGATTAAAACACTCAAAATTGAATGAAATAGGTGATCATCACTTTTATATGTTCAAGTACACAGTGTGGAGGATATCATAAGGTCTTGCGGTAATCAGATGAAAAACATAATATTTATGAGTATTATAAGTTGCAAAACGGTCAGATTTGACCCGAACACGAACACGACAGGAGGGTTAAAAGGCCCATATCACATTATTTTCTGATCTGTTCTAATGGTAAAGGGAGAAATTCAATTTGTGAATTGGACAAAGTTTATTTGGTCGACGTTTCGCAGCTCATCCAAGCTACTTCGTCAGTTCTGGTTAGAGTGCTGGTGGACACTGCTTATATCTGCCTGAAGGGAGGAGCTAACTACAATGAAATGACTATGAAACTATCACACCTCTTTGTTTTCAGTTTCTGTCTGGGGTCTTGTTTAAAATGAAAACAAACAGGAGGGATAGCTTCATAGAGCTAGATATAAGCAGTGTCCACCAGGACTCTAGCCAGAACTGACGAAGTAGCTTGGATGAGCTGCGAAATGTCTTCGACCAAATAAACTTTGTCCAGTTCACAAATTGAATTTCTCCCTTTACCATGGATTCTACCTGGACGACTGAGGGATTCTTCACAGATCTGTTCTAATGTTGTTTCCTCGTCACAAACAGACCTGGGGTTGTGTTTTGTTTCACTCACACACAGTACTCGAGTTGAGGGGGGATGGGGGGGTGGCATCCCCCCTGTGGGAAAAAATAGTCAAAATCATCCCTTTTCTAAAACGTCATCCCTTCTTCCATCCCTTGTGGCATTTTATCAATCAGGCATGAAAATCCCTCACCTTTTGGCGAAATTTGCCGTCTTTAAGTCAAAATAGCCAGTGCCAAGAGCCAATCATAGGCAGATCTGCGCTCCAGCTTCCAATCATGTTGCAGCATAATTACCCCCCACCCTCTCGGGAAAAAATGTTCATTCTGAAAATATGTCACATAAATGAAAAATTTCACCGTCCCCCCTGGTTTCATTTTACAACTCGACTACTGCTCACATATTGAACACACAAACCCTGAATATTTACATTTATAGGGATAGTGCGTTGTTTTAATGTTAATCTGTATGGGTTTCCTTCTAACAGGTTTGTGCGGTAACACCGGTTTACCTCTGACAGTCTCGTCTCAGCCCGGTTCTGCTCGCGTTCTGGAGCTCACGTAAGTAGGTCCGGTAAGTTCGCCGGGACATGAAATAAAGCTTGTTTTTCTTCGCACAACAACATTAGTCCAAAAAGTGATGTATATTTCCATCACAGACAGTGGTGCAAAAAATTTCGCATTGGTTCCCTTTTCTCTCGGAGTTGTATCACGGCACGTGTAACCTAGCCTACCTAGCCTCTTCACTTGTAAACATCCGCCGTCGCCGTACCGCATCTGCCAAAAGTGAACAGGCTAATAGAGCTAACGTGGGCAGAGTGATACGAATCTAGAGAGAAAATATGCGAATGTGAATTGGGCAACTGGATTTTTTCGGACAACTGTCTGTGATGGAAATATACATCACTTTTTGAACAAATGTTGTTGTGCGAAGAAAAACAAGCTTTATTACCTGTGCCCGTGAACTTACCAGACCTACTTATGTGAGCTCCAGAACGCGAACAGAACCAGGCTGAGACGAGACTGTCAGAGGTAAGCCAGTGTTACCGCACGACACTTTTAGAAGGGAACCCCATACAGATTAACATAACAAAAAAACCCCGCACTATCCCTTTAATGCTTCTCTCAAATTAAAAACTCTATTCCACCTTTTTAAACTCCTCACTCCTTCACTAGAATCATTTGGCTCATTTAGGCCAGGTGACGGCAATTCTTTTTTCCATCGGGCCACATAGGAAACAGAAAATATTGTGGAGGGCCAAAATTCTTAACTCAATTCTGCATCATATTAACTGTTTGTTTATACAAAGCAGTAAATCTCATAGTTTTGATGTGCTGGTGAGACTGGGAAGAGGTTGCCTTACAAAAAATGTCATTCTTTAAGCTTTAGTCCAGGCATGAGGTCCAATTATAAAATACGTTTATTTTGTAATTCCAAATTACAGTGGTACCTCACCTTACGAAAGACCCAACAAACGAAAATTTCAAGTTACGAAACGCCTTCACGTTAAATTTTGGTCTCTAGATACGAAAGAAAATTCAAGTTACGAAACGCGAAATCTCAAAAATTCAAATAATGCGCGCTCAGCCACACACATTATACGCTTTTCTCAGACTGGATTTAAACTTTTCTCACATTTGTCTCTCGTTTAAACACTCAAACTTTCATAGATTTTCAACAAAATTATTAATAGTGAAGTGTGGGGGGAAGGGGGAGGGGGGAGAAAACTGCGCTCTGACACGTGTGATGCCGCAGCATGACCCGGCGCGGGGCTGCCAGCAGGTCTAGACCTGGACTAAACCAGGACTGGACCAGGACTAAACCTGGACTAAACCAGGACTAAACCTGGACTAAACCAGGACTAGACCAGGTGGATTAAAATGCCGCGTGCGAGTCTATTTCCTGGTTTCGTTTCGAGTCACGGCTGAGGCGAGCAGCGAGGGGGACCGCACACAGTCTGAGCGCATGAACAAACGCATGCAAGCCGCGGTGGTCTAGACCAGGTCTAGACCAGGTCTAGACCAGGTCTAGACCAGGTCTAGAGGAGGTCTAGAGGAGGCACGGTTTGAGCACGGGTCTCGTTCATGCGCTCAGACTGCGTGCGGTCCCCCTCGCTGCTCGCCTCAGCTGTGACTCGAAACAAAACCAGGAAATAGACCCGCACGCGGCGCTTTAATCCACCTGGTTTAGTCCAGGTTTAGTCCAGGTTTAGACCCTGGTCTAGACCTGGTATAGTCCACATTTAGTCCTGGGTCTACAGTCTCTACGCAGAACGCAATGTTACACTATAAAAAAAGTTACACTATAAAAAAAAAAAAAAAAACTTGGATCGGGGCCTTGGAACGAATCAGGCCTTTTCCATTGAAATAGCTACTCAACTTACGAAAAATTCACGTTACGAAACCACTTCTGGAATGAATTAATTTCGTAAGGTGAGGTACCACTGTATCTTAAACGGGCTGGACCGGGACAATGCTCAGGTCTGATTTAAGCCCAGGAATTTCTCTAATAAACAAAAGGAAAAATGAGCTGTTAACTCGAAAACTACCACTTCATGACATCACAAGGTGGAACAGAACGTTTCGAGCAGGGGTGTCAAACATGCGGCTCAGGGCCAGATCCGGCCCTCCAAGACCTTTAATCTGCCCCTCGGCTGATTTTCTATTCATATATTTTAATTCTATTTTAATTTTCTATTAAAATATTGGTAATTTTCTGCGCAGTTTAGCATAGCAGCGTCTCCAGCGCCTCTGTGCGTGGCCCCTCCCACCAGAGCAGCACAAATGAAGACTCGCCTCTTTCCAAATGCTCTTAAAGGACCATCGTTTTGACTGTTGACACCCATGACACCCTCATCAGCAAAATGTCAAAAATGAGAAAAGTGGATGCCGAGTGCAGGATTTTCCAAGAAAAATGGACTAATTCCTATTTGCTCACAGAGGTGAAAGGGAAATCTGTACGCTCGTGTTGAAATTGCATTTTTCTTAAAGTTTCAGGTTGTTCATAATATTATAATATTTTGTAAAAGAAAGAGTTCATCAAATAAAAAAGTCTTTTTTTAATAGATTTGCTTTTCTCTGCACAAATGTTTGGACTTATTACTATTTTTGGGGTATATTTGCCATGGTTTTCTGATCCGGCCCCTTTGGGATCAAAGTAGGTTGGATATGGCCCCCGGACCAAAATGAGTTTGACACCCCTGGAACTTTAGTTTTGTTTTGGAGATGTACAGTAGACAGACGGATAATAAAGTGTGAATGAAACAAACACAACTCCAGGTCTGTTTTTGAGGAGGAACAACATTAGAACATGGCATAAAGCTCACAAGAGTCCATTTTGCGTACTATAGTAAACTAATGGTGAGAGAAGATTGCTCAAAGCTCATAGTCCACATGATTGAGAAGCTGATTTGGGTGACTCAATAATTAACCAACACGGCTCCACATTTGTGTTTGTTTTCTATTTAGACAGGTTTGTCTTTCCTCTCCACCCACCTGTGAAGGAGGGAGCGCCAGTACCACAACACAGATCCAGCAGGGAAATCAGCCTCTTCACTCACCAACAGAAGAGCGGAGGAGATGTGAAGATTCTGAGAGGCTTTGGGAGTTTAATGGAACAGATCTAAGATGGACTCCCTGCAGATCTTCGGCAGTTTAACACGAGGTACCTGCTCGGCGAACACCTGCAGGGCTGTGGAGGCGAGCTGCTCCTGTGGTTCACACATTAGCATGAAGGGGAAGGAGGAGAAGATGTGGAAATTTCATTATTAGGCATTCACTAAACAGATTTATTCTTTTAATCCCATTCCTGGCTGTGCGCACTTGACGCTTTCCCCGCCGTGCTTGTATTCATCTGACTGCGTGAAGCTGCAGAAAATAAGGCGTACACTGAAACATTGCAAGTACCTGAGGAGTTAATGAACACAGCAACATTTAAAATTCATTTGAACATCAAGTCTAATGTTAAAGAAAAGTTCTGTTCAACATGGACTTTTTAGAGCTTTCTACCATGTTATAAAGTATTGATGTTCCCTCATGAAATCAGGGTGCAAAGGGTGGCTTTTTTATCTATTGAGTTATTTTGAGTTTATCTTTTGTTCCGTGCATTCCATGTGTCCAGATACATTCAGTGAAAATCATACAAATAAATAATAATACCTCCAGTCCCTGCCCGCATCCCCCTCACTCTTCCCTTAAGTCACACGTTAATCTCCACAGTACCTGCCCAACACTCAAATATTGAATGAATTAAGATACGGACATCTCTTTTTGACAAGCTTAAGCTCCAGCTCATCTCAGTTTGTTTTACTGCATCCATTTTCCATTTTCTTCTACAGCAGTCTAAGCAGAGAGCCGACATGCCCCGAGGCGTTCCCAGGCCAGCTCAGAGACAAAGTCCCTCCAGCGTGTCTGGGGTCTTCCCTTGGGCCTCCTCCCAGTGGGACATGAACACGTCCCCAGGGAGGCGCAAAGGAGACATCCGTCCATGTTCTTCCTCTTATCCGGGGCCAGGTCGCGGGGGCGACAGTCTAAGCAGGGACTCCCAGACTTCCTTAGACTTAGACTTAGACCAGTGCTTCTCAATTATTTTCTGTGACGCCCCCCCTAGGAAGAAGAAAAAATTTCACGCCCCCCTTCCTGCGCGCGACTATAAATAGTATTATTTGTCTAGAAAGTTGTTATTAGAACACCATTGTATCCTTTTATTAACATTATAAACAAAAAAAAGAAAGAAACTTACAACAAAGACTGCACTGAGGACTCAAATATTAATGTGTTTTTAATGCTTTGCGCACATTTGTTTACATTTTACAGAAATGAAACTTAAAACCACCTCATTTGCATAAGCTAAAAGCACTGAAAAAAAAACGCTCTCTCCTTGTGCCACTGATGCGTCAGCTTCTGTCGGACTAAAGGACACGACTCAGTGGAATATACGTGTTTTTTCTGTGACAGAGGATGTTCTGTTAATGGTGAGACTGTGCGTAAATCGCATGTGAGAACTCCACTGCCAACTACTGTTGTTGATGTGCAATTACACTTAGTTCTAGTACAGTACAGCAAAAAAACATGTTTCCCAGGGTCATACGCGCCCCCCCTGGCATCACGCCACGCCCCCCCAGGGGGGCCCGCCCCACTATTTGAGAAGCACTGACTTACACAAACTTTATTGATCCACATGGGAAATTGTTTTGGGTACGGTAGCTCACTCATCAAATATAATATATGATATATAACAGAGGGTAAAAGAAACAAAAGAAAAATACAACCCCCAGACACTTCCTCCAGCTCCTCCGGGGGGACCCCAAGGCGTTCCCAGGCCAGCCGGGAGACATAGTCCCTCCAGTGTGTCCTGGGTCTTCCTCGGGGCCTCCTCCTGGTGGGACGTGCCTAGAACACCTCCCGAGAGAGGTGTCCAGGAGACGTCCGGAACAGATTCCCGAGCCACCTCAGCTGCTCCTCTCAATGTGGAGGAGCAGCGGCTCTACTCTGAGCTCCTCACCCTGTCTCTAAGGGAGCGCCCAGCCACTCTGCGGAGGAAACTCATTTCGGCCGCTCGTATCCTCCATCTTGTACGACGACGATGACCAAACCAGTGTACAGGTGCTGTGTTTTCTGACCTTTCAAGGGCTTTTGATTTTGTTGACCACTACCGACTGTTGGAGGTCTAAACAGAAATGCGTACTCACTGAAATGCTCTTTTGTGGTTCAGTGCTCACCTCCATAACAGATGTCAGCTTGTTGTATTTAAAAATGCACAATCCAGTCAGTGAATCATGAAAAAAGGTGCACCACAGGGTACTACTTTTGGTCCCTTGTGTCAACTGTCAAGTCCATTTATATGCAGGTGATACCGTTCTCTATTTTTCAGGCTCCAACGTATCTCAACTCCAAAACAATCTACACATAGATTTCAATTCAGTCCAAAATTGGCTTAGAATTAACTTCCTAAATCTCTGTGTATGCTTTTGGCACTCGTCATTTACTCCAGTCTCTTGATCTCAACATATATCTTTTCAATGGCGCCCCGATGACCAAGGAAACCTATTAAATATTTGGGAGTGTGGGTGGATCTAGAATTAACTTTCAAACCCCACATTGATTATATAATAAAATGAACATATTCTTGTTTAATGCCTCTGTACAGATCAGCAATCTGCTTCACACAAGAATAAGAAAGAGGATAATCTTCCATCTTATCCTGCCGATCATTGATTATGCTGACATAGTTTATCAGAACACCTACAACATACATCTTAAACCAGTAAAAGCATTGTTCAGTACATTATGTAGATTCATCTTAAAATGTCCATATAGAACTCATCACTGTGCTTCCACTGGGCAATGCCAGGGAAGAGGAGGGTCCAGCCAGCTCAGTGAGGTCGCCACAGCCAGAACCTGTCTTCGGGGACTGGTTTGTCGAGACACCGATCCTCTACTGCCGCCCAGTCCTCTGCATCTGCCCCCCGAGCCCTCTCTGAGTGGGTGTGTTCTGTCCATAGTGGTATGAGGGGAAGAGTGGCATTGTTGTTTTTATACTCAAGATAATCTATTTTTGTAACTTTCCACCATGTGTGAAGAAACCCTCAGTCGTCCAGGTAGAATCCATGGTAAAATAAATTCAATTTGTCAACTGGACAAAGTTTATTTGGTCGAAGACATTTCGCAGCTCATCCAAGCTGCTTCGTCAGTTCTGGCTAGAGTGCTGATGGACACTGCTTATATCTAGCTGCAGGGAGGAGCTAACTACAATGAAATTACTCTGAAACTATGCCACCTCTTTGTTTTACAGTTTCTGTCTGGGCTCTTGTTAGCATACCCATTCAGGACCATAATGGGAGTTTTCACACATCTGGACCTGATCTGGCTAGTACTATTGTTTTCTTTGTTTGTTTTGATTTAGGTTTGAGACTGGAATTATAAATGGGAGAGAGACTGTGTCTGACCCCTCCATTCCTGTTCAAGGAAGGATTCTCTTTTTTGACAAAAATAGCCTCTTTAACTCCCCTCTCAAACCAGTTCTTTTCCCTGTCTAAGATGTGTACCTCACTGTCCTCAAAGGAGTGTCCCGTGGCTTCTAGGTGGAGACGTACGGCAGACGAAGGTCCACTCTGGCACGCCCGTCGATGTTGGTTGTGAAGTGGCTGTTTTGTTTCTCCAATGTAGCGCTCGCTGCAGTCTTCACTACACTGAATGGAGTAGACCACATTGCTTTGTTTGTGGCTCAGTGTTTTGTCCTTTGGGTGGACCAGTTTCTGTCTTAGTGTAGATTAGTGTTTGTGGGTTTGAAATAGACTGGGATTTCTTTTTTTACTTTCCACCATGTTATAACATTCTTGGATGAAAAATGTACCTGAAGTGGTTTTATGTATCATCCATAAATGTTTTAAGGCATGTTTGTAATCTCTTCTGGGCCGTATTTGAACCCCTCCTTGTGATCATCAGTATAATTCTGTCCTAGACTTAGTAAGACTCAGGAGTACTTTAGTTTTGGCCAATTTAAGATAGCAGAATAAATGTTTATATTATTTAAACCCTGCAGTCATTGGGGCTGGAGCTGTCCGTGGTGCTGCCTAAACCTCTCTCCATGATCACTCACTGCAGAGCCATGAGACCTGCTGTAGACCACGCACCAGAAGATCCACGACTCACTGAGTCTTCACAAGTGCTGTTTGGAAAACCATCAGCAATAACCTGGGCTCCTTCAGCTCCTGTTTCCACCTCTGCTCCACATCCCTCGGCGGAGGAACGAGATCATAATGTAAAATAATTGAACTGTTCAGGGAAATGACACATTCAAATGTTTTTAAAGTTGCTTTATTAACTTACTTTTATACCACAGTATTATATTAAATCCTATCGTGCATTTATTTAAAGGTCCTGTACCCGATTTTTCTCCATGTAAATTGGTCTTGCCCCAGGCCATATGTTGTATAACCAGCTCTAAATGTCAAAATACGTCCTCTGTGTATCTGAAAATCAGGAAGGGCACAGATCTTGTCTCGCAGAGTTGTGAAAAGTGATGCTCAGAATACATGATGATGAGAGAGGAGGAACCCACAGACCATTTAACATGAACCAATTTAGTTTTTCACGTTCTTTAAACAGAAAAAAAAAGATATATCAAATTTGCCTCTCCAAAGATCTGACTGGTAACTTTGCCTTATGCTCTCACCTGTTTGTCTCCATGGAGATGGACAAGTTTAATGCCATACTGTGGACTAGTCGCATGTGAGAGGCTAGAATGGGACTATATGCCCCTAATACTGTGCTCTGTGCCTGTTTACAGTTCATTATGTGATTTCAAGGCTTTAAAAACAGTAAAAGGTTTGTAATAAATATAAATTTACATAAGCCTTAATAACAAATGTAAAGTTAAATACAGTTAAAAGTCTGCTAAAATGTTTTATTTTTCAGTAATGTTCCCGTCATTTCATTCAAGGAAACTGTAATCATATCCGTTATCAACTACTCAGTCTGGGATCCGTTATTCTAGTGATTGGTAATGCCTTCAGCAGCACTTGTGGGATTTAACAATGTTTTTCCTAATTGCGTTAAACTTCGGCATGAGAGAAGCAGCACGCAGATCACTCTTGTGGTTCTTTTCCTTGTTTTCGGTGCAACATTCCCCATTTCCAGGGGTACAACACACACACAGGAATCACCTTTGCATGTGTATTTGTGTATTTTTTAAATGGACATAGCTAACCCGCTAGCCGCTGCATCTCAACAGGAAGTGAGCATGGGTGCACTTTGGGCTCCATCAACTAAGAAACTGTCACCCCTTTTTGATAGTTTGGTCATAAAGCAGGGGAGTCAAACATGCAGCCCGGGGGCCTAAGACCATTAGTCTTAAAGGGCCGGATATGCAGGATTTTCGATGAAAAACTGATTAATTCCTATTTGTTCACAGAGGTGAATGGGAAACCTGTACGCTTGTGTTGAAATTGCATTTGTCTTAAAGTTTCAGGTTGTTCATAATATTATAATATTTTGTAAAAGAAAGAGTTCATTAAAAAAAGACTAATAAATTTGCATTTCTCTGCACAAATATTTGGACTTATTGTTATTTTTGGGGTATATTTGTCATGAGTTTTCTGATTCGGCCCCTTTGGGATCAAAGTGGGTTGGACACGGCCCCCGGACCAAAATGAGTTTGACACCCCTGTCTTAAAGTGCGTTGTTTTTTGTTTTTTTTTCTATTAATCTGTAGGCTGCGTGAAAAGTCCCTCAGTCGTCCAGGTAGAATCCATGATAAAAGGAGAAGTTCAATTTGTCAACTGGACAAAGTATGTTTGGTTGAAAACGTTTCGCCGCTCATCCGAGAGGCTTCGTCAGCTCTAATAAGAATACTGGTAAGACACTTGCTTATATCTTGCTGTAGGGAGGAGCTAACTAGCGAACTACTTTCCGAAAATATCTCATTGGTTTCCGTCTTTTGTTTCTCTGGCGTCTAGTTAACGATCCCTATTCATCCCTGGCCAGGTCAGGGCCAGAGGTGTGAAAAACAGGCGTGTAGGGATGAATAGGGATCGTTATCTAGACGCCAGAGAAACAAAAGACGGAAACCAATGAGATATTTTCGGTTTTCAACCAAACAAACTTTGTCCAGTTGACAAATTGAACTTCTCCTTTTATCATTAATCTGTAGGGCTTCCCCTTCTTACCCATGACAGCGTGATCTGGGCCCGGTTCTCCTCCGGTTCCGTAGCTCGTGAACGTTGTTCTGGTAAGTTTGCAGGGACATTTAATAAAGCTTGTTTTTCTTCTCAAAACAACATTTGTCCAAAAAGTGATATATTTGCATCACAGACAGTTGTCCGTGAAAAATTCAGCAGCCTAATTCGCATTGGTGCTATTTTCTCTAGATTCGTATCACTGCACCCAGGTTAGCTGTATTAGCATGTTCACTTTAAGCGGATGTTTACGGCAGATGCGGTACGGCGACATCTGCCGTAAGCGGGTGTTTACAAATGAACAGGTTAATAGAGCTAACCTGGGTGCAGTGATACGAATCTAGAGAAAATATGCGAATAGCGGACAACTGTTTGTGATGCAAGTAAGGTTGCAAAATTCTGGGAATTTTCAAAGTTGGGAACTTTCCATGGGAATTTTTGGGAATTTTTGGGAATTTTGGGGAATTAATGGGAATAAACTGGGAATTATCAAAGTTGAAGGTTAGGGGCATCAATATAGTTGGTAGAAAAAATATTGTAGCATAATCTTGGCTAAAATAATCAAATTTCTGTGAATAAAGTAGGACAGTATTTTGTGCAGAGCTGTCGAGCCACACCCTCTACATGCATTTTGCATTCCTTTATCACATGATCAATAACTTTTAGAATTCTGAAGAATTCTGGTAAACTAGATTTGCGTCATTTCACTGAAGAAGTGATCTTATGATGCTAGCTACCGCAAAATGTGCTAGAGCTAGCTTACTGAGAAACCAGATAAATCATGTGAGTCATGTGTTTTAATTGTCTCCCTTTTACAATAATGCTGCTGATGACAAAATCAAATGTTTATGTTTATGTTGGTATATGACTCACAATAATTCTCATAAATTCCCAAAACTTCTGTGCAAAGTTACCAATTTGAAAATTTCCACGCCAAAGTTTCCATGGAAATTTTCCGGAAACTTTCCGGAAATATTCCGCCCCTTTGCAACCCTAGATGCAAGTATATCACTTTTTGGACAAATGTTGTTTTGAGAAGAAAAACAAGCTTTATTAACTGTCCTGGCTAACTTACCGGAACTACGTTCACGAGCTATGGAACCGATGGAGAACCGGGACCAGATCACGCTGTCATCAGTAAGTCAGTGTTAATCTCAGGGCACTGTTGAAGGGGAAGCCATACAGATTCACATTTAAAAAAAAACAACACTATCCCTTTAACCTGCTCTACATGATCCTGAGGTTCTTATTTTGCTATTTTGTCCATAAAAAAATCCTATTCCTAATATGGACCTGGCTCCAAATTTGCTCCTATACCTGCTGTCCTCGTGCGCTTCATTTGAGCTGAACTCTGTGGGTGACATCACGCTCCTTTAGTCCACTACTTTATACAGTCTGTGGGTACTTTATGAGTGCCAGCACGATAAATGTTTATAGAGTTTAAACCGTTTAAAACCCTGCAGTCTGTGCAGTCATTGGGCTGGAGCTGTCCGTGGTGCTGCCCAAACCTCTCTCCATGATCACTCACTGCAGAGCCATCAGACCATGCACCAGAAGATTCCACATCTCTTCACAACTGCTGTTTGGACGACCATTAGCAATAACCCGGGCTCCTTCAGCCCCTGTTTCCACCTCTGCTCCACATCCGTCTGAGTGGAGATGGAGGAATCATCGCCTCATAAAACCTCTCAGACAAACCCGGACCAGCTCTTTACTCTCGTATCAGAGTCATTAAAGCGGCGAGAAAAGTACCTCATTGTTGCAAGGCGAACGCTCGTGCGATATTAAAAGAGAGAGAGAAGCGGAGAAGCCGGGCCTGGAGGAAGTGGAAAAAATGAAGGCATCAATCAGAGCGAGGATTGCTTATGAGCCTCGAAGGACAAATAAAAGCCCACGAAGGGGTTATAAAAAGAGCGGATACGAGAGCGAGCAATAACGCTACAATGCACAGGAAAACTCCAGATCTATTTGATAACAATGGCAATCTGCAAGTGCTCCCGGGGCCATAGACGGATCTGCTCCATACAAACAGGAGAAAGTGTGAGCACGAGCCAAAACGGAGCAATAAAGTTTGGAGGAATGCTAATGAACAGATTTAGCATGCGCCGGGTTTCTGTACATAACGGCATTATTTAATTCCTGGATTGTGAAAAGGTATTTGCATGGGGCTCATTTGCATATTACAGTGCGGAGTCTGTGCACGTAATACGCCGTTTGAGTTCGAACTGCGTTAGGAGTCGCATACATCATCACGGGTCCACAAGGAGAGCCCAGGTTCTGCTGAGCTTTGTGGATAGATAATCCTACAGGAAAAAATAAATTAGAATTCTTAATTTACCAGGCTATGAGTCTATTGTAATATCTTAAGTAAGTATAATATGTTGGATCTTGAAAGTTATCAGATATTTATGGATGTTTGCCTTATTTTTTAAAGTTTTAAACGGACTCGCTCCTCCACCGTTTATGGATTTTATAAGTAAAAAAAACCTACAAACCGAGTGAACATGAGAGCATTGACCAGAGGAGACTGGAACATACAGAGACGCAGGACCAAATTTGGCAAAATGGTGACGTCTATCAGAGGATCACAGTCCTGGAACACATGACCTGCTCATGTCAGGAACTGTAGGTCCTCCTCAACCTTCAAGTTCTCTCTGAAACATTGATTGAAACATAATCAAACATGCTCTCACAGGTAGATGTTCTTCTTCTCTGGGCCTCTTAAACTCAGAGAACGATCTGTTGTGGTGAAGTTGCTGCACTTCTGTCTCTTCTGTGTGTTTCTCTAAATCAGGGGTGTGAAACATCCGGCCCGGGGCTCAGATCCGGCCCTCCAAGACCTTTAATCTGGCCCTCGGCTGATTTTCTATTAATTATTTTTTATTTTTATTAAATTTTATTTTATTTTTATTAAATATTTATTTTATTTGTATTTAATTATTATTTTTTTAATTAATTAAACACCTTAATTATATTTAAATTTTCTATTAAAATATTGGTAATTTTCTGCCTCTTTTCTACACAGTTTAGCATAGCAGCATCTCCAGCGCCTCTGTGCGTGGCCCCTCCCACCAGAGCAGCACAAAGACTCGCCTCTTTCCAAACGCTCTTAAAGGACCATCGTTTTGACTGTTGACCGTAACACCCTCATCAGCAAAATGTCAAAAATGAGAAAAGTGGATGCTGAGTGCAGGATTTTCCAAGAAAAATGTACTAATTCCTATTTGTTCATGGAGGCGAATGGGAAACCTGTACGCTTGTGTTGAAATTGCATTTTTCTTGTAATATTTTGTAAAAGAAAAAGTTCATCAAATAAAAAAAGACTTCTGTAATAGATTTGTGTTTCTCTGCACAAATATTTGGACTTATTGCTATTTTTGGGGTATATATGCCATGAGTTTTCTGATCCGGCCCCTTTGGGATCAAAGTAAGTTGGACCAAAATGAGTTTGACATCACTGGTCTAAATGTTCTTCTGTTCTGACCTGCCTTAGGACAACGGATGTAAAGTAGATATTGTGCCAATTCCGGCATATTTACATTGATGCTGTTGGTCGTCATGTTGATTAATATGCATTGTCCTAATTAAAATACATAAATAATAATCACCGGCTGGACCTCTCAGAGTTCAGATGGGCATGACTGATGGGTGCAGTAGCCAATCAGGGATGCGCATGGTCTGTATCAAAACAAATATGGACACTTACCAGGAAAAAATAAATCCATCCATCTTCTTCCATTTCACAGGGTCGCCCAGACTTCCCTCACCCTGGAGACTCCCTCCAGCTCCTCTCCCTCCAGCGTGTCCTGGGTCTCCTCCCGGTGGGACATGTCTGAATGTGGAGGAGCAGCAGCTCTACCCCGTGCTCCTCAAGTGTTCCTCACCCTCATATCTCAAAGGGAGGGCTTAGTCACTCTGTGGAGCACACTCATTTAGGGAATGGACAGAGCGCTAAACTCTGTTAAACTGTGTCGAATAGAAATTTGATTTTTGTTCTAAATGATGCGTGACTGATGAGCTCCTTCGTTTCACATCTGCCACTGAAACGAACACATCTGATTGCACTGTTCTGTCGTAATCTGGCTCGAGGCTCGACAGAGGGAGGTGCTGTTATCCATCTGTATTAAACATGGAGACAGGTCTCATCCTGGACCTGTCAGAAAAACGTAATCACTGTCCAAATTATATTGATTTTGTGACAGAAAATGAAGATACTGTGGTCTAGTTGTCATTCATTCATTCATTCATTCATTTTCTTCCGCTTTTCCATTTTCTGGGTCACGGGGGCAGCAGTCCAAGCAGTGTTCTGCTGCCCAGAACACAATGCACCAGCCCTCATGAATCCTCCCGCAGGTGGTGGGTCCACAGGAGGACGGCTCACGTCACAACGGGCCTTGATGTATCTTCTGCCATGGGGGCTACCAGTGTCCACAGACACTGGGGGCGAGGTGGGGGTTAAGTGTTTTGCCCAAGGACACAACGGCAACGCTCATTTGTGGGAGCTGGGATCACATGCGGTCAACCTGTCAAGAGCGGGATTCGAACCCCTGGATCACGAGGCATATGCTCTACCAACTGAGCTACTGCCGCCCCAGTCTCGGTCTCATTGTGTTGACTCAAAACACTCATGGCCCCTGCAGACTCCTCTGGCCCTGCACACTTGGCCCCCGCACACTTAGTCCCTGCAGAATTAGCCCCTGCAGACTTGGCTGGCCTGATAGCTCTTGTAAAGTGTGAGTAATGCTGTGATTTTCATCTCAGGACTCGGTTGACCTGCCTCTCGTGCGGTGACTCAGCCAGAGGCCATACAGCGCTGCTATTTTTACCGCGCTCCTGCCCCTGGGACACATATTGTCTTTGACTTTGTTATTCCTCTCTGCTCAGAGTGACGCTCTGCAGTGACAGCTCCTCTGCTCCTCTGCTCCTGCATCGCTCTGCACGCCGCCGTAATTGGACTTGTGGATTTAGGCCGAGCCCCTGGCAGTAATTGGACCAGAGCCACGTCTTTCTCTCTCCTCCCTCTCCCTCTCTCCTTCCCTCTACTTCCCTCTCCTCTCCTCCCCTCTTCCTCTCTTTCTTCCCTTCCTTCTCCTGGTGCAGACAGACTCCCTCTACCTGCTCCTGCTGGGCGGCAGACACACATCCCTCCTCCGGTGTGCTCCAGTTTTGGGTTGGGCTGGTGGTATGGCGGGCAATGGTCAGAGGGACAGACTGGGTGATGGACGGGCGTCTGGACTGGACCAGTGCGCGGTGATGTGTGGGCACAGCTGGAGAGGAGGGCACAGAGGCTGAGTCACAGATGTTTTGGGCTGCAGCGTCTGAGACCAGTGAACAAATAATGGAGGATACAAACACTCCGTCTTTCATCTTCATTAATGAATACATTAATAATGAATTATACCCAGCCGTCTGGGTTATAATGACAGCCTGTTGTTTTGGTAAAGCAGCAAAGCAATTACCTCAGAATGAATGAATAAATAAATAAACCTACTTTTTACTGCCCCCCATGAGAGCCATCCTTCTCCAGTGCTGCTAGGGCCTGTCAGGAGCAGCTCCTGCCGTGCAGCTCACAGGGACTCATCTCGTGATTGTGAGCTCAGCTTCAGCAGGAGGAGAAACCAGAGGGCCCAGAGGAAAGCCCTCAGAGACACAAACTGGCACAGAGAGTCCAGTTGACTTCTATCTTAAATCTATTTCTTTTTTCTCCTTCTTTTTCTGAGTGTTCTTTTTAAACCCCAGCTTCACAGGGTAGATGAAATTTTAAATTCTCATAAAACTATAATTATATACATCTAGGCTCCAAAAACCTTCAGCAGAAATGAAGTACTTTGGAAGTGTCAAAATGTCAAAGGTATTTCCAATATGGAGGACGTGTTGGACTTAAGCCGTGTCTCAATTCGCAGTGTGCACAGTTCGGAGTGTGTTTTTAAGGGTACTCAGTACTGTGCATACTTGCACAGTCCTGAGTACACTCGCCGGACCACATGGGTATCGGCAAAATGACGCAGACGCCGATTCCATTTTCTCCTGCAGAAGGAGTATCGCGCGGTGCATGCTGGGATATATGACTGCGCGAAGTGTGCATCTTCACACAGTTGGTCCATGCCCCGATTTCCATGGAAACAACTGCGGTTTTCAGACCGCATTTTAACTGCACATGGGACAAAAACGAAACAGGACAGCAGTTGTCACGCCGGAAGTGAAGTATGTGCTGTTAAAACCACACTCCGAACTGTGCACACTGAGAATTGAGACACGGCTCATGTCTCTCTTACCCAGACAAACGTACTCCTAAAACTCCTAAACCGTGCACTGGGAGTCCCACATCCTGCCGAGCTTTTGTAAGACTACACATGTAGTCAAATACAAATGGGAAATATTTGTTGTAAGTGTTGTAATGTTAAGTTGACTGCCGTGACAGAAATGTGTGAAAATGGAATTTGAACCAAGATCAAAATAAAAGAGCGACTGATTCTTCCCCAAGAGCAGCACTATGAAGAGTGTTCTAAACCTGCAGGCGTTTATAACACTCTTTAAATGAATTAATGGTCAAAGAGCTGTCTCCTTTTCTTACATAAGAAGTTAACCTCATCTGGAGCAGGTTAGGTTTTCCCAGCATGTTGCCATAGCGATCTGATAGAACGTGACCCAGTTCTGTAAACCAGTGTTTCCCAACCAGGGGTACAAGTACCCCTAGGGGTACATGAGCACACTGCAGGGGGTACTCCGCAGTGTCACTGCCAGGCGCAGGGGGACATTTTTTTGAACTTTTTATTCAAATTTGAATAAATTAGAGAGGAAATGCCTGAGAATTAAATTTTCAAATTAAGAAGATGAAATAAAATGATTTTCCATTTAATAATCCGTTGTGTCACATTGTACTTTTGGAGAATTATCAACACGTATGAGTCAGGGGGTACTCGAGGTATGACAAAAAGGCTCAGGGGGTACACAAGACAAAAAAGGTTGGGAAACACTGCTGTAAACTAAGGTTGACCCCAAACTGCTAATAGTGTAACCCAACGTCATACCAGAGTGCTGCCGTGGTCCTGGTTTAGTCCTGCTTTAGTCCAACTGTAGCTCCAATTTAGTCCTACTTTAATCCAGATGTAGTCCTGGTTTAGTCCTACTTTAATCCAGATGTAGTCCTGGTTTAGTCCTACTTTAATCCGGATGTAGTTCTGGTGTAGTCCTGCTTTAGTCCGGATGTAGTCCTGGTTTAGTCCTACTTTAATCCGGATGTAGCTCTGGTTTAGTTCTGCTTTGGTTCGGCTGTAGTCTCAGTTTAGTCCTACTTTAGTCCAGATGTAGTCCTGGTTTAGTCCTACTTTAGTCCGGATCTAGTCCTGGTTTAGTTCTGCTTTAGTCCAGATGTAGTCCTGGTTTTAGTCCTGCTTTAGTCCAACTGTAGCTCCAATTTAGTCCTACTTCAGTCCGAATGTAGTCCCGGTTTAGTCCTACATTAGTCTGGATGTAGTCCCGGTTTAGTCCTACATTAGTCCAGATGTAGTCCTGGTTTAGGCCTACTTTAATCTGGATGTAGTTCTGGTGTAGTCCTGCTTTAGTCCGGATGTAGTCCTGGTTTAGTTCTGCTTTGGTTCAGCTGTAGTCTCAGTTTAGTCCTACTTTAGTCCAGATGTAGTCCTGGTTTAGTCCTACTTTAGTCTGGATTTAGTCCTGGTTTAGTCCTACATTAATCCGGATGTAGCTCTGGTTTAGTCCTGCTTTAGTCCAGATGTAGTCCTGGCTTAGTCCTACTTTAATCTGGATGTAGTTCTGGTGTAGTCCTGCTTTAGTCCGGATGTAGTCCTGGTTTAGTCCTACTTTAATCCGGATGTAGCTCTGGTTTAGTTCTGCTTTGGTTCGGCTGTAGTCTCGGTTTAGTCCTACTTTAGTCCAGATGTAGTCCTGCTTTAGTCCTACTTTAGTCTGGATCTAGTCCTGGTTTAGTCCTGCTTTAGTCCAGATGTAGTCCCAGTTTAGTCCTATGTTAGTCCGGATCTAGTCCTGGTTTAGTTCTGCTTTAGTCCAGATGTAGTCCTGGCTTAGTCCTGCTTTAGTCCAGATGTAGTCCCAGTTTAGTCCTACGTTAGTCCGGATCTAGTCCTGGTTTAGTTCTGCTTTAGTCCAGATGTCGTCCTGGTTTTAGTCCTACTTCAGTCCGGATGTAGTCCCGGTTTAGTCCTTCGTTAGTCCGGATGTAGTCCCGGTTTAGTCCTACATTAGTCCGGATGTAGTCCTGGTTTAGTCCTACTTTAATCTGGATGTAAATCTGGTGTAGTCCTGCTTTAGTCCGGATGTAGTCCTGGTTTAGTCCTACTTTAATCCGGATGTAGCTCTGGTTTAGTTCTGCTTTGGTTCGGCTGTAGTCTCAGTTTAGTCCTACTTTAGTCCAGATGTAGTCCTGCTTTAGTCCTACTTTAATCTGGATGTAGTTCTGGTGTAGTCCTGCTTTAGTCCTACTTTCGTCCGGATCTAGTCCTGGTTTAGTCCTGCTTTAGTCCAGATGTAGTCCCAGTTTAGTCCTACACTAGTCCGGATCTAGTCCTGGTTTAGTTCTGCTTTAGTCCAGATGTAGTCCTGGCTTAGTCCTACTTTAATCTGGATGTAGTTCTGGTGTAGTCCTGCTTTAGTCCGGATGTAGTCCTGGTTTAGTCCTACTTTAATCCGGATGTAGCTCTGGTTTAGTTCTGCTTTGGTTCGGCTGTAGTCTCGGTTTAGTCCTACTTTAGTCCAGATGTAGTCCTGCTTTAGTCCTACTTTCGTCCGGATCTAGTCCTGGTTTAGTCCTGCTTTAGTCCAGATGTAGTCCCAGTTTAGTCCTACGCTAGTCCGGATCTAGTCCTGGTTCAGTTCTGCTTTAGTCCAGATGTAGTCCTGGCTTAGTCCTGCTTTAGTCCAGATGTAGTCCCAGTTTAGTCCTACGCTAGTCCGGATCTAGTCCTGGTTTAGTTCTGCTTTAGTCCAGATGTAGCCCTGGCTTAGTCCTGCTTTAGTCCAGATGTAGTCCCAGTTTAGTCCTACGTTAGTCCGGATCTAGTCCTGGTTTAGTTCTGCTTTAGTCCAGATGTAGTCCTGGTTTTAGTCCTGGTTTTAGTCCTACTTCAGTCCGGATGTAGTCCCGGTTTAGTCCTTCGTTAGTCCGGATGTAGTCCCGGTTTAGTCCTACATTAGTCCAGATGTAGTCCTGGTTTAGTCCTACTTTAATCTGGATGTAGTTCTGGTGTAGTCCTGCTTTAGTCCGGGTGTAGTCCTGGTTTAGTCCTACTTTAATCCGGATGTAGCTCTGGTTTAGTTCTGCTTTGGTTCGGCTGTAGTCTCGGTTTAGTCCTACTTTAGTCCAGATGTAGTCCTGCTTTAGTCCTATTTTCGTCCGGATCTAGTCCTGGTTTAGTCCTGCTTTAGTCCAGATGTAGTCCCAGTTTAGTCCTACACTAGTCCGGATCTAGTCCTGGTTTAGTTCTGCTTTAGTCCAGATGTAGTCCTGGCTTAGTCCTACTTTAATCTGGATGTAGTTCTGGCTTAGTCCTGCTTTAGTCCAGATGTAGTCCCAGTTTAGTCCTACGTTAGTCCGGATCTAGTCCTGGTTTAGTTCTGCTTTAGTCCAGATGTAGTCCTGGTTTTAGTCCTACTTCAGTCCGGATGTAGTCCCGGTTTAGTCCTTCGTTAGTCCGGATGTAGTCCTGGTTTAGTCCTACTTTAATCTGGATGTAGTTCTGGTGTAGTCCTGCTTTAGTCCGAATGTAGTCCTACTTTAGTCCTACTTTAGTCCAGATGTAGTCCTGGTTTAGTCCTACTTTAGTCCGGATCTAGTCCTGGTTTAGTCCTGCTTTAGTCCAGATATAGTCCCAGTTTAGTCCTACGTTAGTCCGGATCTAGTCCTGGTTTAGTTCTGCTTTAGTCAGGATGTAGTTCTGGTGTAGTCCTGCTTTAGTCCGGATGTAGTCCTGGTTTAGTCCTACTTTAATCCGGATGTAGCTCTGGTTTAGTTCTGCTTTGGTTCGGCTGTAGTCTCAGTTTAGTCCTATTTTAGTCCAGATGTAGTCCTGGTTTAGTCCTGCTTTAGTCCAGATGTAGTCCCAGTTTAGTCCTACGTTAGTCCGGATCTAGTCCTGGTTTAGTACTGCTTTAGTCAGGATGTAGTTCTGGTTTAGTCCTGCTTTAGTCCAGCTCTAGTCCTGGTTTTCGTCCTGTGTGGTCTGAAAATGCATTCTTTAAATCTATTTTGTATCTTTCCTTGAGTTTTCAGACGATCTTAAAATTTCTTTGACAGTGTTTGCGAATGTGTGCAAAGTGTCACTATGGTGACTGCTGAACATTCCACCATAGATATACATATAGAACCCCCCAGCGTGACGTCACTGCAAAGTATCAATAGCCAATGGAACAACATTTCTATAAAAACAACCTCGTCCAGGTCAAGTATGGGTCAGGTTTGTGGAGATGCAAGTTGAGTTAAATAAACACAGCCTTTTATTTTAGTCTGTTTTTTAAAGTTCTGTATTGTCGCTTAAAGTTTAGTTGTTATTCTGCCCTGGTGTGGCCAAACTGTAGCTCGAGTTTTACAAAAGCAGCATTTTCTCAAACCATAAAAACACTAAAGAAACTCCTATCCAGCGTGACAATGTGTTTAAATAAAGTATAAGAGCAGATGAAGGGTAAATAAAATGTTTTGGAGCTGGTGCACACAGGGGAGACAGATGGAAAAACAACAGTGCAGCCCAAATACCACATTTCATATCTCCAGAGGTTTTCAGTCCATAACACCGTTTGAAAGTCTTTTCCACGGACGTGCCCAGGGCGGTGATGTAAGAGCAGGAGAGGGCGGCATATCCAGGAGCGGTGATGGTAAGGGAAGAAGGCCTGGACACAGACGGAGATGTCAGGGCAGTGGAGGGGGCACGGGCACTATTCTTATCCAATAACTAAAGCTACCATTTTCATTTATCCACTGAGGAGATAATAGCGACCTATTATCGGACACTTTCACTATAGTGGACACTTTCAAATATCTCGGGGTCACAATAGACGACGCACTTACAATAGAAGCCATCAACGAATGTCAGTAATCAGAAAAAAAGGACTCTATGTTTCTCCACATCTGTTATTACTGTTGTACCGATCCATCATCCACTCTATTCTCCCCCCTCTGAGTGTGCTGTAATATCTGTTGTGATGTGAATATATTTATTGTGCTGTTTGTCCCTGTATAAGTCAAAAAAGCTCTGTGTGCGTTAAAATGAATTTCCCTTTGGGGACAATAAAGTCTAAAGTCTAAAAGTCAGTTTTTATTGTATGAAATATGGACAATAAAAAACAACTCTGAAAAGCTTTGACAAAAATTTCCCTACAAGCTAAAACTGAATATTCTCTACACCTTATTTTAAACAGATCTTTTCTGTTGTTTTCCCATTATTTACTTTTTCATTTATCTTTTTGCATTTATCATTTTGCACACTTCGAAACAAGTGATTTGCATATTGTTAATATCAATTAGTTATATATATTGTTAATTTTTAAAAGAAATCAATCCAGGCCTTGACTGGTAATCGGGCATTTTCCCGGTGGGCCGACAGTCCTCGGGGCCAATGCTATGGGCACAATTTAGAGGGGGCGGCCCATTGGTCCATCTTCAATACAGACAGTGGACTAAACCAATCAGGATACAGAAGCTTACGAGAGCGGTCCCACCCCTTTCTCTGCACTGATCCCCGACAGTTTCAGTGTTGAGCGTGGAAACATGGAGGAGCGGCAGAAAGGGGGTGTGGAGAAGTTACGGGATAAAAGATTTTAAAATCTCACTATAGACGCTGCAAAATGTTCTAAAATAACAGACATATTCTCTGGAGGGGCTGGAGCCTCCACGTCCTCTGCAGCCCAGGCTGAAGGTGGACAGGGAGAGGAGCAGCCAGAGACTGTGGACAGGAAACCCGAGGGAACCCGACAGACAGAGTGACCAGGGAAGTGTCGCACAGGCACAGCAGGTCAGCAGGTAGTAATGTGAAGATAATACCAGGACTTTTAGGTGATGGACAGGTATGAAAATCGCTCACCTTTTGGCGAAATTTGCCGTTTTGAAACCAAAACAGGTGACCTACGTGAATCGTGTAGATTCGATGAGACGAGAAGTTTTTTTTGTGTGTGTGCAAGATGCATTTTAAATAAACCGTTGAATGTGTAGTTCCTGTGAGTTTGCTGGTGGTTTTGGGTTTTTTTCCTTTAAATGTTGCGCCCTGGTTTCCCCTCGGCCAAGACGTAACAATAGTAAAATACTTTGCTTCGGGGAGCACAAATATAAATTAGTCCGTTGTGCTCCGCTAATTATGAGGGGCTGGTCTAAGACAAAAATACCAGAGCAGTTTTTTCTGTATATATTTTGTCAGTTGCTGTCCTTTAATAATAATAATAAAAGTAAATAAGTGGGTGGTGATGTGGGTGTGGGCACAGGTGGTGAAGTGTCTGTGCAGTTTTGGGGGGGTTTGTCGGAGCAGATGGTTTGTGTTTCTTCAAAACTGTGTCTGGCTCAAGTTGTGAGCTACTGGTGGTTTTCAGATTCTAAAATGTGATGATGCCAGATGGACGATGAGAAACTGATTTTATCTATTGGCTTTATTGTATTTTGTCATCACATCCCTGAAAGGTAAATACTAGAGACGATCCAGTACTGATCTCTGCTGATATTGGCTCAAATTTGCTGGACTGGATCAGCGTCCAAATAGTGGTTCAGCCAATATCCTTGTGGGACATTTAAATTGATATATTAAAACCGTTTACTGGCTGTTTTTGGTCCAGAAAGTCTCAGAATGTATTTATTAATTCATTACTGGTGGGATAAATAACAGCTAACACATTTGGATCAGTTTTGTCTTTTTTTATGTTTGTTTAAAGCAGTGCTTCTCAAATAGTGGGGCGGGCCCCCCTGGGGGGGCGTGGCGTGATGCCAGGGGGGGCGCGTATGACCCTGGGAAACATGTTTTTTTGCTGTACTGTACTAGAACTAAGTGTAATTGCACATCAACAACAGTAGTTGGCAGTGGCGTTCTCACATGCGATTTACGCACAGTCTCACCATTAACAGAACATCCTCTGTCACAGAAAAAACACGTATATTCCACTGAGTCGTGTCCTTTAGTCCGACAGAAGCTGACACATCAGTGGCACAAGGAGAGAGCGGTTTTTTTTTCAGTGCTTTTAGCTTATGCAAATGAGGTGGTTTTAAGTTTCATTTCTGTAAAACGTAAACAAATGTGCATTAAAAACATATTAATATTTGAGTCCTCAGTGCAGTCTTTGTTGTAAGTTTCTTTCTTTTTTTTGTTTATAATGTTAATAAAAGGATACAATGGTGTTCTCATAACAATTTTCTAGACAAATAATACTATTTATAGTCGCGCGCAGGAAGGGGGGCGTGAATTTTTTTCTTCTTCCTAGGGGGGGCGTCACAGAAAATAATTGAGAAGCACTGGTTTAAAGGGACAGTGTGTAAGATTTTTACCCGTTAATTACTGAAATTGAAGATACCCATTCAAAAATACATTGTTTTCCAAGCCTTTTCACTTCCATCATGAAATCAAAGTATTCTTTTGGACTTAGATATAGTCACATAAAAGGGGGATCTTCCCCATGCAGAGGCAGCCATTTTGAATACGAGAGCCGCAGAAGGACATTTGGGCTCCGCCTTCGCCTTCGGCAAGGCTCGTGGTTTTGAGTAAACAACACAAGCCTGCTGCCGGATCAGACGTCGTAATGGATCTAACACGTGTTTTGGACTAAATTGTTTTACTGGATTTTATTCGCTGGATCCTTACGGACAAATTGAGAGCAAGTTTATGGTGAAATACATAGTTTGATCTGTGCAAAGCATTCTAAGGTAAGCTAACCTCGTTTTGTGCTTTTCCGTATAAAAGCCCCATGTGCTTGGGGAGTGATTGTTTTGCAGGGAAATGAATTGAATAGTCAAAAAGAGGAGACTGTAAGGTTTCATTTGATGTGTAGAGTGTCATGGTACATGATCGGGAATGTGTGTTTTCATGAGAAAAGAAAAAAAAAAAAAAACGGGACCGCGCGGGTCCCTCGAGGTCTGCCGTAGCTAAAACAGAAAGTGCAATAGCGACTATCCACCTATGCGCCACGAATCCTACACACTGGGGCTTTAATGGAAATAAATGCTGTTTTCAGTCTCTGCTCTGGTATCGGTTGATGTCAGGTATTGGCTTACAGGAAGACGTTTGGAAACATGTAGATGACGACTTCCGGTGTAGTTACCGACTCTGGGCCTGTGACAAAACTGTGGATTCGGCAGCAGAGTCTTCACAACCTGCCAAAGCTTTCCATGGAGGGTGGGACTCTAAACAAGTCTTCGATGTCACTCACAGGCAGCTGGTTGGAACTGTTGATCTGCCGAACATAAAAGAATGCTAAAATGACATCTTTTTTATATTTTCTTTTTATTGAGTTAGACAAATTATAATATACAGATTAACAGGCAATTTCGGTGGAAACACTAAAGACTCTAAAGAAAAGATGATAAAAGGAGAAATTCAATTTGTCAACTGGACAAAGTTTGTTTGGTTGAAAACGTTTGCCGCTTATCCGAGAGGCTTCATCAGTTCTGGTTCTAGTGCTGGTTAGACCCTGTTTATATCTAGCCGCAGGGAGGAGCTCACTCAGTGAGCTCTCGGATGAGGCCTCTCGGATGAGCGGCGAAACGTTTTCGACCAAACAAACTTTGTCCAGTTGACAAATTGAATTTCTCCTTTTATCATGGATTCTACCTGGACGACTGAGGGACTCTTCACGCAACTCTAAAGAAAACTAAACACAAGTGCTCAGGTTACTAAACTGTTGTGATTTTTACAGCTGTACTTGAGTATAATTTTAGCCATGTAGTTTTAAGTAGTTAAAATTTAGGGCTGTCAGTTTAACGTGATAATTAGTTTAATTAATTACACTGCAAATGACGGGACGATCAACAAGAACGCCGTGATTTGGAGCTTTTGTCAAAAAGAATTTTCCGATCACTGAAGCTGCTCCAGCCTGACGGATCATTTGAACGATAAACACGTCCGGACAAGTTCCATCGTTACTGGTGATAGAGCGAGCGTGAGCGCACTTCACCAAACCAACAAACCAACAAACCAACAAACCAACAAACCACCAAAACAAACAAATCAACAAACCACCAAACCTACAAACCACGCTCGCAGAATTTGGGAAACAAACTCAATCGCAAAGTGGGTTGCCTCTCTCGTTTGATTAAAATGTGATTAATTAATTACAAATTAATTAGATTAGATTAATTAATTATTTTTTTTAATCGCCTGACAGCACTATTTACATTACAACTTAGATACAGTTATAACTCTGTCTCTGTCTCAACAGCCAGGTGTTTCCAATAAAAAATCACCTGGCTGTAATCAGGGCAGTCTTGTGTGATGTCACCAAGTACTTGCAGTGGTCACTGGATTCAAGACACGCTCATTTCTAAAGGAAAGCTCACTGTAAAAATGACAACTTGAATTTGTTCAGATTACTAGGATTTTAGCGTTCATAGACAATAAAACTGCCAGTTGCATCGTACACTGTTTCAAATGAGTAATTTCAACTCACTTTGGTAAATTTCTGTTAAAAAGTTGATCTTAATTCATATTTTGAGTTGACATGATATACAAATTCAAGTGGACGGTAGTTTGGGCCAGGCCAACTAATCTGCGCATGCTCATTTGGAATAATCTGCTGTTGGGATCTGCTGCAACGGGGTAACCGGAGGAGTTTATCAGGGGTTTTCCTTGGGTTTGGCTTTGGAAAAGAAACGTCCAACATTTTTCCCCTCAGAAGCGCTGGCTGTCTTTGCAGAAAACTTTGTCATAAAGAGACTAACGAGTCCTTTTGTTGACGAAAACGAAATGAGACGTTATTTTATCTCCTATTCGTGCATTATTTGCAGGTTTAAATTGGTAAAATAGAAACTTGAACTTAAAATGATTAGCTGGTGGCAGTAGCTCAGTTGGTAGAGCGCTTGTCTAGTGATCCAGTGATCTTGACGGTTGACCACGTGTGATCCCACAGATGAGCGCTGCTGTTGTGTCCTTGGGCTTGGACTTAACCCCACCCCCTCGCCCCCAGTGTCTGCGGACACTGGTAGCCCCCATGGCAGAAGATACATCAAGGCCTGTTGGGAGTGAGCCATCCCCCTGTGGACCCACCACCCGTGGGAGGATTCATGGGGGCTGGTGCATTACGACCCAGAAAATGGAAAAGCGGAAGAAGATGAATGATTAGCTGGCACAACTTTAAAAGCTTAGTTGACATTACTTTAATATCTTATATACCCAACTTAACTTAAAAGCAATACTTAAAAACTTAAAAATGTAAGTTGATACTCACAACTCAAAAACTCTGTGCAGTCGGTTGCCTTGAAAATTGTAGTTAAACTAACTATTTATTTTTTACAGTGCTCCAAAATGACCGAGTTTGCACTAAAATGACCAAAAAGGCACAAGGAACAGTAAATAATGCTATTAAACCAGCAGACACAGTGTTTAGTTTCAGCTTAATGGTAAAAAGGAAGCAAATACAAGAGGAAAAAAGTAGCATGTTTTTTCCTCACTTTTTTGCTGTTTTATATCAGTAAATGTGCATGTTGGTTTTTCTCCACCAAATGTTACTTTTCTCATATTTTTTCCACTTTTCCCAGCAGATTTTCTTGCCTCAGTTCTCATAAATTTGCATCTTTTTCCCTTCATGTGTAAGTGGCTCTAATGCGCTGCCGTAGATAAGAGATAACTTATGTTTAAGCTATTTATATTGGACCCAAGGTTTATTCTGGTTTGGCCTGTTCCCAGAAATATAGTTTATAGACAGTAAGCCCACTGAATTTTAAAATATGCATTTCTGTTTATTGGAAGAGGGATCAGAGTCTGGCTGTGACAGAGTGGATACAGCAGATGTCAGCTGTCCTCCCATTGGGAAAGAAACATATAGACTGAAGGGCAAAAGGAACTGTTTGAGAAAATTACTGTTTCAGAAGGTTTCGAGGCCTTTTATGACATTTGGCGACGATCTTCAAACCCCCCTCAGGTCATAATTATAAACATCCAGTGTGGGCCATTGGGCAAGACACTTGACAATACCCTCTACCTCATTCAGTGAAGAGTAACAATCAAACTTATGATTTGCCAGTCATTCACCCAGATTTAGGCTTCAGGTGCCGTGGAACCAGAGCTGGAGAAGGTCTGGAGGGTGAAGGCATCTGACCCCAGGAAAACCAGTGGATCAGTCCAGAAAAATGTAGTACAGTGGTCCCTCGTTTATCACGGGGGTTAGGTTCCAGAAATAACCGGCAATAAGTGAAATCCACGAAGTAGGAAAACTTTATATTTTACAATTATTCTACATGTTTTAAGGCTGTAAATGGCTCACCACACACATTATACACTTTTCTCAGATGGGTATTAACATTTTCTCACATTTCTCTCTCATTTAAACACTCAAACTTTCGTAGATTTTCAACAAAATGTATTAATAGTGGAGCGTGCCGACACGTGCACCCGCTGATCGCTGTCAAATCCATAGAGCAACATGACCGGCGTCCCACCCGGGGCTGCGAGCACGAGACCGAGGCAGTGTCCGGACCGTGCCTCTCGAGACAGCGTCCAGCGACGCAGTCCGAGCCACGAAGCGAAAACGCACAAGAGCTGCACGAAACAAAGCAAAGAGCCACATACGGTGGTTTAATCTTGGTTTAGACAGACCTGGTCTAGTCCTGGTTTAGTTCAGGTTTAGACTTGGTTTAGTCCTGGTTTAGACCTGGTTTAGTCCATGTTTAGTCCTGGTCTAGTCCTGGTCTAGTTCCGGTCTAGTCCCGGTCTGCTCCCGGTCTGGTCCTCATGGGTTAGTCCTGGTCTAATCCCAGTTTGGTCGCGGTCTAGTCTCGGTCTGGTCCTGGTCTAGTCCTGGTGTGGTCCTCATGTCTTAGTCCCGGTCTGGTCTCGGTCTGGTCCCGGTCTGGTCCCAGTCTGGTCCTCATGTCTTAGTCCCGGTCTGGACTTCCTACAGACCCAATGACTCATGTCTCGGCTCCTCGTGCATCCAGCGGGACTCCCGGAGCCCCCCCGGGTCCCCCCTCTATAACATCTATATAAATGTGTCAAACTGAACACATTCTGTACTGTACAGGAGACACGGAGGAGAAGACAATCAGGACGCACAACAATGTTCATACACTATAGCCTAAAAAAAAAAAAAATCCGCGAAACAGCGAGGCCACGAAAAGTTAACCGCGATAGAGCGAGGGACCACTGTACCTAAAACAGCAACAAACCTGAGCAAAACCCTCAAGCTCCCACGTTTTCAAATATGTAAAACTTATTTAGAATCTTGTTGTAGAGTTTGTGGGCCCTTTGTCTCCCGTAAATACGGATGTTTCTTAATGTTACTTTATTTAAACATACCCACAACATCAGGCTGTGTTCCAAGACTGAGCAGGACCTACAGCTCATTGGAGTGTCCTTCATACTTAAGAAGTGTGTCAGATGGAGACAAAGAGAAGTCCACACTGAAGGAACAAGAGCAGATAGATGTGGTCAGTTGTGAGATACCACCTTGAAGCTTCAGCAGCGGCAAGAACAGGACCCTGGCACTGCTGGAGGAACCATCATGGGAGGAGAAGCTCCTACACTGGCTGTACCACCGGAAATCGTCCCAGTGACTCAAGACTGATCTGAAGGACAGAGGCACTCATCCTGCAGCCCTGAGTACCAGAGCGACTGACACTTTCATAGTTCATAGTTCATAGTTTGCTTTATTGTCGAAAAACCATATGTACCATATGAAATTCAAAATTTCGTTTCCCCGCTAACCAAGCAGGATAGTGATAGAGCGGCTAGGGGAGGGGCCACGCACATGTGCGCACCGCCGACTCGGAGATACAGAGTGGAAAAGACGCAATTACAATCAATGACAATTATTCACAACATGTAATGACAGAAAAACAATTGGACAGGTAGCATACGGTGTTTTTTTCTTTGGCGACAAATGGAAGGGTGGGGCAAGGGAGCAGATCAGAAATCAATGAAATTGATTGAAAACTGAAGTAGAGGCAGACATTCCTAAAATAGACAGGGCAACGTGTTTACATAAATATCACATGTAACAAATGTTACATGTCAGTGTGTCCGAGATAGTGTGCCAATGTTTTTGTAGAGTGCCGTGACAAGCCACATCTGTGACCTTGGGAGTGTTCATGAGAGTCATTAACATTCCCTGGGGGTGTGAAGCTAACTAGAGGCACTGCTCTGTTACTCAAGATAGACTTCTGATCTTTATTTTAACATAATCTGACCAGAAAGAGCTGACTTTGTTGGAAATATGATAGTTAAAGGTGGGAAACACCTCCAGAGGTAGTGGAGAATGACCAGGTGAAGATCCTGTGGGACTTCCAGGTACAGGCTGACAAAATATGGCGGACAAAGTGCAGAGGAAAGCCGCTGTGGTGATTGAACATCAAGAAAAAGGAAGAGAGGAACTAGAGAGAAATCCCAGGAGCTGGAGGGTGAAGGCATCAAACCCCAGGAAAACCAGTAGACAGATCAGTCCAGAAACCCTCAAGCTCCCAGGTTTTTAAATATGTAAAACTTATTTAGAACCTTGCTGTAGAGTTTGTGGGGTTTGTGGGCCCTTTGTCTACTGTAAACACAGATGTTTCTCGATGTTACTTTATTTAAACATACCCAGAACATTTTAACAAGGTCTTCCACACCACAAATCAATAACAAATCTGCTATAACCAAGTCTCCACCTCGGTTAGCTTGGCACCTCCTGCAGCAGCACGAAGGCAGTTTTAATGACGTGTGGCTGAAGTGGACCAGAGCTGAGCCTGGTGCAGAAGACCGAGGACGGAGAGAATCTGAGTTCTGAAGAGAAGGAGCACATGACAGTTAATTAGGGGGGAGGACGACAGCAGAGAAGAGAACAGTGTATTTTAAAAGACCCATACGCTGTCACATATGTGCTAAGTGGATTCTCAAACACTTTTTTTTCTCATTTTTAAGTACTTGAATACATCTCTGGAGCTTTTACTTAAATACAGGCTGCCATTTACATCTCAACATAACGAAAACTTTGTTTGTTTGTAAAGGTCCATTGACAGTCTTTGGTTTAGAAATACACCACAGAATGTCAGAGGGGGACATTTTGAGCCGTGAGATGCACTAATAAAGAACAGATACAATATAAACCATGTATAACTGTCGGTGGGGAAGTAGGAGGCAGACTCTGAAAGCCTCTGAAAATATTTCATTTGTCCCAAGGATTTATTCAAAATTTCACTATCGTGGCAACCAAAAAATAATACATACAAAAAATAACTGTGCTCAAAGTTAGGCATAAGCAACAGAAATTAATGAAACTAAGAAAACCCACGTGACACTGATGAGACTCCCTGAAAAGGCTGAGCTGACCTTTTTTTATATTCCCCCACAGGAAGCTCCTCCCTCCAGGTAAATCTGCAATCTCCACAGGATGGACATGAGGCAACGTCACTTTTATCTAAGTTACCCTGTCGATTTACTTAAAGACAAATAGGTGATGTTAAAGAGATAGTGCAGTTTTTAGTTTTTTTTACTTGAATCTGTATGGCGTCCCCTTCGACAGTCTTGTCCATTAACACTGACTTACCGATGACAGTGTTTTCTGGGCCCAGTTCTGCTCCGGTTTTGCAGCTCGCGAATGTAGTTCTGGTAAGTTAGTGGGGACATTTAATAAAGCTTGTGTTTCTTCTTTATTATTAGCCTGTTCACTTCTAAGGGGATGTTTACAAGTGAACAGGCCAATAATAAGTAATAGGCGCGCAGTGATACAGCTCGAAAGAAAATAGCACCATGCGAATTAGACTGTTGAATTTTTCGCGGGGAACTGTTTGTGACGCAAATATATCACTTTTTTTTTGACAAAATGTTGCTTTGAAGAAAAACAAGCTTTATTAAATGTCCCCACTAACTTACCAGAACTACGTTTGTGAGCTACAGAACCGGAGCAGAACTCGGCGCAGACGACGCGGTCATCGGTAAGTCAGTGTTAATGCACGACACTGTTGAAGGGAACGCCATACAGATTCACATAAAAAAAAAAAAGCACTATCCCTTTAAGCACTTTAAATGAAAGCGCTTCACATCATCTATAAACACTCCAACCATCCCTTTTCTTCCACTTGATCCATGGCCCGGGTCATGGGGGCAACTGTCCAAACAGATCTGGCACCCAGATCACAATGCCCCAGCCCCCATGGATCCTCCTCTGGGTGGTGGGCTCCACGTTGCTCCTTCGGGCCCTGATGTATTTCTTGTCTCTACCAGTGTACCAGACGTTGGGGGTGAGGTGGGTTAAATGTCTTGCCCAAGGACACAACAGCAGCATTCACCTGTGGGAGCTGGAATTGTACCGCCAACCCAATTATGTAATGTCAAGTGCAGGATTCAAATCGCCAACCTTTGGATCAGTGGATAAATGCCCCACCAACTGAGCTACTGTCGCCCATCCTGCCGCAGATCTATAAACACTGAAAGATCAAAATCAAATACACAAAACCTCACAGGAGGAGGAACAGGAGGAGGAACAGGAGGAGGAACAGGAGGAAGAACAGGAGGAAGAACAGGAGGAGGAACAGGAGGAGGAACAGGAGGAGGAACAGGAGGAGGAACAGGTGGAGGAACAGGAGGAAGAACAGGAGGAGGAACAGGAGGAGGAACAGGAGGAAGAACAAGAGGAGGAACAGGAGGAGGAACAGGTGGAGGAACAGGAGGAACAGGAGGAACAGGAGGAGGAACAGGAGGAAGAACAGGAGGAGGAACAGGAGGAGGAACAGGAGGAGGAACAGGTGGCGGAACAGGAGGAGGAACAGGAGGAGGAACAGGAGGAGGAACAGGTGGAGGAACAGGAGGAAGAACAGGAGGAGGAACAGGAGGAGGAACAGGAGGAAGAACAGGAGGAAGAACAGGAGGAGGAACAGGAGGAAGAACAGGTGGAGGAACAGGAGGAGGAACAGGTGGAGGAACAGGAGGAAGAACAGGTGGAGGAACAGGTGGAGGAACAGGAGGAGGAACAGGTGGAGGAACAGGAGGAGGAACAGGAGGAAGAAAAGGAGGAGGAACAGGAGGAGGAACAGGTGGAGGAACAGGAGGAAGAACAGGTGGAGGAACAGGTGGAGGAACAGGAGGAGGAACAGGTGGAGGAACAGGAGGAGGAACAGGTGGAGGAACAGGAGGAAGAACAGGAGGAGGAACAGGAGGAGGAACAGGAGGAAGAACAGGAGGAAGAACAGGAGGAGGAACAGGAGGAGGAACAGGTGGAGGAACAGGAGGAGGAACAGGAGGAGGAACAGGTGGAGGAACAGTAGGAGTAACAGGAGGAGTAACAGGAGGAGGAACAGGAGGAGGAACAGGAGGAGGAACAGGAGGAAGAACAGGAGGAGGAACAGGAGGAAGAACAGGAGGAGGAACAGGAGGAGGAACAGGAGGAAGAACAGGTGGAGGAACAGGAGGAGGAACAGGAGGAGGAACAGGTGGAGGAACAGGAGGAGGAACAGGAGGAAGAACAGGTGGAGGAACAGGAGGAGGAACAGGAGGAGGAACAGGAGGAAGAACAGGAGGAGGAACAGGAGGAGGAACAGGTGGAGGAACAGAAGGAAGAACAGGTGGAGGAACAGGTGGAGGAACAGGTGGAGGAACAGAAGGAAGAACAGGTGGAGGAACAGGAGGAGGAACAGGAGGAAGAACAGGTGGAGGAACAGGAGGAGGAACAGGTGGAGGAACAGAAGGAAGAACAGGTGGAGGAACAGGTGGAGGAACAGGTGGAGGAACAGAAGGAAGAACAGGTGGAGGAACAGGAGGAGGAACAGGAGGAGGAACAGGTGGAGGAACAGGAGGAGGAACAGGTGGAGGAACAGGTGAGCAGGGAAGTGTCTGAGATGTTTTACTAAACTGAATAAATTTAAGCAAATTAAATAATTTATCATAACTTCAGTGTGGTGTTTAACTTAACAGAACTAAACAAAACTAAATAAAACAAACCCGGGATAGTTGTATTTAGTAGTTTAGTGGAGTTTGGAAAAATAAACAAATATGAAATGAAATTAAGGTGAGTATACAGGGATAAAGGCGTTCTT
Organism: Paratrypauchen microcephalus; assembly: GCA_036785185.1. NCBI lineage: Eukaryota > Metazoa > Chordata > Actinopteri > Gobiiformes > Gobiidae > Paratrypauchen > Paratrypauchen microcephalus. Next base: position 4,666,771 of record JAVJIX010000072.1, on the reverse strand, counting down.
TGTCACACTGTCCATAAACTGAAAATGAGATGTTTTAAAGTCTCAATGGAAACAAGCGGGGGATGCCATATTATAGGTCAGATCTACGAAGAGGCGACCCTGTTTACAGTTACAATGTGGTAACAATGGCGGGAACTGGATCAGATTTTTTTGTTTTTTAAAAGAACCAAACTTTTTCTTTGAATTTTTTAAGCATTTTGACACTGATTAATGCTGAACCGACACAAGAATCAGGACATAAGCAGAGCAGGCAACATGACTGAGCTTTTATGCACAAAAAAAACCCCACATTTGGTACCTTAAAGATAATAGTTTTTGAATTATTTATGTTTTCATTTCTTTGCATTGTGATTTTAATGTCTTTGAATTACTTTGTGTACGGATTATGCACATAAACTCGCCTTACCTACTAATATAAGTAGTGTCACCTGTCATAGGCACTTTAACCTTCTGCAGATGTTTTTTTTTTTACTGAGCAGCTGGAGTAGATCCCTTGAGCTGCGAGGTTTGACTCAGTTTCACCTGGGTAATACCGCCGCATTATCGTCCATTCTTTTCAAACCTAGAATACATACGCTAATCCGGACTTTGAATAGCATAAGCCTGTTGAGCTCTCCCGGTCCAAGCGGCGGCGGAGGAGGAGGAGGAGGAGGGCGGTGTGCACACGTCTGTCTGAACGGAGCTCTGAGCCGCGCCGTAATCAATCTAATCAATCTCTTAAATGCTGAAGAAGGATCTGCCGCCGGTGCCTTCAGATCCTGTTTACCTGCTCCAGAGTCCACGCTCCCGAGTCCACGCTCCAGAGTCCACACTCCAGAGTCCACACTCCAGACTCCAGAGTCCACGCTCCAGAGTCCACGCTCCAGAGTCCACACTCCAGACTCCAGAGTCCACGCTCCAGAGTCCACGCTCCCAAGTCCACGCGCCAGAGTCCACGCTCCCGAGTCCACGCTCCCGAGTCCATGCTCCCGAGTCCACGCTCCCGAGTCCACGCTCCCGAGTCCACGCTCCAGAGTCCACGCTCCAGAGTCCACGCTCCCGAGTCCACGCTCCAGAGTCCACGCTCCAGAGTCCACGCTCCCGAGTCCACGCTCCCGAGTCCACGCTCCAGAGTCCACGCTCCCGAGTCCACGCTCCAGAGTCCACGCTCCAGAGTCCACGCTCCCGAGTCCACGCTCCCGAGTCCACGCTCCAGAGTCCACGCTCCCGAGTCCACGCTCCAGAGTCCACGCTCCAGAGTCCACGCTCCAGAGTCCACACTTCAGAGTCCATGCTTCAGAGTCCACACTCCAGACTCCACGCTCCAGAGTCCACGCTCCAGAGTCCACGCTCCAGAGTCCACGCTCCCGAGTCCACGCTCCCGAGTCCACGCTCCAGAGTCCACACTTCAGTGTCCATGCTTCAGAGTCCACACTCCAGACTCCACGCTCCAGAGTCCACGCTCCAGAGTCCACGCTCCCGAGTCCACGCTCCAGAGTCCACGCTCCAGAGTCCACGCTCCCGAGTCCACGCTCCCGAGTCCACGCTCCAGAGTCCACGCTCCAGAGTCCACGCTCCAGAGTCCACACTTCAGAGTCCATGCTTCAGAGTCCACACTCCAGACTCCACGCTCCAGACTCCACGCTCCAGAGTCCACGCTCCAGAGTCCACGCTCCCGAGTCCACGCTCCAGAGTCCACGCTCCAGAGTCCACGCTCCCGAGTCCACGCTCCAGAGTCCACGCTCCAGAGTCCACGCTCCAGAGTCCACACTTCAGAGTCCATGCTTCAGAGTCCACACTCCAGACCCCACGCTCCACTGTCCACGCTCCAGAGTCCACGCTCCAGACTCCAGAGTCCACGCTCCAGAGTCCACGCTCCAGAGTCCACACTTCAGAGTCCATGCTTCAGAGTCCACACTCCAGACTCCACGCTCCAGAGTCCACGCTCCAGAGTCCACACTCCAGACTCCAGAGTCCACGCTCCAGAGTCCACGCTCCAGAGTCCATGCTTCAGAGTCCACACTCCAGACTCCAGAGTCCACGCTCCACAGTCCACGCTCCCGAGTCCACGCTCCAGAGTCCACGCTCCAGAGTCCACGCTCCAGAGTCCACGCTCCCGAGTCCACGCTCCAGAGTCCACGCTCCCGATTCCACGCTCCCAAGTCCACACTCCAGAGTCCATGTGTGTGTGTGTGTGTGTGTGAGATTGTGTGTGGCTGTGTGTGTGATAGTGTGTGGTTGTGAGGAGGACGGGAATACAAACTGCCCCGGGTCGATGCTCCCGAATCTGCGCTCCGGTCCTGTGGGTGGGGGTATTTCACTGTTCTGTGTGTGCTTGTGTTTCTGTTTCAGGCCGTTCCATCATTCATAGTGGTTGTTTTTTAATTGTTTTCTGTGTGTGTGTGTGTGTGTGTGCGTGTGTATGTGATTGTGTGTATGTGATTTTGTGTCTGTGTGTGTGATTGTGTGTGTGATAGTGTGTGGTTGTGAGGGGGACGGGGATACAGACTGCCCCGGGTCGATGCTCCCGAGTCCACGCTCCCGAGTCCACGCTCCGGTCCTGTGGGTGGGAGTATTTCACTGTTCTGTTTTCTGTGTGTGTGTTTTGTGTGTGGTTGTGTGTGTTTGTGTGTGTGGTTGTGTTGGTGTGTGGTTGTGTTTCTGTTTCAGGCCATTCCATCAATCATAATGGGTGTTTTTTAATTGTTTTCTGTGTGTGTGTAGGTGTGTGTGTGTGTGTGTGTGTAATAGTGTGTGTAATAGTGTGTGATAGTGTGTGGTTGTGAGGGCGATGGGGATACAAACTGCCCCGGGTCGATGCTCTGGTTGGGCCTGGACGGTCTGAGGCTCTGGTGGGAACAGCAGAACCTGGACTAACCCGGCCTGGTCCAGCCTGTCACAGCAGGGGCACTTTTCTGCACTGTGGAGTCTTTATCCCCATCAAAACAAACGAGATTATGTCCCGGAAAATAGATTGGGCTCAGGCAAGGTCAAAATATTCTAGATCCAATAGTTTAAAAGTGCAGTATATTATTATGTTTTTCTGCCTTGGTTATTCAGAAACTTAGAATGAAGAAAGTGCTGTAGTTTCCTGATAAAGAAAGTTGGCGACTCAGAGATTAAACAAACTTCTTAACTTTCATAGCCATCAGGAAACCCCAGCGGAGAATACTACGTCTGAATCTTGACGCAGCTAAAAACAAAACGGTCTCCAATCTGTAGCTACCACTAGTTCTCCACGCCCTAAGCAGCCCGCCAAGGGATTTCTGAATTATACATACTGTGCTGAAGATTAATTAATTGCCATTGTAAATGTGTCACTTTGGCTGTGTCCCATTCCTCTGTCTTACCCCTTCCCCTTTATCTACATCTTTGTCTTGCCCCTCGATACCGAGCTGAGAGGGCTCGGGGTACGAATGTTCCCCTAAGAAATGGGACACCACTTGATTACCGTTTGCGTCATCGTCCTTTGCCATGTCAAGGATTATCGGGTACCTCAGGTCGACAAAAAACGAGCTCGTTTATACATGAAAGTTTGTTTAAAACGATAACGCCGGCTAGACAGACAAGCATCATAATTGTAAACCATGTTAAACTGTTAATCGATAATTACAACTGCTGAAAATACATTTCTGAGACTCCTTGGCTGATCGATGTGACGCTGCCATCCTGATCCCATCCTGATCCCATCCTGATCCCAAAACCTGCCTGAGCTTGTAGGTGTACCGCTTCGTTTCAGGTCTGGTCGAGAGCTTACTTCGTTTCAAGGGGTATGTAACCCAAGGTCGTGGCCCAAGCCCTTGATCAAAAATTAGAATCGGGACACCCCTTGCCCTCACATGAACACACAAAACCAAGGGGTAGGGGTAAGACGAAGGGGTAAGACAGAGGAACGGGACGTAGCCTTTGATGCCTGATTTTGAGCATGGATAAAGGATAAAGGTTTGTTTTGTTTGTTCCCATCTGAGGCCGTAGCTCTTCCTCGATTTCTCTAAATTCCAAACACACAAAAAAACAGGAGATGAACGTTTTAGGTGATGTCACACTCCCTTAGTCCACTTCTTTATGCAGTCTATGATTACGCCACCGAGCCGTTCCCTCCCTCCTTTCTCCATCTCTCACAAACATCTCAGTGACAACCAGTGTTGGGCAAGTTACTCAAAAACTGTAATGCACTACTTATTACTTGTTACTGTAATTTTAAAGTAATGCCTTACATTACAATATTACTCTAAATAAAAAGTAAGGCATTACACTACTTTTGCATTACTTTAGTTACTCTCGCCAAAATGACCGGAAATAAGGATTTGGCAATCTACAGTGCAAATCTCTCATGTGTCATGACTTTCACCTGCCATCCAGGAGGTTTTGGGAGCCTGCATTTCGACGTGGAAAGAGGTTTGGGATTCACACACAGTGTGCATTTAACAAACATGTTCTTGGAGTCCTTATTTTGAACGAAGTGAAAGTAGTGGGCGTATGCCCATCTTGAAAAGGAGCTAGCACTATCCGATTCTTCTGGTTCTGTCATCCTTTGTCAGTCTGCCAGTTCGAGACGAAGTAAAAGGAAATGGAATGGTCTGCGCAGACTTTTATATCACTAGCTGATCTCGCGGAACTTTGTATGAAATGTAATGTTCTGCGCGGACTTATCAGATTCAGTAGCTGATCTCGCGGTGATCCGCAAACTTTGTATGAAGAAAATGCAAAACCCACAAAAACAAAGCAGGTTAAAAATGCGGTTAAAAATGCATTGCAGCGCTCTCAAGTCTCAAGCTTTGAGAGTGTGACACACGCAATTCGACGTGTTCACACGCTCACACGCCACACATGGCATTTCTCACGCAAATTTAGTTACGCAATTCAAGCGCAGCGCACAGCGCTTCTGTGCCAAGAAAATCGGTTAGATAATGGAGGCACCGCGCATAGAAAATTACGCAGTCTCACGCACGTCCCCGCTCAAAACTTGAGAGCCCTGGCATTGTAATGTGCGTTACTGGCATTGTAACGAGTAATATCTTACCAATTTTCTTCCCTGTAATGCGTTACATTACTGCGTTACACCAAAAAGTAATGCATTATAGTAACTAATTACTTTTGTAACGAGTTACTCCCAACACTGGTGACAACATGAACACAGACATAAGCTCACTGAGGTCTACACGTCTGTCAGGATCTGCTCCTGGTTTTTACCTTCTCAAGTTCAAAAGTTCAAAGTCAGCTTTATTGTCAATTCTGCCATATGTGTTCAACATACAGTGAATCGAAATTTTGTTTCTCTCTGGCCAGGTAGTGCAAAAAGACAGTGTACAAAATACAATATGAAGACAAAACACAACTCCAAAACACTTCTCCTCGTCCTCTCAGCGTCGTCCCCTCCCTTCTGTGTTCTGAATGAGTCTCCGTCTGACCTGGGCGTGACATGGGCATGACGTGGGCGTTACCAAACCATGTTTGGCAGATGGAACCTTTCCCCCATCATTTCATCATCTGCAGCCAGGCTCTTCAACCACTCCTCGTCAGTTCGTTGTTTGTGAACCCTTGGCTCAGGCTACGTTTACACCTGAAAACGAATCTTTCTAAAAACTCTGGCTAGAGTGCAGATTCTGGAAAAGTACAGTTGGCGTTTGCGTGTAAACTGAGATAAACAGAGTTTTAGGCAGCTGACGCACCAAAAGTGTGATTCTGATTGGCTTGCAGAGCGTTCTTCATTTTTAGAGGCAAATTTGCTGTTTACGTGTAAAAGATGGGTACAAACGAAGAGAAATGTCTCAGTTTTTAAAAATACCAGTGTACGTGTAAACAGGGCCTTATTCTGGCTGGTCGATGTGACGCTGCCATCCTGATCCCAAAACCTGCCTGAGCTTGTAGGCGTACCCCTTCGTTTCAAGTCTGGTCGAGAGCTTACTTCATTTTAAGGGGTATGTAGCCCGAAGTTGTGGCCCGAGCCCTTGATCAAAATTAGAATCGGGACACCATTGCCCTCACATGACCGCGTAAAACCAAGGGGTCTCCGTTTTTAAAAATAACAGTGTACGTGAAAACAGGGCCTTATTCTGGAAAATGGAGGGAGAGAAATATTCATTTCTCAGCATACCCGGCTATGTGTAAACGCAGCTTCAGTCTCTGCTTCTGGAATTTTTGTGTATTTTTGAACGTATCTTTTTTTGTGTCTCCTTACAACATTCCATCATTGTAATAAATGACTTACCGACGTACCTGCTGAGAGCCGGGATTCTGGGTCTTATTGAAACTGTGACAGTCCCTCTCTTTACCTCAAGCCAATAATTCCGTGACAAGAGCAGGTTACTGTTAATAAATAAGAAACTTCTCCTTTTGCCTTTGAGTGAGTGACCCGTGAACTGTCTGTGAATGTGGCTCATGATTTCATACATATTCATGAGGTACGAGATCATGCATGTACTTCTGCGTGTACATTATGCGCATATTAATATGTGTAATTGTGCGGTTATTATTCCGCACTTATTTCAAGTCTTCCTGCATTTACTGAACACAAAAATAACCTGATTCTGAAATTGAAGTGAAAGTTTCATGGCACTGGCTCACACCACCACTACAGAATCTGTAAATGTAATCCCACTGGCCAACTGGAAAGCATTAAAATACACTCGAAAACTGGAACAAAACAAAACTAACTATAAAAACATCTCATACAACCAGTGAATAAGCAATGAGCTGGAAAAAGATTACATTTAAAAGTCCCGACCCCCCTTAATGGTCCTAAACCCCAGATCCCTCTTTCCCCGCCTCATTCGGACTGATCTGAAGTCACTCTGGTCCTCACGCCTCCTCATCTATCACCCGTCGTTTCAAAACCAACATTTCTCTCACCTCAGATAAACTTCGATTTTGTTTCTTTTCTTTTTCCCCTCGTAAACAGCCATATTTCTTTCAATACACTGTCAAAATGTAAGATATAAACACTACAAATCTATCAGAAAATGACTCAAAAGTGAATCTGTTCATGCAGCAAGATCATTTCACTCGACAAGTTCTCTTAAAATAAACTCCCTCTAGACCAGAATGAAGCGTCTCAGAACTAGAAAGTAGATGATAAATCTGGAAACAAGATGAATAACATGATATAAGTTTTAAGTTTTAAAGTTTGAGATTGACAGGCGGATCGGTGTGGCGTCGGCAGTGATGCGGTCGCTGTACCGGACCGTTGTGGTGAAGAGGGAGCTGAGCCCAAAGGTGAAGCTCTCGATTTACCGTCGATCTACGTTCCTCCCCTCACCTATGGCCATGAGCTCTGGGTAATGACTGAAAGGACGAGATCGCCGATACAAGCGGCCGAAATGAGTTTCCTCCGCAGAGTGGCTGGACGCTCCCTTAGAGATAGGGGGAGGAGCTCAATCACACCGGAGGGGCTCGGAGTAGAGCCGCTGCTCCTCCACGTGGAGAGGAGCTGAGGTAGCTCGGGCGTCTGTTCCAGCTGTGAGTTGCAGATATTTGTGACAGTGAGGGACAGATAATACTCCCTACAACTGTGTAGCGACAGCGGGTATTCTGATTTGTACATATACATTTATTATCAATCAATCAAACAAGCACTTTTCATATAACACAAAGCGCCTTACAGTGATTAAGGATTAGAAGATTGACTTTTTATGAATCTCACACAGGAGAAATCGTTTTCTGCATTTGACCCGGTGACCATCCCCATGATTTTGTTGTTTAGGTTTGGTCAGGACCTCAGCTGGAGGATTTTACCTGGAGCATGTTTTGGGTTGATGGGGGAAACCGGAGTGCCCGGAGGAAACCCACCCAGACACGGGGAGAACATGCAAACTCCACACAGAAAGGCCCGGGCGACCCGAACCTTCTTGCTGTGAAGCATGAGTGCTAGCCACTCAGCCACCGTGCCACTAACAGTCACATTTTTTATTTTTTTTAATTATGTCTCATTTGACACCGGTCATTTGCTCTTTTTTTGCTATTATTCTATATTTTGTTACCCTCTGTTATATTTTATACTTGATGAGTGAGCGACTGCACCAAAACAATTTCCCTTGTGGATCAATAAAGTTTGTCTAAGTCTAATAAAAATATCTCTGTATATAAACAGTCGCTCCACAGAGTCTCATGGAGATATTTATAACTACACCACTGGTCTATAACAAACTTTCTTTTTTTCCCTCTTGTCGTCTGGGGACTTCCTGAAATAATTTTACCATATGTGGGGCTTCTATTGTCAAGAATGATTTGAAAAACATGTATTCTTACTGAGCAGGATCGCCTCTCCACAGATTTAATCTGTAACCTGATCACAAAGATAAAGGTGCATGGTGTGACTTTTCTTTTTTGGGCGGGATCCGACAAATCCTTTTCTCCATGGAAATGGCTTTGTCTGGAATGTTCCACAGTATGGCATTAAACCTTTCGATCTTCACGGAGACCAAACCAGACAAAGTTCCTTGTCAGATCTGTGGAGAGGCGACCCCGCTCACAGTCAGAATGTCTGTTTTTGTAGGTATTTTTTGAGCTCGAACACCACCTGTAATTGAATAAATGTAAAGTAGAGCTGTTTAATGTCACACTGTGGGACATTCCAGATACAGCGATGACGTATCCATATAAACAAGCAGCTAAACGAAAAGTTACACAGTGCACCTTTAGTTACTGCTGTGAAATGATTTTGACAATATAATATAAAAACAAAGAGAAAAAAACATAAATGGTGATAATAAATTCCAGGTAAAGCACAAACATGTGCACTGAGACGAGCAGCACAAACATATTTGCATATTTCACTTTAGTAAAACATCAAAGACATGTGCTGCCATGGCTAAAAGTCCTTTTAAGGAGCTTATACTCTTATGTAGGTCAGTCATTCCACGCTGCGTTTCACAGTGGTTCTTTTCATTTCTTCATATGGGCCAAACACATTCTAAAATTAAATGTGTTTTGCATCAGACGACCGTTTTCATTTTCTCGGTTGCCTCTGCTGTGCCTTCGTGCCTTATTGTGTTTTTAACTTTTGTCAGTAGTTTACTCAAAGTTGTGTGTTGATAGATTCTTGTTTGAATAATCCTGTATTGTTTTGAAGTTCGAGTGCTCAGAAAGTGCAGCATTATTAACGTTGTATAACTCTATAATCACACCATTTGGATGATCCAGAGGAGTCATGGGAGAAAGTCATGTGGTCAGATGACCAAAATAGAACTTTTTGGTCTTAATTCCACTCGTCGTGTTTGGAGGAAGAAGAATGATGAGCACCATCCAAGAACACCATCCCTACTGTGAAGCATGGGGGTGGTAGCATCATGCTTTGGGGGTGTTTTTCTGCACATGGGACTGGACGACTGTACTGTATTAAGGAGAGGATGACCGAGGCCATGTATTGCGAGATTTTGGGGAACAACCTCCTTCCCTCAGTTAGAGCGTTGAAGATGGGTCGTGGCTGGGTCTTCCAACATGGCAATGACCCGAAGCACACAGCCAGGATAACGAGGAGTGGCTCCGTAAGAAGCATATCAAGGTTCTGGAGTGGCCTGGCCAGTCTCCAGACCTAAACCCAATAGAAAATCTTTGGAGGGAGCTCAAACTCTGTGTTTCTCAGTGACAGCCCAGAAACCTGACTGATCTATAGAAGATCTGTGTGGAGGAGTGGGCCAAAATCCCTCCTGCAGTGTGTGCAAACCTGGTGAAAAACTACAGGACCTCTGTAATTGCAAACAAAGGCTACTGTACCAAATATTAACATTGATTTTCTCAGGTGTTCAAATGCTTATTTGCAGCAGTATCATACAAATAAATCTTTCTGATTCTGATTTTAATTGGATGTCAATGTGGCAATTGTGTTTTCAGGCTACGTTCTCCAGATAAGGCCGTTTACACATATACTGATATTTTTAAAAACAGAGACATGTCTCTACACATGAGCCCCAGTGGCCTAATGGATAAGGCACTGGCCTCCTAAGCCAGGGATTGTGGGTTCGAGTCCCATCTGGGGTGAAGGCACTGTTTGGTGGCTAGCAGTCACAGCAAGGTTTTTTTTTCTTCTTTTTTTCTTGGAATATTTGTTTATTGTACAATATCAAAGTCAAATAAAAAAGGTAGTACAGTGGTACCTCACCTTACGAAATTAATTTATTCCAGAAGTGGTTTCGTAACGTGAATTTTTCGTAAGTTGAGTAGCTATTTCAATGGAAAAAGCCTGATTTGTTCCAAGTTTTTTTTTTTTATAGTGTAACTTTTTTTTATAGTGTAACATTGTGTTCTGCGTCCTGGCTAAGAGACTGTAGACCCAGGACTAAACGTGGAATAAACCAGGTCTAGACCAGGTCTAAACAAGGTCTAAACCTGGACTGGACCAGGATTAAACCTGGACTAAACCAGGACTGGAACAGGTCTAGACCCGGTCTAAACCAGGATTAAAGGGATATGCCACCCCCAGGTCAAACTTGAGCATCCCCCCACAGTCCAGAGACTAAAATAAGTGGTGGAAAGCGTTTTCCTGCTCACCCAGCCATTGTCCGAGTCTGTCAGCACTGACCGCCGCGCGCAGCTTCTGCTCCTCCGCGTTAGACTGGAGGCTAACGTCGCCAGAGAAAGATTTCGGCCAAAAGTAATTAATTTGCTTGATGCATTTCCCAATTACTTTCTGTGTAGTGCGCATTCATATCGAGTGCAAATAAATGTGCAAATCAACACGGAGAGCTTGACTTGGTCATTTTGGGCTGGGAACTATTTTACAGTGCGGAAAAACACAGCCGAAGCACACAGGGGAATCCCTGTTACGCACCACGTTGGGAGTTCCCCTGTTACGCAGCGTGGTGTGTGGTTCGGCTCTGTTTGGAGATGTATAATAATCAGGAAGACCATGTTAGCATACTAGATGTTGTGAAATTCGTGACAATCCGTTATAAACTCATAGTGGTGAATAATTGGGACATTCAGAATGCATAAGTTCGTTCTGTTTTCGCATTTTTTAACAGTAAAAATGGCACAGAATGAATATCTGGAAGCGCAATGTCTGTTTTTTTTTTTTTTTTTATTAATGGTGTTGGTGTCCGTTATCGTCAGCGCCTGGAGGAGTTTAGGTTAATTTGTGTTGGATGGGGAGGGTCAGATGTGACGGCTTTAGTACATTAAAAGAAGCCGTGTGTGGTTCACAATAACGCTCTGAGCAGTGCTTTGAAATGGAAGTCATATTTTCAGTTTTGGGTGAAACACTGATTGAAATTGATTGTCAAACGCCCTGAGCACAAGCTGTCCTCTCAAAACTGCTTGTCAGCATTTGCACATCTGTCTCCTCACTCACTGTTAAAAGCAAGACAGTTTTACAGTAGAGAAATATGTTCGTTAGAAGTTTTCCTCTAATTAAAGTTCTTTAAAAAAAAAAAAACTCTTGTGAGCTTTAAGTCATGTTATAATATTGTTACCTCCTCAAAAACAGACCAGGAGTTGTTTTGTTTCATTCCCGCTTCTTCATTATTAGTCTGTTTACATGTAAGAAGCTCAAACTGCTCTGCTCCACCTTGTGATGAACAGATCCTTTTACCTTTAGTTCAGTAGAGATGGGCAATTCCAGGGCTGAAATTATTATAAATGATTCTAGTGAAGGTGTGTGGAGTTTAAAAACACATTGGAGCACTTCCTATATCACCACATGACATCACGAGGTGGAAGAGAGTGTTTTCTGATTGAAGAAAGAACGTCTAAATCTAAATATGCAGGGTGTGTTAAACATGTGAAAGAAACAAAAAAGTGTGGTGGTCGGGTGTATTAGGGATGGACAGGAGATGTAGGACAGGACGCTGATTACAAATTGTGTTGAGTGGTCCCGGGCAAACCATCTGCTCCTGAACGTGGACAAGACCAAGGAACTGGTGATTGACTTCAGGAGAAAGAGGACACCAATGGAGCCCATCACCATCCAGGGTCCTGATGTGGAGATGGTGGACTGCTACAAGAACCTCAGGGTTCATGTGGACAACAGGCTGGACTGGAGGGACAACTGTAATGCTTCTACAAGAAGAGCATGAGCAGACTCTACTTCCTGAGGAAGTTACCGGAGATCTTCTCCCAGTCTGTGGAGGCCAGCGCCCTGGACTTCGCTGTGGTCTGCTGGGGGAGCAGCACCAGTAAAAGGGACATTGGACGGATTGACAAACTGATCCATAAAGCTGGTCACATGATCGGCTGTGAGCTGGAGACATTTGTCACAGTGAGGGACAGGAGGACACTGGACAAACTGCTCTCCATCATGGACACTCACCCACTGCACCAGACCATAGAGGGACAGATAATACTCCCTACAACTGTACACAACTGTGATGTGATGTGATTTTGTTTTTGATATTTTATTACTTATTTTTCTACTTTATTCTGATTTGTACATATACACTTATTTTTCCATTTTTTTCCGCTTTATTCCATATTTTCGGGGGGCAACGGTCAAGGTCCACTGCCCAGATCACATGCACTGGCCCCCATGGATCCTCCCAGTTGTAGGGTCCGCGGGAGGACGGCCTCACATCGCAATGTACTTTGTGTCATGGGGGGTCTTCCAGTGTGCACAGACACTGGGGGCGAAGTGGGGTTAGGTGTCAGAACGGCAGCGCTTTGGAGCTGGGATCGCACCGCGGGTCAGTGGATCCGACTGCTCAACTCATTGTCGAGAGCGGAATTTGAACCGCCTGGATCAGCGGACAAACACTCTACCAACTGAGCTACTCCCACCCCCTGAATACTTATTATCATCATCATGAAAAAAACAAAAAAATCCTTTTTTATTTTTACAATTATGTCTCATTTGACTCTGGTCTCTCGCTCTTTTTTTGCTATTCTATCTATTTTTTGTTCCCCTCTGTTATATGTTATATTGATGAGCGACTCTACCCCAATAATTTCCCTTATGGATCAATAAAGTTTGTCTAAGTCTAACTCTAAACGACATAACAAATCAGAAAATGGTGTAATATGGCCCTTTTAAGCGTTTCTTCAGATGGTGGGTGTAAATCAGCTCATATTTACAAAGAAACCCCAAGCGACAGTTTTATACACAACAGCAACCAAATGTTTTACAGATTTCCAGGAGAACTATTGCTTCCAGGAGCGCGCTGTGGAGGGGAAAATGTATCACCGTTGCTATTGTATTCGCCATTTATTTTAAAATGAAGTTTCAGGCGCAGCGCTCTTTTTAAACACGCCCAGGAGATCCTGAGGTTGGAGAAAAGACTAAAAAATGAACTGTTTAAAAGTATATAATGTGTTTTTTCTATAGACTGTACAAAGAATTGGACTAGGTTTTGTGTTCTCAGACTTTTAAAGGTGTTGTGGCTCTGTCAAACTCTATAAAAATGTGTCTATCTGAAAGTGTCACTGTCCTCACCAGCTCTACGGCCTCCAATATGAATATGTTTGTATATGTCCCTGGGTGGACAAAGTTTGGACACTCCTGCTCTAAAGCTTTAAAACAGTGGTTCAATGGTCAAATATGTCACCATGTTGAGGGGTTGTTAGTTTAACTTTTTAACTCTGGACTTCGAACTGTCTGAAATGAATTGTATGTACAGTGAGTGTGCTGGTGTTGTGTCCTGTAGATGATTTCACATCAACCTGACCTGGGACTGAAGATGGAAATTAGCCACACTGGCTATAATCTTTACATATTTACGTTTTAAATGTTCATTAATATGTGCTGTCCATTTACAAATACCGTACTTTTCGGACTATAAGCCACTACTTTTTTTTCACACTTCGGACCCTGCGGCTTATAGTCAGGTGTGGTTTATGTATGGATTAATTCTTTATCAAGACAGCGAATGTAGCATGAGCTCAACTGCACGTGTCAGCGTTTACACGTGTGCCCTGGCGAAACCACATCAATGCGAGGGCGACCCCACCGGCAGCTCCAGCAGGACACATACGGAGAGAGAGAGACTCTCAGTTCTGGTTTAGACCTGGTGTAGTCCTGGTTCAGTCCTAGTTTAGTCCTGGTTGAGACCTGGTTTAGTCCCGGTTCAGTTGAAATTTTAAACTTTATTTTAAGGCTTCCAGAGGCTACAGGCTGGCCATTTAACAGTTGTTTTACTGCTGTGGTACTACTGTGTTACTGCCGTAGGGGCTGTTCGAAAAAAGCACGTGCCGACATTTACGTAAATTAACCATCTTTCTGTGTAAATATCTCAAGTTACAATGTGGACACCTGCGGCTTATAGTCAGGTGCGCTCTATAGTACAAAAAGTACGGTAAATAAGAAATTAAGATTAAGATTAAGCCTTTATTTGGTCTCACACACGGGAGAAATTTGACTTCTGCATTTGACCCATCCTTTTCAGGAGCAGCAGTGAGCAGCCATCTTTTTCGGCGCTCGGGGGGCAGTACCGTGAAGGGTCTTGCCCAAGAACCCACACTGGCTTGCTCATTGCCAGGAGGGGGGATTTGAACTCAGGTTTCCCCCAGGGGAAAGTCAGTGACTTAGCAGTTGAGCTAACCAGCCGGTAAAGATAGAGCAGTGCTTTCAGTTAGCATCACACCCCCAGGGAATGTCGATGAGCTGTTTTTGTGCATAATACGACCTCAGGGAGAAGTTCTATTACCTGAAGTTTAGTCTTTGATTATTATGTCAATTCAGTCTTTGGTCTCTTAAAACTAAACCAGGTCTAAACAAGGACTAACTCAAAACTAAACCAGGTCTAAACTAGGACTAAACAAGGTCTAAACAAGGACTAACACAAAACTAGACCAGGTCTAAACCAAAACCAGAGCAGTTCTATTACCTGAAGTTCAGTCTTTGATGATAGTATTTGATTATTATTATTATGATGCAGTCTTTGGTCTCTCTCCAACCAGAACTTTTGTGAAATGAGTCCACACTGTGCCGAACACGCCGCTTTGTCAGGACATGAATTTGAATATTAAATTATGAATGAATCCTGCTGTGCAGATGAAGGCAGCTCCATGAAGCCCCAGGACTCCAGCTCTGCCCAAACTCTGCCAAACTCCTGCCGCCCAGCGTGACGTTGTCCACATTTAATCGCATCAAAGTGCGAGCGGAGCTGAAGCTGAAGTCTCACTGACAGTCACATCCGGGACACGGGACACGTCTGGGCCTTTTTAATAAAGACCTTGGATATTTTTGTGGACAAACCTCCTCGTCAAAGTCTGATCTGGTCTGATCTTGGAAGCTGAGCAACACTGGGCCTGGTTAGGACTTGGATGGGAGATTGCCGCATGCTACCATGATGCACCAGTCGCAAAATCTGTTGTTGTGTACTTAGGCAAGACACTTCGCCCACATTCTCCAGGATGTGTGTGGTGTGGATTGGACTACGTTCACACTGCAGGGCTTAATGCTCAATTCCGATTTTTTTGCGAGGCTGTTCACATTTTCAATTAAATGCGACTTGTATGTGATCTCAGTGTGAACTTTAAACGCCCCAAAAGTGTCCCACATGTGCCTTGGAGGACACGACGACGTCACATGCAGCAAGCGTGCTCAATGTTTACGGAAGTCGCCTAAAGTTGCTGTCGTACCGGAGCCAGAACATATACAGCTTATTTGTTTTAAGGAGGAGATGGAGACGGACAAGGTTTTTGGCCACGGCGTTTTGTGGGGCAGTGACAGCAACGTCCGTAGAAATGAACGTGTTGGTGCAGAGTCGCAGACAAGAGTGGTGGGATTGCTACGTGCTTTGCCGCTTCACTGATACGGAGTTCATATACTATTTTCGCATGACGAGAAGAACGTTTGTGTACATTTGTGAGCGCCTACTTGTACCACTCTCGCTGGAGGAAACACGCCCAGGTCGGATGAACGCGACCTGGCCGTTCAGACTGAAGTCGCATGTCAAAATATCGGTATATGTATCGGTTTTATGACCACATATCCAAGTGGCCTGCATCGCATTTGAAAAAAAACGATCTGTGTCATTCAGACTGTCATTAGAAGATCAGATACAGGTGGCATAAAGGTGAAAAAATCGGATTTGGGTTACTTCAGGCTGCAGTCTGAACGTAGCCTTGGTTGTGGGGCTGATGTGTCCAAAAAGCCCTATATAACTTGAATGCGAAAAGAAAAGACTGCAGTGCCATTTGCTTTTAAAATATGCATCTTTATCCGGTCAGTGAGAATTCCAGTGGTGAACTGCTGAGCGTTGATACTTCAGAACGCACAAGTGTCCAG
Organism: Paratrypauchen microcephalus; assembly: GCA_036785185.1. Taxonomy (NCBI): domain Eukaryota; kingdom Metazoa; phylum Chordata; class Actinopteri; order Gobiiformes; family Gobiidae; genus Paratrypauchen; species Paratrypauchen microcephalus. The sequence continues at coordinate 4,650,636 of JAVJIX010000072.1, read as the reverse complement.
CACCGGTTAAATCACAATATCACTGCTCAGCGGCCGTCCTCCGAAGTACGTTAAAACTGCACAACACACAGCTCCATGGTCTTAAATGCTTACTTATTTTGTAGTTTAAGTCTAAAAAAATAATTCTGAAAAAAATAAGATAAAATGAATTAAAACGTGCAAATTACTCACTTCTTCTATTGACTGCTCTAAAACACCAGAGAAAATTAGTGTATGAGCGGCCGAGCTGGGCCAGGGCCTGGGGCAGGGCCTGTGGCAGGACTTGGGGCGGGACCTGGGGCAGGACTTGGGGCAGGACCTGGGGCAGGGTCTGGAGGGTTCATTTCAAATTGATCTTCTGTCGAACTGTACAGGTTAAAGGAATAGCTGCACATTTACTCTGGTTAAAACTGTTTTGTGATTGTAAATGTGACTCTCACCCTGTCCCTGTGAGGACGATGAGTTGGACCGATTTAAAAACCGACTGCCTCTTTAACTTCTTCATTAAAGGGCCATTATTACACTATTTTCGGATCCAAAACTAAACCAGGACTAAACCAGAAATAAACCAGGTCTAAACCAGGACTAACACAAAATTAGACTAGGATTAAACCAGATCTAAACCAGGACGAACACAAAACTAGACCAGGTCTAAACCAAAATTAAACCTGGTCTAAACCAAAATTAAACCAGGTCTAAACCAGGTCTAAACCAAAATTAAACCAGGTCTAAACTAGGACTAACACAAAACTAAACCAGGTCTAAACTAGGACTAAACGAGGTCTAAACAAGGACTAACACAAAACTAAACCAGGTATAAACTAGGACTAAACAAGGTCTAAACAAGTACTAACACAAAAACTAGACCAGGACTAAACCAGGTCTAAACCAGGACTAACACAAAACTAAGCCAGGTCTAAACTAGGACTAAACGAGGTCTAAACCAGGACTAACACAAAACTAGACCAGGTCTAAACCAAAACTAAACCAGGTCTAAACCAAAACTAAACAAGGTCTAAACCAGGACTAACACAAAACTAGACCAGGTTTAAACCAAAACTAAACAGGTCTAGACCAGGTCTAAATCAAAACTAAACAAGGTCTAAACAAGGACTAACACAAAACTAAACCAGGTCTAAACTAGGACTAAATGAGGTCTAAACCAGGACTAACACAAAACTAGACCAGGTCTAAACCAAAACTAAACCAGGTCTAAACCAAAACTAAACAAGGTCTAAACAAGGACTAACACAAAACTAAGCCAGGTCTAAACTAGGACTAAACGAGGTCTAAACCAGGATTAACACAAAACTAGACCAGGTCTAAACCAAAACTAAACTAGATCTAAACCAAAACTAAACTAGGTCTAAACCAGGTCTAAACCAAAACTAAACAAGGTCTAAACCAGGATTAACACAAAACTAGACCAGGTCTAAACCAAAACTAAACAAGGTCTAAACAAGGACTAACACAAAACTATACCAGGACTAAACCAGGTCTAAACCAGGACTACCACAAACATAACCCAATCTAAACTGAGACCCTCACCCTGTCCCTGTGAGGACTGTAGATTTCACACTGTGGACACGTGAGATCATAGTGAGTTTTTTAGTTTTTTTTCAAAGCTGGTTTTGATTGTAGAAAACCCACGTGAGGAGCTCATTCTTCGTTCTGATCGGATAATTGGCTGGAGAAGTAAAACACAAAAATGTTCTTACCATCTCTTCCAGCTAATTTAAAAGTCAACCCACATGTTACTTTAACAACGTGCATCTCAGAGTGTGGAGTTAGACTGTGGACCGGGTTATCAGGAGAATCAAAAGTGTTGCAGACTGGTTCAGTTTAAAAACGGTTTTTAAAACAGAAATAATGAGAACATACCTGAATGAGTGGGAGGTTTTTTTCATCTATCCCCTTTTCAAACTATGCATTTTTATGTGTCTGTACTGTTATATTGTTATCTGAATTATGTGTGCAGGGTTGTAAAAAATAAATGGAAAAAAATACATAATGCTTAATTTTTGAGCCGCCAGTGTTGCTTCCAGCTGAACTTCTTTGTAAATGTGTAAATTGAAAAAGCAGTGCCTTGTGACCATAGACTGCTTATATAAATGGACAAATCTAACGCGCTTTCCACCACGTTCCAAATCAGGAGTTCATATGGGTGCACTTTGTGAGCACCTACATGTACCACTCTCGCTGGAGGAAACACGCCCAGGTTGGATGAACGCGACCTGGCCGTTCAGACTGAAGTCGCATGTCAAAAGATCGGATATGTATTTAGGACCACATATCTTGGGCTACGTTCACACCTGGGCCTGAAGTGATCCAAATCCGATACAAAAGCCCATATTTGCCATGTCTAACAGGTCATTCTAAAATGGACTAGAATGCAGATCCCCCCTCTTGGTAGATCTCGGCACACCATCAACCTCAAAAGTAGATCTCTGTTAAAAAAAGGTTGAGCACTCCTGCCCTAGGCCCACAGCGAACATAAAACATCTGATAAATATATACTCTTAAATCAAATAAAAAAGACTTCTGTAATAGATTTGCGTCTCTGCATAAATATTTGGACTTACAGTGGTACCTCACCTTACGAATGACCCAACAAACGAAAATTTCAAGTTATGAAACGCCTTCACGGTAAATTTTGGTCTCTAGATACGAAAGAACATTCAAGTTATGAAACGCGAAATCTCAAAAATTCAAATAATGCACGCTCAGCCACACACATTATAGCTTTTCTCAGACTGGATTTAAACCCCTCTCACACCTGTCCCCCGTTCAAACCCCCAAACCCCCACAGATTCCCAACAAAACGTATCAATAATGAAGTGTGGGGGGAAGCGGGAGGGGGGGAGAAGACTGCGCGCGGACATGTGTGATAGCGCAGCATGACCCGGCGCAGAGCTGCCAGCAGGTCCAGACCAAGGTCTAAACCTGGACTGGACCAGGACTAAACCTGGACCAAACCAGGACCAAACCCGGACCAAACCAGGACCAAACCAGGACTAGACCAGGTTTAAAGCGCTGCGCGCGGTCTATTTCCTGGTTTCGTTTCGAGTCACAGCTGAGGGGAGCAGCAAGTAGGACTGCACGCAGTCTGAGCACATGAACGCATGAACGAGACCCATGCAAGGTGGTCTAGACCTCCTCTAGACCTGACCAGGTCTAGAGGAGGTCTAGAGGAGCCGCGGTGGTCTGGACTAAACCAGGACTAAACCAGGAGGAGCCGCAGTGGTCTGTACTAAACCAGGACTAGACCAGGACTAGACCAGGTGGACCAAAGCGCCGCACGCGCGTCCACCCCCTGGCCGCCGCTCGCACGCAAGAGCCGCGGCGGTCCAGACCCGCTCCAGACCTGCCCGCGTAAGGTACTCACAGAGCGGCCTGGATAGAACCGTGAGGTCGGCCTCTTCAAGACCTCCAGGCCGGTGACCGGGACAATCCCCGGACCCATGCCCGCTTAGGGAGCTCTTAAGGCGGGCTGGCAGTGTCCCCCTGGGTCCCTGGGTCCCTGTCCCTGGGTCCCAGGCACGGAGCCGCAGGCCTGGCCTCTAGAGCAGGGCCAGACCACACTATAAAAAAAAGTTACACTATAAAAAAAAAAAAACTTGGATCGGGGCCTTGGAACGAATCAGGCTTTTTCCATTGAAATAGCTACTCAACTTATAAAAAATTCACGTTACGAAACCACTTCTGGAACGAATTAATTTGTTAAGGTGAGGTACCACTGTATTGCTACTTTCGGGGTATATATGCCATGAGTTTTCTGATCCGGCCCCTTTGGAGGTTGGATACGGCCCCCAGACCAAAATGAGTTTGACACCCCTGTTATGCAGCCTGGCTCCAAATTCACTCCTGTAACCGTGAGCCTTGACAGCTTCATTTTATGTGGCGCAGGACGCTGTGGGTGACGTCACACTCGCTTAGTCCATTTTTTATACAGTCTGTGGTTGTGACAGAATGAGCTGTCTGCCTGTTTGCAGCAAATCATAAAGTATTTTTATTTCTCATAACCCAGAAGAAAGAGTCGAACGCAGCGTCTGATTTACAGCATTCGGGGCAACCCCAGTTTCATTACATCATCTGAAAAAACGTTATTCTGAAGCCAGGCACGTACACAAATATGAATGTATGTGACAATGGTTTTGTGAGAGCGATGAGTTACACCGATTTAAATTCCTACTGCCGCTTTAAAGGGATAGTGCTTTTTTTTTTTTTTTTTTTTATGTGAATCTGTATGACGTCCCCTTCAACAGTGTCGTCCATTAACACTGACTTACCGATGACAGCGTCGTCTGGGCCCAGTTCTGCTCCGGTTCTGTAGCTCGTGAACGTAGTTCCGGTAAGTTAGCGGGGACATTTAATAAAGCTTGTTTTTCTTCTCAAAACAACATTTGTCCAAAAAGTTATATATTTGTGTCACAAACAGCTATCCGTGAAAAATTCAGCAGCCTAATTCGCATGGTGCTATTTTCTCTCGAGTCATATCACTGCACGCCTATTATTATTATTAGCCTGTTCACTTGTAAGCGGATGTTTACATGTGAACAGGCTAATAATAATAATAGGCGCGCAGTGATACGGCTCGAGAGAAATTAGGACCAAACGATTCCGACTGTTTGTGACGCAAATATATCACTTTTTGGACAAATGTTTTGAGAAGAAAAACAAGCTTTATTAAATGTCCCCGCTAACTTACCGGACCTACATTGTAGCTCATAGCTAATTTCCATCTGTAGTCCTGGAAAGGCGAGACAACACAACTATACAATATAATATACAAATATACAATAAATATACAATATAAAGTCAGTGTTAATGGTCGACACTGTTGAAGGGGACGCCATACAGATCCACATAAAAAAAAAACCCGGATTATCCCTTTAACTTCTTAGGTTCTTCATTAAAGGGTCCTTATTACATTATTTTCTGATTTATGTTTTAATTTCCTCATCACAAACAGACCTGGAGTTGTTTTGTTTCATTCACACATGTTTAACACACAAACCCTGCATAATAAGGCTGAGTTCTTCTTCCAAACAGAAAACACTCAGTTCCACCTTATGATGTCATGTGGTAATATGGGAAGTGCTCCACTGTGTTTTTAAACTGTGGCCATACCAGCCTGTCAAAGTCTGGCCCCGTCCGATCTCCTGGTCAGGACTCAGATGCGAGACCACTGGGAAAATCAGGTGCCACAGGGGGGCGCCAGTCCCAAAAACTGCCATTATACCCTTAGGCAAGACATTTCAACCACATTGCCGAGTATGAAAGTGGTGTGAGCATGAGTGTGGCTAGTTCACCTTCACCGAGTGTGGAGTGAATGAACAAAGAACTGTAAAACGTCTTTGAGTGTCCAGAAAAGAATATATAAAACCGATCCATCATTAAACTTCACACATTTGTTTAATCTGAGCCCTGGAATTGCCGATCTCAACTGGACTAAAGGTAAAAAGGAGCTGTTCACTTGAAAATTACCACAGTACTTCACATCACAAGGTGGACGAGAGCACTTTGAGAAGTAGACAGACTAATAATAAAGGGTTACAACTAGTGCTGTTAGGTTATTAAAACAAAATAATCCAATTAATTACGGGATTTGTAATTAATTAATCTAATTAATCACATTTTAATCTTGTGTGTGTGAGAGCGAGAGAGGCAACCCACTTTAAGACTGAGTTTGTCAGTTTTTCTGTGGACACTTTGCTCATTTGTTTGCCAAATTCTGCGAGTGTGGTTTGTTGGTTTGGTGGATTGTTGGTTTGTTGGTTTGGTGAAGTGCACTCACGCTTGCTCTATCACCGGTAACAATGGAACTTGTCCGGACGTTGTTTGTCGTTCGAATGATCCATCAGGCTGGAGCAGCTTCGGTGATCAGAAAATTCTTTTTTCCAAAAGCTCTTCGTTCTTTTTATAAATAAAGTTACCGCTCAAAGGCCCTGGCAGCGATTCGCTCACCTCGCCCCCTGAGTTGAGTCCATGTCAGTTTCCTCCGGGCTTTATTTGTCTGATTCGCGACGCAGGTAGAAGTGACGCCACTGCCAAGTTGCCTACATGTCTTTCAATAGCCACTCATAATTGTGTTCATTTTTATAACACATTAATTTGCAGTGTAATTAATTAATCTAATTAACGTGTTAAACTGACAGCCCTAGTTACATCATTTGTGTAGTCCATTTTGTGTAATATAAGACCTTTAATACACAAAAGAAGACATAATGAATGTTTCTGCATTACCCTCCGCTCCCTCTGCGGTGTGAAAAGCAGGCACCTCAGCTGTAAACGATTGATTCAAATAAAAACGCAAATTTCCCTCGGGACAATACAGTCTACATTGTGTGAACATCTATGTGTATGTAACAACCCGCACATTCTGTACAAATGATCCACGAGACTCAATCTTTTCAATGTGCATGCTCTTTGTATCAGAAGATCTTCCATTTTTCATTCTCGACATTAAAAATAAATTCCTTAGAATACCTGTAGAGAACGTCACCGCCTCACTGTGACCTCTGAAGGATAATAGTGTCATTATGAAAGCTACTGTAAAAGAAGTATATGCATTATTGATCGGACACGCTTCGCCATCAGCCTTCCTGGAATAGAATTAGCGGGGACGGGAGGCTCTGTTGTACTCCGAACGCATCCATTAAACATCATGTCATTTCCAACCGAAGCTCGCTAACATCATTTAAACATGCGCTATGGATGACACGTTCATAAATGTTCAATTGGACAATGCTTCCTGATATATTTCTCTTGTTCTATAAGGTGAGTATTAGTGCTTTGTGCTGTAGGAGCAGGGTTAACTTTGGGTTCACGTTGGGTTCATGTTTGCCTGACCAGCCAGTCGTTTGTACATTCTGTTTGTATCCAGAAAAGGCTGGAACTGGACCATAGAGCAAGAAGATCCTCATCCAAACTTGAGACGATCCAAACACAGACGCTCAAGACATCTCTTCAAAATTCTCGTAACATTCAGAACAAAATATATAACTTCTTTTTCCTGAGATAAGTCATTGGTGCTTTGGTGAAAATCAGCACTCTTTCTTACGGTTTTATGTTGTTTTTTTTCTCCTTTTTAAGTGTGAGTCATGTGCAGGGCTCTCAAGTTTTGAGCGGGGTCGTGCGTGAGACTGCGTAATTTCCGAGGAGCGGGGGGGGAAGGGTGGGGGGGAAGGGTGAATAATGTTTCCCGAGGAGCGGGGGGGTGCGAGTGAACAATTTTTCCCAAGGAGGAACTTTAATAGGAAATATCCGTTATTGGCTACAGCTGTAGGCCAAATATCGGATACCTATTGATTACAAAAATTCATCTACATAGAATACCAAGACTAAGCCAGGACTAAACCAGGGCTCTCAAGTTTTGAGCGGGGTCGTGCGTGAGACAGCATAATTTCCGAGGAGCGGGGGGGTGTGGTGCGAGTGAACAATTTTTCCCGAGGAGCGGGGGGGGGGGATGCCGTGTGAGCGTGTGAACGCGTCGAATTGTCTCTCTCAATGCGTGAGACTTGAGAGCCCTGCTGAATGTTTGTCTAAAGAGCAAACTTAAACTACAAAGCAACTAATGAGAGTTATATAAATGAAGTTATTACCTGATGGTTCTCAGTTTGTTTTATCATCACCGCAGTGTGCGCTTAGCAGCTGAAACTACACTCTACAGTCTGCCCAACAACAGAACAATCTATTTTCTGATTGGCAGATTTTTTTCCGGGGAGCGGGACGGGGAGGAGGGGGAGAGTTTTTTTCCCTGAAAACGCGCGGTGCCTGCATAAACTGAGCCACACAGACCGATTTTCTGGGCACAAAAAAAAAAAATCAGCGTGAGAAATGCCATGTGTGGCGTGTGAGCGTGTGAACACGTCGAATTGCGTGTGTCACACTCTCAATGCGTGAGACTTGAGAGCCCTGACTAAACCAAGACTAAACCAGGACTAAACCAAGACTAAACCAGGACTAAACCAAGACTAAACCAGGACTAAACAAGGACTAAACCAGGACTAGATCAGGACCAAACCAGGACTGGTCCGGGGAGTGACTCACCTGTTCGGAGCTGCAGGTCGCTCCGTGTGTCCGCAGCACAGCCGGTACAGTACACCGGGCTCCGAGCGCCTTTCCCGGCTCACCGCAGGCTGAGGGTCCGCTGACAGACCGGGGGAGAGGAGGAGACAGCGGGGGAAACAGAGGAGGAGACACAGGGACACCCGCTAACTGAGATTTTTTTCCGGGGAGCGGGGCGAGGAAGAGGGGGGAAGGGGGGGGGGGAGTTTTTTTTCGCTGAAAACGCGCGGTGCCTGCATAAACTGAGCCACACAGACCGATTTTCTGGGCACCAAACAAACAAAAATCAGCGTGAGAAATGCCATGTGTGGCGTGTGAGCGTGTGAACACGTCAAATTGCGTGTGTCACACTCTCAATGCGTGAGACTTGAGAGCCCTGGTCATGTGTCTTGGTTAATCCACCTGTCAGTCACGCTCCCGAAATCAGGGAGACAGGACACAGCTCCAGTTCCACTTGTGCTTGGAAAGTTTTTTCAAAGATTATGTTTCAGGCTGGACAGGTGAGGCTAGAGTTGGGTTTACGTTGGGTTAGAACTGGTTTAGAGTTGGATTAAAGCTGTGTTTGAGTTGAATTCGTGTTGTGTTAAAGGTCCCATGGCATGAAATTTTCACTTTCTGAGGTTTTTGAACGTTAATGTGAGCTTCCCTACCCTGTTTAGGGCCCCCCAATGGCTAAAAGTTGCGTAATGTCTAAACTGAGCATTTGCGATCCTTTTCTGCGTTTGAAAAAAACACAGCTCAAATGGGCGATTCTGGACAAGGCACCTTATTGACGTCAGATCGAAAAAAGAAATGCAAATTCAGTTCCACCACCGTCTGGATCTCCACCTCCTCTCTCTGGAAATCACGACCAGAGAGTTTGGACTGCGGAGGAGCTACGCAATGCGAAATGCGTTTTTTTATTTGCCTGGAGGCACGTGCGAGTGTTTCTAGGCTCGGAAGTCCTTTACCCGACCCTCTGGACCTCTGAAACAGGAGTGGTTTAATTTTATTTTCTGTAAAAATGTGTTTTTTTTCATTGAAAAGGCTGTCCTTTCCTCCTTGCGCTTACACACGCGGAAGTGGGGCCAGGCACAGCGCACCACTAAAACAAGGAACCAGCGGCGCATTTGCCCCCCCCCCTTCCTCTTACCAATCTGTCTCCTTCTCATTTGCATTCAAGCAACAAGGGTTAGCATTGGGCTAGAGTTGTTTTAGAGTTGGGTTAGAACAGGTTTAGAGTTGGTTTAGATTTGGGTTAGAGCTGGGTTAGAGTTGGATTAGAGCTGTGTTTGAGCTGAATTAGTGTTGGGTTAATGTTGATTTACCCTTTGGTTAGCCTTGGGGTAGTGCTGGGTTAGCACTAGGTTTTCACTGTGTTAGCCTTGGGGTAGTGTTGGATTCAAGTTGGATTAGAGTTGGTTTAGATTTGGGTTAGAGCTGGGTTAGAATTGGGTTAGTGTTGGATTAGCATTTGGTTAGCATTGGGTTAGCACTGTGTTAGCACTAGGTTTTCACTGGGTTAGCATTGGATTAGAGCTGGGTTTGAGTTGAATTACTGTTGGGTTAACATGGATTTAGCCTTGGGGTAGCATTGGGTTTGTGTTGGGTTAGCATTAGATTAGCGTTAGATTGGTTTTAGATTAGCCTTGAGTAAGCTTTGTTTTAGCGTTGTCTCTGTTTGCAGCATAGACTGTATAAAAAAGTGGACTAAGCGAGTGTGACGTCAACCATAGCGTCTAGCTCGGGATGCTAACGATTACAGGAGCTAATTTGGAGCCAGGGTTTATATTAGGAATAGGATTTTTTGACGGACAAAGTAGCAAAAAATAAACACCAGGATCATGTAGAGCGGGATAATACGAAGATAATAGAGTGAGAAGGAGATGGAAGAGCTGCATGCAAACTTTCTATTTGAAACGCGGCAGCTAGCGTGTTAGATTTGTCTATATATACAGTTTATGGCTTGCAGTGACAGAGGAGCAGGCAGAAGGCAATTCATCACAGAAGACTCCCCGATGCGGAGGCCAGACCCGGGCCAAAGCTGGACCCAGAATATTCCACCAAAAACCTGCTCTGAGAAAGTGGGTTCAGCTGGTGCCAAGAAATCAGAGTTTCAGGATTCCAAAGACTATTAAGGTGACGGTAAAGTGCATTGCCCTTGTTGGAAAGTTTTTTCTTTTCTGAGCGTGACCCATTCTTCAAATCCGCTGGGGCACCCGGTCAGGAGGAGAGACACTGCAGCGTAGCACCCACAGACTGTGTAAAGAAGAGAAGAGTTCAGCTCCAGTCAAATAAAACTCACCGCCAGTTTCCATATTAGGAATTAATTTATTGAATTTACATAAAAACACCAGCCAGTTAATCCAACGTTTTAAGACCAAAATGATGAGGCTCACAGCAGCAATTACAGACAGAGGGGTGGCAATTTTTGTGTTTTTGTCAAGTCAGTTGGAGCCAGAAGCACCCCCATGTACACTTCCTATTTGGGCCTTATTTTGCATCCTGATTAGTCAATTTCTAATCAATCATCTGCTCACCGGGGTTTGGTGTCATTTCTTTACAATTATTTAGTTTAGTTTAGTCTTTATTTGAAGGGACAATGTACAGAGTCATTAAGCTCATAAAAAACAGAGATGTTCCGCTCCGGATTAGAGCTGAATAGCTAGTTTCCATCTGCTGTTTTACAGAAATAAATTATACAATACAATCAGTACTCGAGTTGAGGGGGGATGGGGGAATGGCATCCCCCCTGGGGGAAAAAATAGTCAAAATCATCCCTATTCTAAAACGGTCATCCCTTCTTCCATCCCTTGTGGCATTTTATCAATCAGGCATGAAAATCCCTCACTTTTTTGCGAAATTCGCCATTTTAAAGTCAAAATATCCAGTGCCAAGAGCCATTCATAGGCCGAACTGCGCTCTAGCTTCCTATCATGCTGCAGCATAATTACCCACCGATCGCACTCCTGCCAATCATGACAATTAGCGCTGTTGTGTTTGTGTCTGTTCGCCGATCAGCTGTGAGCGAGTCTCGTGAATATATACACGGCATTTCAAGAGAAGAAGAATCCTTAACTTGCTACGTTAATGCTACGTTAGAAGGAACTCTCGCCTTGGGACACGGGATACGTTCGGGATATGTCCGTTTCTCCGGAGCTCCGGATAATTAAAGACCGTGGATATACGCGAGATGCGCATACACGTGGATACGCTAAGTATCGGACAACACAGCAAACTGTTACAACGGAGTGACCGCGTTCTTATGGGGTGAGTCAGATTATCAGATTATTTCTGCATCAAAGGGACAGATTAGCTAACAGCAGGGGCTTTATGTTAGCGTGTGTGTACAGGACTAAACCGGGACTAAACCGGGACTAAACCGGGACTAAACCGGGACTAAACCAGGACTAAACCAGGTCTAAGCCAAGACTAAATCAGGTCTAAACCAAGTCTGAACCAGGACAAAGGTGTGTGTGTGTGTGTGTGTGTGTGTGTGATAACATATTATCCTGTGTATTATTGATTATTGAATGATTATATGGACTTTTTTGTTATAAAAACATTTCCATTTTAACGAAGTGCCTTCTAATTCTGCCTGAATCACCACAGTGATGTCAATGATGGGGGAGGGCTTAGCTTAATGTCAGGCAAATGAGTTCCTTTCTGTTCCACAAGCAGATCTTTAACAGGGAATTTCTCAGATTGTTGCCTTCAGAACGTTGCTTTCACCAGGGGGGTTGTTTCTTTCCAATAAATAGTATTGTCTTGTGCAGGCCATGCAACTGAGAATGTAAGCTATGAATCACATGGAATTTAGGAGTTACCATGTCTAGCAAGTCACCCTAAAATTGACTAGAATGCAGGAAATTGCATGTAAGAAATACAAAATTTTCTGGGGGAGGCCCCCCACACCCCCACTGAAAAATATGTCACATAAATGAAAAATGTCACCATCCCCCCCGGTTTCATTTTACAACTCGACTACTGGATACAATTATAGTGAACAATAACAACAATACACACTATCCACTCTGACACACACCACGCATTAACAGAGCAAAGCATTACATGTTTACAGCGTCACAAAAATCATTTTATAAAATATTATCCTACGATTTCTACATAGGACTAGTACAGTCCTTACCAAAAATACAATGTTCCAGTGTTACACACATTACTACAGAGTGTGTGGTTTTACACACTTGTTATCAGTGCTGAAGATTTGGTTAGTCCACAGCCATTTTCTAAGCTCAGCAGAAAATGTGACATAGTTTGTTTTTTAGTTCAGTTGGGAGTTTGTTCCACTCCACTATTGCGTCATAAGGGAAGGCTGTTTGTGCGTAGGAGGTTTTGTGTTTTGTTATGATACACTGCCCCCTGGTGGAGGCACATGTGGCTTTGGTTGTCTTAGACACTTAGACAAACTTTATTGATCCACAAGGGAAATTATTTGGGTGCAGTAGCTCACTCATCAAATATAAAATATAACAGAGGGGAACAAAAAATAGAGAAGAGTAGCAAGAAAGACAACAAGTGTCAAATAAGACATAATTATAAAAATAAAAAATAATAAGTGTACATGTACAAATCAGAATAAAATAGAAAAATAAGTAACAAAATATCAAATCAAATAAATTCACAGCTATATACAGGAGACAGAAATGGCAGTGCAATAATGTACTGATCTACTGATTGACAGAGCATCAGGTTATCCGTTACATACGATTAAGTTGTTGTACAGTTGTAGGGAGTATTATTTGTCCCTCTATAGCAGACCCGGGCATTTCAAGGCCCGGGGGCCGACTCTGACCGGCCCGCGAAAGGTTGCTTGGAATGAATAAAATAAAACCTAATAAACCTATTAAATTGTACATAATACATTTGTACTGATGCATTTGTACTGATGATCATCTGTCGGACTTCACATCTCCACCTCAAACATGAACCTGACTTTGATGCACTTGTTAAAGCTCAACAGAGGCGACATTTCTCTCACTGATCAAGAAAAAAAAAAAAACTAAACATGCTAAATTTGACTTTTTTCTACACAGTTTGGCAGTTGGACAAAAATGTTGTGACATTTCTTGTATTATATTATTTGTCAAACAAAGATGGTGTCTGAATACAAAGTTAAGAAAGTTAAACTCACAAAGCATTGTGGGGTTTTTGTTTGTTTGTTTGTTTGTTTATTTTTTCTGTTGGCGGCACGGTGGCTGAGTGGCTAGCACTCATGCTTCACAGCAAGAATGTTCGGGTCACCTGGGCCATTCTGTGTGGAGTTTGTATGTTCTCCCCGTGTCTGGGTGGGTTTCCTCCGGGAACTCCGGTTTCCCCCACCAACCCAAAACATGCTCCAGGTAAAATCCTCCAGCTGAGTTCCTGACCAAAGCTAAACAACAAAATCATGGGGATGGTCCCCGGGTCAAATGCAGAAAATGATTTCTCCTGTGTGAGATCAATAAAAAGTCAATCTTCTAATCCTTCATCACTGTAAGGCGCTTTATGTTACAATTTTGTATGAAAAGCACTTTATAAATAATGTTTGATTGATTGATTGATTGATTGAATGTGACTGAAAAAGAGTTACAAATGTTTCACGTTTACCATTGTTTTGGAATTATTTTACTGAATAAATTCAGTTTTTGTAAAACCTCACTCTCTCATTACTTAGTAAATTTCTCCTGTGTGAGATCAATAAAGGCTTATCTTATCTTATCTTAAAGGTCTCATGGCATGAAATTTTCACTTTCTGAGGTTTTTGAACGTTAATGTGAGCTCCCCTACCCTGTTTAGCCCCCCCCATGGTTAAAAGTTGTGAAATGTCTAAACTGAGCATTTGCGATCCTTTTCTGCGTTACAAAAAATCAGAGCTCAAACGGGCGATTTTGAACAAGGCACCTTATTGACGTAAGATCGAAAAAAGAAATGCAAATGCAGTTCCACCCCCGTCTGTCTGTACTCAGCGTCTCTGTAAATCACGCCCAGAGAGTTTGGACTGCGAATGCGCTAGGCAATGCGAAATGCGTTTTTTTATTTGCCTGGAGGCACATCCGAGTGTTTCTAGGCTTGGAAGTCCTTTATCTGAGCCTCTGGACCTTTGAACAACAGTGGTTTGATTTTATTTTATGTGGAAATGTGTTTATTTTTCAATGGAACGCTTCTCATCTCTTCTCCCCGCAAAAACGCGGAAATGGATCAGAGAGCGCACAGCTGAGAGCTGAGAGCAGAGAGCGGAGAGTTTGGCCACGCCCCCACCCTCTACTATAGGCCATCTCTTTTCTCCTCATTTGCATTCAAGCAACAACGCCCATAATGGCCTGTTCAGAGAGAAAAATTACTCTTTCTCATCTTATCTCTGTTTCTCAGGCACTGAATCTTGATTTTGAAGAAGGATTCATTTATAGTATTAGGGAACCATTAAGGAGCCATATAAAAGCATCAAGAAGTACCATGTCATGGGATCTTTAATAATAACCAGGGCTCTCAAGTTTTGAAGTTGGAGTGAGATTTATGTTGGGGGAGCCGGGGGGTTTCTGGCCACAGAAGCGCTGTGACCAGTGGCTGGAGTTTTGAATTGCTTAACAAAATTTCAGCGTGAGAAATACCATGTGTGGCATGTGAGCGTGTGAACTTGTTGAAATGCGTGTGTCACACTCTCAAAGCGTGAGACTTGAGAGCTCTGTAATAATAACACAGAACTTACCAGTTTCTGTAAACAATGCCATTTACTGATTTCAACATAGAAATAAAATTGATAACCAGAGTAGAATTCAAACTTTTGGCCCTCCACAATATTTTCTGCTTCTCATTTGGCCCCTGGGGAAAAATAATTGCCCACCCCTGCTCTGTAGTCTGGTGTAGTGGGTGAGCAGGAGTGTCCATGATGGAGAGCAGTTTGTCCAGTGTCCTCCTGAAATAGGTCGCCGCTCCTTTAGTGATGTTATTGTCACTGTTATTAAGGATTTTGTATATGTATTTATTTATTTATTCAACATCAACAACCATCTTCCGATATCAGTACTCTAACTTGACAGTTTGTCTTATATTTGAGTAATTTCTTGGGCCCTATTTGTTCAGGGGCCCATACCCACCACACCACTGTGACCTGGCGCAAATGTCTACATTAGCAATTCATTTATGCTCATTTTATTGTAGTTATAATTTTTCAAAGAGCAGACTTCCCGCCAAATGTGCATATTCCACACCTCTGATTACCACAAGTAATCAATAACGGCAACTGGTCTTTTGTTTTCTATGTCATCTATAGACCTCACCAAAGGGCCGTGCATATGTGCATCCAAACACAATAACACGCATTCATTCAGTATAATTCAATCAGGTACAAAAGTATTCAAGCAGCATTACAGCCCATTTGTCTTCTGAGCTAAAAGACCAAAGTTCTGCAGCGAAACGAGCCACGAGTCGCTCCATAACGCACAGCTCCAGTGATTAGCTGCCATTGTTTCTGGGCGATCCAATTACCCACACAATCATGTCCCCATAGAGAGGCGCACAGCGGCACACACAGGGCCCCTCCTGTAATCCAGCATTGTTCATTATGGAAACTCGTAACAGCCGCTGTACCTGCCCGGCTCCACACAGCCGCACACACCACTTCTGTCGTGTTGTCTTTGAAATAAAAGATTTTTCAGATTAGATACGTTTGAGAAAGTGTGTAGGAAGCAGAGATTGAATTGTGAATACATTTTAGTCCCCGAATAAGCAAAGAAGTGAACTAAAGGAGTGTGACTTCACCCACAGTGTTCAGCTCCAGTCAAATGAAGCTCACAAGGCTAGCAGTTAAAGGACTGAATTTGAAGCCGAGTTCCAAATTAGGAATAGGAATGTATTTATAGACAAAATAGCGACCGGAAAAAAGTGGCTTGCCCTTCGAGGAGTTCAAGTATCTCGCGGTCTTGTTCACGAGTGAGGGGAGGATGGATCGTGAGATTGACAGGCGGATCGGTGCAGCGTCGGCAGTGATGCGGTCGCTGTACCGGACCATTGTGGTGAAGAGGGAGCTGAGCCGAAAGGCAAAGCTCTCGATTTATCGGTCAATCTATGTTCCTCCCCTCACCTATGGTCATGAGGTCTGGGTAATGACCGAAAGGACAAGATCGCAGATACAAGCAGCCAAAATGAGTTTCCTCCGCAGAGTGGCTGGGCGCTCCCTTAGAGATGAGGAGCTCAGTCACACGGGAGGGGCTCGGAGTAGAGTCGGAGTAACAGTTGAAAAATAAAACCAAGTCTCACAGCATCAGTTTAATTCAAGAGTAACAACAGCCACAGAGGTGAACCTGGTGTTAAAATGTGGTAAAAGTATAAAATATTATAATATTAATATTAATATTATAATATTCATATTATAACCGTTTTTGTTACTCGAGTTTGCACATGCTCAATACAGCACCAGTTTTGAGAAATAACTATACAGGCCACAGTATCCTGGATACTATCAGAAAAAAACAGTGAGTATCCTGGTTTCTCATAACCGGGACACGGGCTTATCAAGGATACTGAAATCAGGTTAGTGTGTCTACATGGACACTCCAAAAACCTGATAATAACCGGGACACTTGAGCACAAAAACACTCAATGTGACGCTGCTGAATCCTACACATACCACTGATCAGGGAAATAAAACTGGAGAATGAAGTAAGTAGTTCAAAGTTCAGAGTCAGCTTTATTGTCGAAAACCATATGTACAGGTTGCACACACAGTATTTGAAATTGCAGCGCCCCCTAGGCCCACAGTGAATATAAAACGTGATAAACAAGACAATAAACACCATGACTAAAACGTCACATATACCCGTAGCAAAAGTACAGTAAACTTGTATATAATATAAATAAGTAAAACACACAATGTGGAGCGGAATAAAGCTCAAATGTGTCATTTAAGCAGCAGTGTCAGTGTCATTTAAGCAGCAGTGTAATTGGGGGAGAGAGGGCAGGGAGAGTGTTCAGCATCCTGACATCTTGGTGGATGAAGCTGTATTTCAGTCTGCTGGTCTTGGCCCTGAGGCTCCTCAGTCTCCTTCCTGATGGCAGCAGACTGAAGAGGCAGTTGGATGGGTGGGTGGGATCACCCAGAGGGCTTTGCGGGTGAGGCGGGTGCGGTTGATGTCCTGCAGGGAGGGGAGAGAGACACCCACGATTCTCTTAGCTGCTCTCACTACTCGGTGTAGCTTTTTCTGGCAGGACACGGTGCAGGTGCCATACCACACAGTGATGCAGCTGGTGGTAAGTAGTAGAGAGGTGTGTTTAAAAGGATTTGCTGAATGCCCCATAAACTATAAACAATGACCTAATGAAGAGACTTACTCTAATCTCCCACAGGTGTATAAAGTGACATTTCAGCTATTTTTGCTTCATTTAAAATCTTCTGTTTTTCCACATAAAAAGACCCCTCCTTTTGCAATCCTCCTCAGTATTTACTTCCTGTTACGTGGATTTTCCCCAATAAGCCTGAACTTCTCTGAAAGATTGCGTGACCTTCGGAGTGACAAAATCGCAGTGTTTTTGAGACTCACAGTATGCCAGTGTTTTGTCAGCATGGAGCTTTTGTAAGGAGCTGTAGGTGTGACTTTCCCGTCACTGTTCGGTAAATGGTTGTAATCCTGGCCTGATACTTCCTATGAGTGCTCCCTGGACCTCCCCTCTCGGCTCCCCTGTTCTTCTCGTGGCTTGTAGTTCTGGTCTGCTTTTGAGGGCCTACATCCGTGCCTTATCACAGTTATTGCTTTGCGTTGGAGGTTTCACTTCCTTTAGAAGTCAGGTAAACTGCAGCATGGCTTAAAGATGTCAGGTTCACACAGCATCACATTTTAATACTGTTTAATGTTTTATTTGTGCACAGTCATGAAGGATTTTGGTAACAGCATTTGATCCCAAGCTCTATCGGATGCATTCATGACATTTTTGAATTTCTGTCATAATTTCAGATGAAGGGCAGGAGCCTTTATAACTCCACGGGAAATTAACTGTCTTTTGAAAGAAAAATCCAGAAAATCCACGAATGTAAAACGTAATCATTTTTGGCCTTTTTTGGCATTTAATAAAGCTTGTTTTTCTTCTCAAAACAACATTTGTCCAAAAAGTGATATATTTGCGTCACAAACAGTTGTCCGCGAAAAATTCAGCAGTCTAATATGCATGGTGCTATTTTCTCTCGAGTCATATCACTGCGCGCCTATTAGTTATTATTAGCCTGTTCACTTGTAAGCGGATGTTTACATGAGCCTGTTCACTTCTAAGCGGATGTTTACAAGTGAACAAGCTAATAATAACTAATAGGCGCGCAGTGATACGACTCAAGAGAAAATAGCACCAATGCGAATTAGGCTGCTGAATTTTTCGCGGACAATTGTTTGTGACGCAAATATATCATTTTTTGGACAAATGTTGTTTTGAGAATAAAAACAAGCTTCATTAAATGTCCCCACTAACTTACCAAAACTACCTTCACGAGCTACAGAACCGGAGCAAAACTGGGCCCAGATGACACTGTCATCGGTAAGCCAGTGTTAATGGACGACACTGTTGAAGGGGACGCCATACAGATTCACATAAAAAAACACACTACCCCTTTAAAAGCTCACGCAAGAGTCAATTTTGCATGATATAGGACCTTAAAGAACTTCTTCTTAGTGAAATGAAAGGTAAATAAACAAATGTAAAGAATACAGCACATTTTGATCACCAGAACTGCATTCATACAAGCCTAGAGAATGCTGTAAACACATTCAGAGCTGTTGTACCATCTGTCACACATGCTGCAGACTGATAAAGTCGCTGTAACAGTTGCACTGTGGATAGGGGAAGCTTCAGGAGACAGCACAGTTAATATGAACAATCATAACAATGTTTTTGATTGATACAGTCCTTTCCCTCCTCATCAGATCTCTCCAAACAGCAGAGGAGATCGAAATGGTGTCATCCCTCATTCAACCAGAGTGTACATCTGTCAGGTTTGTGCAATGGATGGCACCAAAATATACCCAGTGTCAGGAAGAAGTTTAAAGCAGATTTAGTAAAGCCAAAATGAAGGTACAAAAACAGTTCACATAGGCTATGTTTACGGGTATGTTGAGAAACAAATATTTCTCCCCCTCCGTTTTCCAAAATAAGGCCTCGCTTACACATACACTGGTATTTTTAAAAACGGAGACATTTCCCTTCGTTTGTACCCATCTTTTACAAGAGGCGAATTCGCCTGTGAAAATAAAGGAGAACGCTCTGCAAACCAATCAGATTCACAACTGCCTAAAACTCCATTTATCTCACTTTACACACAAACGCAAAACCGTAGTTTTCCAGAATCTCCACTCTTGCCGGAGTTTTTAGAAAGATTCATTTTCCGAGGCAAATTCGCCATTTACATGTAAAAGATGGGTACATATGAAGGGAAATGTCTCAGTTTTTAAAAATACCTGTGTACGTATAAACGGGGCCATAGGCAGGGTCCAAAAACAAGCATGGTCAAAAAAATCCTTAAACAGAAATACAGGACATAGGTCGCATCTCAAATCTCTTTCCTCGCTTCCTTCTCCTTGATTCCTCTCCTAGATCCTCCATTTTTCAGATGTCAATCAAATGTGTTGTCCCAAAGAAAAATACGGAAGGACAGAGTAAACCTGAGGGAGGCTTCAGGAGCAGGAAGGAAGGAAATTGAAGGAAGTCCCGCCCACAGAGAAGACACAGGCCGTTTCCCAATTCACCGACGGCACGCTTGTTAGCGTCCTTGGAACGGGATATGCGTCATATCCGGCGCGACAAGGGCCGTTCCATTCGTTTTTTTCCCCCTGCACCGTCAAGACGAGCTCTGAACGGCGCCGTCGTTTCCATGGAAATCGGGACGTGGACCAAGTGTGCAAACATGCACGCTCCGCACACTTAAAAGCCCCAGCATGCACAGCGCGGGACTACAAAGACCGACTCGCCAGCGACATCCACAAGTGAGAGTTGCGACGTCACTATAAAATATACATACTGGTTCTCCTCACCTACAACTATGCTACATGAAACTCTTCATAAACTACACTAAACATGTGTGACGGTAGCCGTAACGGCATAGTTCACGGCACCTGTATTACCGTTCACATGCTTTTCGCCTTACACTTCTATATTTCCTTTGCTGTTGTAATGCTGGATATTCTACAGTATCGCCATGTCCAGCGTTTACTCTAAGCTGTGCACTGTTCGCACATTCTCAGCGCACAAGAAAACTTGTGCAGTGCACTGTAAATCAGGGATGAAAGAGCTTTTTATTCAGCCGCGGGGGCATTTTTTTTATATCTGCAAAGTGCGAGCCGCGCGGGGGGGGGTTCATTTCGGATGTGGAGTTAGTGTGTGTTTGCTCAGACACATTAAAAATTAGGGGGAACATTGGCCATGTCCCAATTCCAAGTATTACTAGTCGCAATAGTATAATATTTTTGTCTTTAGGGAACAAGGAGCAGACCACCCAGCTCATTGAGCTGAGGCGGGACCTGTTCAATTTCGCAGGCGGCCATGTGAGAAACGTAGTGCACTAAGGACAGAGCGAGTGTGCGCCGTCTCGACGACAGACCGACGGCACACTCACAAGCGTGCCGTCGCTGAATTGGGAAACGGCCACAGTGAGGGGATCCTCTCTCCTCCCTGTGTCTTTTCCTCACCAATTTCCTGCAGAATCAAGGAGAGAAATAAAGGAAATGGAAGAGAGGAAAGAGACGTGAAGGAAGACAGAGTGCACCTAAATTGACCCAAGACGTATGGTCATTCTGGACTTTTCCAAAATGTACAGATTGCCAGTCCGCCCCTGCCACCACCATGAACCAAATAAGTGTAGACCCAGGCAGGTGTTTCTTTATAGTTCTCCTATCTCTACTGCTGTTTGGTTTTCTTGTCTTTTTTTGAAAATGCACCATGACAGAGAATCAAGTGTCTGGGATAGGCCACATCTCATTTCTCTTTCCTTGCTTCCTTGATTCCTCTCCTCAATCCTCCATTTTTCATCTGTCAATCAAATGTGTCATAATGATCATACATCAGTTTTATAGAGGACTTTTCTGGACACTCAGAGACGTTTTACAGATCGTTATTCATTCACTCCACAGTTGGTCATATTAAGTGATGTCCCAAAGAAATTCGCCGAATGAAGGAATAAACCTGATGGAGGCTTCAGGAGCAGACACCAAAGAAAAGAATCAAACTTTCCTGGTGTCAGTGAGTAGTTTAGATCTTCTGTCCTCCTTGTGTCTCTTCTTTGTAGGACTTCCTCTCCCATTTTCTGTAGAATCGAGGAGAGGAATCAAAGAGAAGGAAGCGAGGAATGAGACACAGCCTTAGGGATAATAAATGGCAGGAAGCAACAGAAACAAGGTAAGTGATTTCACATCAGCATTATTAACCTTGTATAACTCTATAACTGCACCATATCTGATGTTCTGTGTGGAAATTTGGGGGTCGACATGTAAAACTCACCTACAGACATTATTTATTTTACAGAAAAGGACTTTGAGAATCATCACCAAGAGTCAGAGCATCCAACCCATTATTTGTTAAACTTAAAGTGTTGAAAATGTGTGATATTGTTGAATTAAGTCTCCTCAAAGTCATGTATAAAGCAAAGTGCAGAGTGTTTCCTGTAAATATTCAAAGACTGTTTGAGATGAGAACAAGAACTACAATTTAAAAGGAACCGACATGTTTAAAAAACCCAGATTCAGAACCGAGGTTATTGATCGAAGTGTCGCTGTGAAAGGAGTTCATTTATGGAAAAGTCTTGACAAAGAAATCAAAGGATCAAGTACAATAACGACATTTAAAAAAACACATAATATCCAGTGTAATGTGTATGTATGAAAAAGAAAACTTAGTTGTTTCAGTTTATAATTGATTAATAATTGTGATTGATATGGAATGTATTGATGAAATGTTTTATCGTCACTATCGGTGTTATTGTCTGGAAAAGGGAAGAGGGGCAGATAACAGAAGATGACCCTTCTTTCTGCTCCTTTCATTCAGTTTTTGTAATGTTTTCACACTGTTGATGTCTTTTCATACTTTATGAATGAAATAAACTAACAAAATAATAATAAAAAATAAAAAATAACTAAATAAAAGAGGAGCAAACAGGACAAGAGGAGACAAGAAAAGATCATTGATTCAGTTTTCACACTGGTTGACGGGAATGACAAAGACAGAACTTCCAATCTGACCACAGTATAGGCTGGTTTAGGCTGCGTCCCATTTCTCTGTCTTACCCCTTCGTCTTACCCCTACCCCTTGGTTTTGTGCATTCATGAGAGGGCAAGGGGTGTCTCGATTCTAATTTTGATCAAGGGCTCAGGCCACGACCTCGGCCTACATACCCCTTGAAGCGAAGTAAACTCTCGACCAGTCGAGAGCAACATCGAACTGTTGTTGCGGTTTTAATTGTAGTGGTGTCTGTTTAGCCGACGTTATCGTTTTCATCGAACTTTCATGTATAAACGAGCTATTTTTTTGTCAAGCTGAGGTAACATATAATCCTTGACATTTGTTTACGTTTGTTTGCGTCGCCTCTGTAGACGTAGCAGCCAGGCAGAGGCAAGGGATGATGACGCAAACGGTAATCGAGTGGTGTCCCATTTCTTAGGGGAACATTCGTACCCCAAGCCCTCTCAGCCCTGTATGGAGGGGCAAGACAAAGATGTAGATAAATGGGTAGGGGAAGGGGTAGGAGTAATGGGACGCACCCTTATACTCAATCAAGCACGATACTGCCAGCTGACAGCCTTTGCTGGTGAACTACACTTTACCGTATTACCCAAACCTTCAAAAAGGATTAAAGATCTGAAAACTGTCTGAAAACTCAAGAAAAAATACAAAATGGATTTAAAGAGCACATTTTCAGGAGCCTGTGATCAGTTTGAACGTTCATGGTCCTGTTTAGGAGTTTGATTTCAACAAAAGGGTGAGACTGACTAACCGAAATGTTAAAATAAAGATCAGATTTAAGTCTAACAAGCCTCTGATAGAGCAGTGCCTCTAGTTGTCATCCACATTTCATGTTGGTGTGATGCTATCAGCTGCAAAATATTAATTGTCCTGGTGAAAACAAAAAACAAAAAAAAAAACAAATGCAAATTGAAATCGTTTGTATTCCAAGAACACACTGATTATATAGAAGCTTGAATCGGCATCACAGCTGAATGGAGAACTGAGGCTGTACTAGAAAGCAGCATTTACAGGTGTAAGTGCCTTGCCGAATGACATAACCACAGCTGTGCAGTAGTTTAGACGACAAAGAATCCATACACTCTCCACTAGTGCTGTCAGGCGATTAAAAAAAATTAATCTAATGAATTACAGGATTTGTTTTAATTAATCAAATTAATCGCATTTTAATACATTTTTAGGTGGTTTATTGTGCTCTCCCACAGTGCAAAAATGGTGTCAAACGTGCGTGAAAAAATATTTACATTCACTGCGTACACATGGTAGGATCGGATTGGATTTCTCCAAATCCGATCCTGTTACTCGGCGGGTGGTCTATCCTATAATCCAAGTGCACATGAAGCTCGTGTAATCGGATAATGGTCAGCGACCTGACCGGCTCCGCTACGCTATGTGGCGCTGTAGTCCAACTACTTCCGGGTGATGGCTACTCAATAAAAACACAACACAACAAACTATGTGGCGGTATACAAAGATGGCGCTCGAGGAGTTTGACGGAGCAGCATTGGTGTACGTGTTGTGCATTCTTTCTTCGCAGCCATGATTTCGTCTGACTTTTCCGGCAACAATCGCTACTTATGACGGTGTCGGCGCCTCCTGCCACTTCCGGGTGAAATCCCTGGCGAAAATTCCCGCGCATGCGCAGTACGCCAGTCCGATCCGTTATCGTGCACAAGGCGGCATCGAGCGGATTACTATCGGCCTAAACCAGGGGTTCCAATTGGATTCGGGAAACCAATCCCTATACGATCCTTAGCCTGTGCACATGAATTCGATACGATCCGTTTGCAATTGAATTACACTCGTCCATGTGCACGCAGTGAATGGTACAGTGAAAAGACTGCAGACTTCCCTTTTTTAAGTCATTAATTCTTTCAGTCTTTCACACGCTCTCTTTCTCTCCGTGCACGTTACCTCCACTGTAACCAAGACAAGACTGCTGGCAGACCTGCAGAGTGCATCTGTATACGCCCATTCTCCCTCCCACATGACATAACATTCACTCGAAAGCTCATTTACATCATTACACTGTTAAATGCAGAATATTTCTGGTGCCAAAAGATGAGCGCGTACAGTAGCTTTCATACAACGTCAATAAATAATATACAAAGCTTCAAATATACAGAGAATACAAACAATTGCCCGTGCAAATTACTCATGGCTCACATGACCCCCAGAACCCGCGAAACTGAAGGATTTAAACTCCCGGTGTGGATGTGTCCAGTTTTGCCAGATCGTACCGCGGGAGGAGGGAGAAGGCGGCAGCGCACGGGGAAGTAAATGAATGATGAGTTTAGCGCGATTTGGATGGACAAAACTGGGCGCTTCTAAGTGTGCACCCTTAGTCGCGGCAGAACACGCTAGAGAGGTTATGGGAATTAAACCAGGGCTAAACTAGGATTAAACTAGGACTAAACCAGGACTAAAACTAGGAGTAAACCAGGACTAAAATTAGGACTACACCAGGACTAAACCAGGACTAAACTAGAACTAAAACAGGACTAAACTAGGACTAAACCAGGACTAAACCAGGGCTAAACTAGAACTAAACAGGACTAAACTAGGACTAAACCAGGACTAAACTAGGACTAAACTAGAACTAAACCAGGGCTAAACCAGGACTAAACTAGGACTAAACCAGGACTAAACAAGGACTAAACTAGGACTAAACCAGGACTAAAACTAGGACTACACCAGGACTAAACTAGAACTAAACCAGGACTAAACTAGGACTAAACCAGGACTAAACAAGAACTAAACCAGGATTAAACTAGAATTAACAAGGACTAAAGCAGAACTAAAATAGGACCAGGACTAAACTAGGACTAAACCAGGACTAAACTAGGACTAAACCAGGACTAAACCAGGGCTAAACTAGAACTAAACCATGGCTAAACCAGGACTAAACTAGGACTAAACTAGAACTAAACCAGGGCTAAACCAGGACTAAAGTAGGACTAAACTAAACTAGGACAATTAAAAGAAAAGAAAAAAACGATAAATGAAATTGTATTGTGTGTGTATTTTTATTTGTTTTTGCACTTAAGGCTGCAGCTTGTGGACTGCTTTGGTTGTTGTGGGGGTGAACCTGAATAAATGTTTTAAAAGGTTATGAGAATTAAGTTTAGTTTATGGTTGATAATGAAAAGGGTTCGCCGCATGGAGCAGCAGATAAGGAAACGGGTACACGCGTCTTCACGTGCTCTCCCCGGGGACAACGCTCCGTCACATTTTCATAAATAAACTTGCCGTTCAAAGGCCCTGCACGGCAAATTTAAAATGCGCGCACATTGAATTGCCGCTCATAATTAATTGCCTAC
Source organism: Paratrypauchen microcephalus (assembly GCA_036785185.1). Classification (NCBI taxonomy): domain Eukaryota; kingdom Metazoa; phylum Chordata; class Actinopteri; order Gobiiformes; family Gobiidae; genus Paratrypauchen; species Paratrypauchen microcephalus. The sequence goes on along the minus strand of JAVJIX010000072.1, from coordinate 4,625,080 downwards.
ATTTTTATAACGTGTTAATTTGCTGACAGCCCTAATCTCCACCTTTCTCAGGCAAATGTTTGGTGCGCTCTCTCCCCTTTACACAGTGTCTTTAATAAATCCATAAAACGATATAAAAGAGCAGGAGGGTCGTGTGGGGGATCATGTGAATGGTCAGAGGTCAAGCAGAAAGGGGAGTCAGCAGGAATCCGTCTGCAAACTCAACAATCGTACGACATAAATGTGATTAAAGGGCTTATATTACGCCATTTTCTTATCTATAATGTTGTTTCTTCATCAGAAACATATCCAGAGTTGTGTTTTGTTTCATTCACATGTTTAACACAGAAATCCTGCATATTTAGGCTGTATTTTTCTCTCAAACAGAAAACACTCTGTTCCACCTTGTGATGTCATCCATACACCTTCACTAGAATCATCTGGATCATTTCAGCCCTGGAACTGCCGAGCTTTACCAAGGTTATTAAAGTTAATGATAACGAACGAAAAAACAAAAAATAAAATTGGACATTTTCGTTAACTGAAATAGATAAAAACAACAATTAAAAGGGGAAAAAAGCGATAACTGAAACTGTATTGTGTGTTTACAAAACTAACTGAAACTAACAGAAATTAAAGATAAACTAAAGTAGGACTAAACCAGGACTAAACCAGGACTTATCTAGGACTAAACCAGGACTAAACTAGGGCTAAACTAGGATTAACAAGGACTAAAGCAGGACTAAACTAGGACTAAACCAGGACTAAACCAAGACTAAACCAGGACTAAACTAGAACTAAACAAGGACTAAACTAACTAAACTAGGACTAAACCAGGACTAACCCAGGACTAAACCAGAACTAAACCAGGACTAAACAAGGACTAAACCAGGACTAAACAAGGACTAAACTAGAATGAAGCCCGGACTAAACTAGGACTAAACAAGCACTAAACAAGGACTAAACAAGGACTAAAGCGGGACAAAACAAGGATTAAAGCAGGAGTAACTCAGGACTAAACCAGGACTAAACAAGGACTAAACTAAATTAGGGCAATTAAAAGAGAAAAACGATAACTGAAACTGTATTGTGTGTTTACAAAACTAAAACGAACTGAAATTATCGATAAATCGCTTTTGGTTTGGGCCTTTTTGGAGTTGGTAAATGTGGAGGTTGTGTGTGTATTTTTATTTGTTTTTGCACTTAAGGCTGCAGCTTGTGGACAGTTTTTTTTTAAATCCTGCACTTGACAAATAAACCAAAGTATAACCCAAAAACTAAAACTAAAACTAAGAAAAACTAAACAAAAACAACTAAAACTATCAGAGCCGCTCTAAAAACGAACTGAATTAAAGGGGGGAAAAAAGTCAACTAACTAAAACTAATCTATAATGAAAAATCCAAAACTGTTCTAACCTTGATCTCTACTGAACACAGAGCTCTCGAATCAGAAAAGTTACATAGTGAGGCTTTAAGAAGAAGGGCGTCGCAAGGGCAGCCTCTGAGCCAAAATCCTGGTCTGTGGATAAACTATGCGTCTTTAGGTTGATGAATTCACAGGCGTACTTTCCCTCACTCAGTCCTCACTACTTGCTTTGCATAATCTCCCGGCATCCTTAGGCAATTATTTTTTCTTTCTTGACAGTTTGAATGTGTCTTTGTAATTGGAGGCTGAAAAGGGACGGCGCAGTTTGGCAGTCACAACTTCAGTAATAATGCGTTTGATTTATAACGCTCCGTTCAAGACTCTAAAGTGCTTTACAGTGCATTATTCATTCACTCCAAACTGTGGTGGTAAGATACTGACTGACTGATGGAAGGGAGGAGACCAATCTGTGGAATCTTACCACCACCACACATAAAACACGCTCATAATAACGCTAAAGACATTTGAGTTTCCTCTTTTGACACCTTCATTTTTAAGGTTTTAATGTATAACTGCTGCTATTGTCATTGTTTTTATTATTTTTGCTGTGGTGTCACCTGCCTAGGGACTTGCTCTAATCTGGCGTATTTACACTGCAGTGTTGTAGATGTTTATTCATATGCACTGTCCCTATTTAATAAAGAATAAAAAAAAAAAAAGCTTTTAGTGTGGACACGCAACTTGGTAAAATAATACGGACTTTATTTACTCTGCAAAGTCAGCCATGTACTCAGAGGATGGGCGTCTTTTTAAGAAGTGACTTTATTGATCTCACACTGGAGAAATTCTTCTCTGCATTTTAACCCATCCTATATATATATACATATATTAGGAGCAGTGGGCAGCACACATTAGGGCGCCCGGGGACCATCTCCATGATCTTCTTGCTTCGGCTTGGTCAGGACCTAAGCTGGAGTACCTATGGTGCATGTTTTTTGGGTTGGTGGGGGAAACCGGAGTGCCTGGAGGAAACCCACCCAGACACGGGGAGAACATGCAAACTCCACACAGAAAGGCCCAGGCGACCCGGGGATCGAACCCAGACCATGCATGCAAACTCCACACAGAACACACACAGGCCTCACTGTTGTTTCACAAAGGAGAAATTCAGTTTGTCGACTGGACAAAAGTTTATTTGGTCCAATTTGTTTCTCAGCTCATCCAAGCTGCTTCTTCAGTTCTGGTCAGATGCTGGTGTACACTGCCTATATCTGCCTGAAGGGGGCGCTAACTACAATGAAATGACTCTGAGACTACCACACCTACTTGTTTACAGTTTGTGTTAGTTAGGTGGGCCTGTTAGATCTGCAGTGGGAGTGGAGTGTGGGTCTTGTTAGCAGAACCATTCAGGACCATAATGGTGTTTTCACACCTCTGGACCTGACCTGTTGCCCTGTTGTTTTCTTTGTTTTGATTTAGGTTTGAGGATAGAGTTATAGATGGAGACATATGATGTCTGAGACCTCGCTGTTGTTTTTGTCTATGCACTGTGGTAGAACGCACAACGTATCATCAAGATCATACATTTCACCAACATTTTAGTCCTCAAAATCTTATTTATTCTTGCATTTCTTTAAAAACACCCTATTAGACCATGGGTGTCAAACTCATTTTGGTCCGGGGGCCGTGTCCAACCTACTTTGATCCCAAAGGGGCCGGATGAGAAAACTCATGGCAAATATAGCCCTAAAATAGCAATAAGTCCAAATATTTGCCCAGAGAAACACAAATCTATTACAGAAGTCTTTTTTATTTGACGAACTCTTTCTTTTACAAAATATTCACTAACCTCTTAGCTACGGGTGAAAACAGATCGCTTCAGTCGCAGCAATAATTCGTTTATCTTCTGTCTTCTCAATTCTCCATTCAAGTTATTGTATTGTTTGAAATGCCGTGTCTCGTAGTGGCGTTTAAAGTGATACTCCGGGATTTTTGACATAGGGTCCAATTTTCTAGTTAGCCAGCGTGTAGGATATGTGTAGAGAAAGTTATTTTGCGATTTCATGCAGTCTTTGTAAAATCTGAGTTGGCTGTTGCTAAGCTAGCGAAAGTGAACGTCCTGCAGCTAGCCAGCCACTAAAATAGACATACCCAGTACAAAACAAACACCCAAACAAATCAGTTATTATGCCAGGGTATCGATTTAAATATCTGTGTTGATATAATAAGATTTTGAACGAAACGGACCTTGCTTCAAACGACTTAATTGACGCATATTGGGGGACTAGTTTCTAAGCAGCGGCGGAAATGTTTACCTACATTGTAGGCTAATAGTATTTAGCCTATTTACCCTTCTATTCATCAGCAGCAGTTGTCATTATTACAAAGAGTAGAGACTGGAGGCATGCATTACACACGTTGGTGAGTAACAGAAACAGGAGGCCTAACTTAGAAGATGTGAGTATAATCATCTCACTGATTTTGCAACTGGCCAAACGCTCCTACATTCAACATTTTTTTCTGGCACACCACTTACCGCATTGATAACTGGCCATTAGGTCCAGCAGGTCTAGGTCGTTTCTTCCAATTTATCTTTTCGACGCAGAAGAATGTCTCCAGTACGCCACGATTGAGATGGGGCAAGAAGTCCTGGTGCTCTGTTATGCAGACATCATTGGAAGTGCTATGGCCACCAGACACATCTAGACTTCGAAACGAAGTATCTAGCTCCAGCTCTTGCATTTGTGGGATAACTAAGTCCCACTCCCTGCAGCAAAAACATTCATCCTCGTTCTCCATAACTTCGCAATTTCGGCACTGACACCACCAATCCCCGGTTCTTCTGTCCCGGCTTTCTGCTGCAGCTTCGGCGGCGGCTGCATTTGCAGACGCGCTCTCTTGTTCTCTTGCTCTTTGTAAATCCATCTCTTTCAATTCTTCGTCCGTATACTCCGGCTCATACAAGTATGGTTCACTGGAAAAATGCAACTGCTCTTCCTCCTCATCAAAATAATCGGGCTCGCCAAACATTGCCATACTTTGAACAGGCTCCGTGTGCTCACTTTTACAGTTGCGAGGTTGCTAGTAAACAAACTATTAGAGCCGGTCGGTTTGGGACATGCGGGTGATATCAATCCGCGGCTGTCAAGCTTTCAATGAGGAAGTACGAATTGCTGATGATGATCAAAGGAATACATGCTTGGTTTACTTCCTTAATCATTCTATCAACACAGATATGTACATCGATACCCTGGCATAATAACTGATTTGTTTGGGTGTTTGTTTTGTACTGGGTATGTCTATTTTAGTGGCTGGCTAGCTGCAGGACGTTCACTTTCGCTAGCTTAGCAACAGCCAACTCAGATTTTACAAAGACTGCATGAAATCGCAAAATAACTTTCTCTACACATATCCTACACGCTGGCTAACTAGAAAATTGGACCCTATGTCAAAAATCCCGGAGTATCACTTTAAGATTATTTTCCTTGAGCACCGCCACTTGTTGCAAACACACCGAGCACACAGGTTCAACAAATAGGAATTAGGCAATTTTTCTTGGAAAATCCTGCACTCAGCGTCCACTTTTCTCATTTTTGACATTTTGCTGATGAGGGCGTCACGGTCAACAGTCAAAACGATGTTCCTTTAAGAGCATTTGGAAAGAAGCGAGTCTTCATTTGTGCTGCTCTGGTGGGAAGGGCCACGCACAGAGGAGCTGGAGACGCTACTGTGCTAAACTGCGCAGAAAAGAGGCGCAGAAAATTACCAATATTGTACTAAATTGTTCTAATACCCCTGTATTAGAAGATTTTTTTGCTCTTGTCTGTTACAAAATTAAGTAACCTAAGTGCACTTGTTCACACTATGGCATCGGTATTGGGATCAGATAAAAAGAAAAAAAAGAAAACATGGTATCAGAACAGTAATAATAATAACATAACTTATTTAAGATATTTAAGAATGTTACAAAAGCAGTTTGATTGAGGCCGATGTTAGACCTGAGTATTTTAGTCAGGCTGAGGAAACATGACTTTGTTCTCATTTGTGGTGAACTCCTCCTCCTGGAAGTCCTCTCCAAACCTTTCAGAGGGAACAGGAGGGAGCAGAGGACACAGCAGTGTGCATCCAGGAGGACTGTGAGAACTGATCTGGAGGTAAGACTTTTTAGAATTTTATAAACCTGTAGTCCGCTTTCCATATTATTTTTACGCAAATACAGATTTTTCTTTCGATGCACATTCACACTAGGTCTTGCTTAATGACCACACTGCCCTTGGACAGACTGACAGAAGTGAAACAGCCAATTTGCACCATCTGCCCTTCCAAACACCAGCGTTCACTCACACACACACCAGCTTCATACTAATGTGGGTGACACAAGGGTAGACACTGTTGGGGACCACTGCTTTACCACTGTTGCACTATATTCTCACCTGCCCAACCAGAACCAGCCGCTTTAACAAAACTTTACAAAGACAAGAAGATCTGCAGCTACATCCTGTCCACCAGATTTCAGAGGGCGTGGTTGGCGTGATGAACAGAGATGTGTGGTCCATTTGCATCAAAGACAAACATGAAAAAAACAGGCGTATGCAGGTCTGTTGAAAGAATTTTGGTAGACTGGGGCAAGTCTGACATGGGCCCTCCATCCATCCATTGTCTGCCGCTTTTCCATTTCTAGCGCCGTTTCCCAATTCAGAAAGTGCACGGTTCGGAGTGTGGTCTCAGCCTGCAGTCGAGGTGGTGCATACTCGCTCAGCCCTGAGTGCAGTCCGTGGATCACATGGGCGTCTGCGAAATGGAACAGGTCCCGCCTCAGCTCAATGAGCCGGGTGGTCTGCTCCTTGTTCCCTAAAGACAAAAATATTATTCTTTTGTGACTAGTAATACTTCAAATTGGGACATGGTTATACTGTAGAATATCCAGCATTACAACAGTAAAGGAAATATAGAAGTGTAAGGGAAAAAGCATGTGAACGGTAATACAGGTGCCGTGAACTATGCCGTTACAGCTACCGTCACACATGTTTAGCGTAGTTTATGAAGAGTTTCATGTAGCACAGTTGTAGGTGAGGTGAACCAGTACACACATTTTATAGTGAAGTCGCAACTGTCACATGGCGATGTTGCTGGCGAATCCATCTTTGTAGTCATATATCCTGCCACGCTGTGCATGCTGGGGCTTTTAAGATTGCACGCTTGGTCCACGCCCCGATTTCCATGGAAACGACTGCGGTGTTCGGACCGCGTGTTAACTGCGCATGGGACAAAAATGAAAATGGAACAGCAGATGTCGCGTCAGATATGATGCACATCCCCCTCCAACCACACTCCGTACCGTGCACTCGCTGAATTCGGAAACTGCTCGTGTCGTGCAACAGTCCAAGCAGATCTGCTGCCCAGAACACAATGCACCAGCCCCCATGAATCCTCCCACGGGTGGTGAGTCCACAGGAGGTCGGCCCACGTCACAACAGGCCTTGATGTACTTCTTCGAGGGGTGAAGAAGTACGAGGTGGGGTCTTGCCCAAGGACGCAACAGCAACACTTATCTGTGGGAGCCAGGATCACACACGGTGAACCCGTCAAGAGCGGGATTTGAATCCCTGGATCAGTGGACAAACGCTCTACCAACTGAGCTCCTGGACATGGGCCCTGTTATGGGTAAAATGATGGCTCAGTCGAAAAACTTCACACTTTTTTTTATTCACACCACAGCCCAAAGTGCAATATTTACAGTGAAAATGCAAAGCAAAGTCCAAAAAAAAAACAAAACCTTGTATTTACAGCAGAACTTACAGCAAGCAGCGCCCACATAGCCAGGCCAATGAGCGGAGGTCTCCCTTATATACCACTTAGCCCAGGGGTGTCAAACATGCGGGGGCTGGATCCGGCCCTCCAAGACCTTTAATCTGGCCCTCGGCTGAGTTTCTATTAAAATATTTTAATTATATTTTAATTTCCTTTTAAAATATTGGTACAGGACTGCGGGACATGTAAATGGTCCAGCGGGGAAACAGTTTGTGGGAGTCCAGGACCACTATAAGTAAATGGTCCATTAGGGACACAGTTTACCAATGCTCTCGGGCCAGAGAAAGACGTGCAGTTTGGGGAATTTCGGCGCAACTACGGGCGCTCCGTCACGGGCGCTCCGTCATGGGCCCCTCTCTAATATTAATTAATAGGATGAGGGTCCAATCTGGGCCGGTAAAACCCTGGAGACCGGGATATCAGACCCTTTGACCCCTCGTTGACTGCCCTGAGTGTATGTAAATGGAGCATGAGTTTGAGTTTGTTCTCTAAAAAGAACTCAAAACTCAATTTCTGTTCCTATTATTTTCTGGTGTGAGACGGAGCCGAATCAAAAACAACTGTGTATGATTTTTGCATTATGTGGGCGCCTGCAGAAAGAGATGATAAAGTCAGGAGTGAGACAAAGAGGAAAATTAGGTGTGTCAAAGGCCAAATACGCTTCAGTTATTTCTTTTGTGGCCAGTCTGTTGTGTAAGAGGGATAAGCTTTTTAAAAAAATTTCAGATGTGTACAAAGAGTGAAGATTTGGGTCTCAGAACTCTTATGGGTGAAATTGAAAAAAAGAAAATGTGTATTTACCAGCAGGAGCTATGGCAAGGCAAGCAGGATCTCAAAACCCTCCTAACAAAGGAGGGTTAAAAAGTATAACATAAACTGTATATAGTCTACAAATATAAACTGCACAATGTTATTTTATTTATGAATTTATATTTAAAATCCTGCGTATTGTATAATGCCTTTTCTCATGGAGGGTCCGCTACCTACTTGTCTCCATGGAGATGTTATTGTTTTCCTTGGAATGTTCCATTGAACACAATTTCATCTGTGAACAGAGGCGGCTCTACACAGATCTGAACTGTAATGTATCGTAATGATGCAACTCCATTGTGGTATACAGGTTTAATCTGTACTGCGGAACATTCTAGGTCAGGCGTGCCCAACCAGTCGATCGCGATCTACCAGTCGATCGCGTATGGCTACGTTCAGACATCAGGGCTTAATGCTCAATTCAGATTTTTTTGTGAAATCCAATTTTTTTGCGAGGTCGTTCACATTTCCAATTAATTGCCACTTGTATGTGATCTCCAGTGTGAACTTTAAATGCCCCAAAAGTGTCCTGCACCTTGGAGGACACGACATCATGTGCAGCTAGCGCGCTCAATGTTTACGGAAGGAGCCTAAAGTTGCTGTCGTACCACAGCCAAAACATGTACAACTTATTTGTTTTAAGGAGGAGATGGAGAAGGAGAAGGTCAAGGTTTTTGGCCACGGCGTTTTGTGGGGCAGTGGCAGCAAGGTCCGTAGAAATGAACGTGTCACCAACACATTCATTCCATTCTTGGAGTCACAGCCAAGAATGGTGGGATTGCTACATGCTTCGCCGCTTCACTGACACGGAGTTCATATACTATTTTCGCATGACGAGAGGAACATTTGTGTACATTTGTGAGCGCCTACTTGTACCACTCTCGCTGGAGGAAACACGCCCAGGTCGGATGAACGCGACCTGGCCGTTCAGTCGCATGCCAAAAGTTCGGATATGTATCGGTTTTAGAACCACATATCTTGGGCTACGTTCACACTGCAGCCTGAAGTGACCCAAATCGGATTTTTTCACCCCTATGCGACTTTAAAAATAATCTCACTCCTTGGTAGATCTCGGCACACCATCAACCTCAAAAGTAGATCCCGGTTAAAAAAAAAAAAAAAAAAAAGGTTGAGCACCCCTGATCTAGACAAAGCAATAACATTTCCATGGAGACAAAGAGGTGATAGACGCCCCAATAGAAATGTTACGCAGTGCACCTTTAAGAGTCAGTAGGATTTCATTAAGACTTGATAGTAGTCGTAATGCATAATTTTATATTGATGACATTGTTTGCCCCTTCTTCATTTAAAGTTAAGTTCCCTTTGTCTCCACTACAGTAATTCTCTGGAAGCACCACTATCAGAGAAATGTTCCAGTGTCGAGGCTTAATTTACAACTTGTAATTACTTCATGTTAAAAGGCTCTCTGAATTAGATGAGTAGATTTGTTCCAGGAATAGTGGGGCAGAAAACCATTAAAAACATATTTTTAAATCAATATTGTCACTCATAAGAGCAACAAACGCAATCACAATGAAAAGTAATTACACAGACACGACTTGAATCCCGTATCACACCAGCCCTGTGCCAGCTGTGGATTTTTATCAGTGAAAAGCATAGACTGTATAACGAAGTGGACTAAAAACACTAAAAGAAATGAAATAAAAACACCAGGATCATGTAGAACAGTTAATACGAACATTTTAAGACCAAAATGATGAGGCTCATTGTCATACGTCATTGAAATGTTACACAGTATGACTTTAAACAACCCATCCATCCATGTCTTAATCAATTCCTCTTATCCGGAGCCGGGTCGTGGGGGCAACAGTCTAAGCAGGGACTCCCAGACTTCCCTCACCCCGGACACTTCCTCCAGCTCCTCCGGGGGGACCCCAAGGCGTTTCCAGGCCAGCCGGGAGACATAGTCCCTCCAGCGTGTCCTGGTTCTTCCCTGGGGCCTCCTCTCGGTGGGACGTGTCCGGAACACCTCCCGAGGGAGGCGTCCAGGAGGCGTCCGGAACAGATGCCTGGAACAGACGCCCGAGCCACGTCAGCTGCTCCTCTCAACGTGGAGGAGCAGCGGCTCTTCTCCGAGCTCCTCCCGTGTGACTGAGCTCCTCAACCTACTGTATCTCTAAGGCAGCGCCCAGCCACTCTGCGGAGGAAACTCATTTCGGCCACTTGTATCTGAGATCTCGTCCTTTCGGTCATTACTCAATCCTGCTTTACATTTATTCAATTCTGGGTGGTTTTAGAGCTCAAAAATACCTAGAAAAACATTCTGACTGTGAGCGGTGTCGCCTCTCCGCAGATCTGGTAATCTGTCATCTGCTTGTCTCTATGGAGATGTTATTGCTTTGTGTGCAATGTTTCACAATATGGCTTTCTATCTCCATGCAGACCAAATCGGACTAAGTTACAGGTCAGATCTGCGGAATGTCTGTTTTTTCTAGGTATTTTTGAGCTCTAAAACCACCTGGAATTGAATAAATGTAAGTTAGAGCTGTTTAATGTCATACTGTGGAACATTCCAGGCACAGAAATGACATATGACAATGAGCCTCATCATTTTGTTTTTTAAATTTTGTATTAACTGTTCTACGTGATCCTGGTGTTTTTATTGCACCAGAAAAGTCACACAGGCGCATACCTTTACGAAATGAGAACTAAGATGTAAGAGTCAAGAGGTCGTGATAACCTTGCATAACATTAAACATTTTACACCCCATTTTATGAACAGTCGATAGGTAAAAGGTTATTGATGTAAAGATTTCCATAAGAGCCCAAAGACAGCCGTTTAATAGAAATGTGATCATAGTGTCCCCTTGTGTGTGTCCAGTTTGCCTTTTGACCTCCACCTGTATGGTTCCTACATTTACTGTCAAACTGTGATTAGGGACTGCGCTCTTTTAAATGTCAATAAGTCATTTTGTCTTTAATGATGACTCTGGTGACATTTGGGACACAGGCTCGCTCTCAGCTGAATGCCGCAGCCTGAGATCAATATCAATCTAAAAGTAATGCACAGAGCTTACCCTAGCTTAGCCGTGCGCTGCAAACTGATAACTGTGGGTTAGCTTCTGGCCTCCTACAACTAGTTAACAACACTGAGCAACTTTGTGGAGTAAGCACATCACCTGCAGTCCATAAAAATAGAAAGATGTCCCTTTGTAGAGATGCAGACCTGCCGACAGTAAAAAAAAAAACATTTATTAGGTTTGTAACATGATTATGATCAGGAATCTAGTCAAAGTAGTCAAGAACTTTTAAAAATTAATATAATCCACCTCTTGAGAACAACCCATACAGTAGTTCCACAGCTTTTCAGTTTGTACTCTGGACTGTGAATCCATCTGAGCACTTGTGGAATTGAAAATATCAGTCACACTTTCTTTATATATTTAATTAAGTTTGTCATTGTGGAAGCCCGCTTAATTTATTGAACTCCAGTTATTAACCAACGAGGTGAGCCCAATGGAGCACAATCACAGAGGTTCCATGGGGTAAACACTGGACTCTGAATCCAGTGATTACAGTTCAAGTCTCAGTGGAACCTGACATAGCCAAAATACTGAGACTTTCTTTAGGTATTTAAAGAAATGAATAAGTTTGTATCTTTGCAACCTTTTGTTCATGAGTTCTATTTACAAACCAACTTGCTGAGCTGCTGATTGTTATGTCATTGAGTTCTATTTACAAACTGATCATCCTACGTACCCTTGTTCACAAAGATTCCATGGTCTAATGGTTAGCACTTTAAGCAAAAAGGAGCGGACGAGGTGACCGAGTGGTTAAGGTGATGGACTGCTAGCAAGCTTTACAGAGTAGTTTTTGTCTCGGGGGGTATAGCTCAGTGGTAGAGCATTTGACTGCAGATCAAGAGGTCTCTGGTTCAAGTCCGGATGCCCCCTGTGCCTTGTCGAAAACAATTTGAAAGCTTTTGTTAAAGAATACAACGTTCACATTTGTCAGCCCTCAGACCAGAGTTTGCCTCTTTGCTTGAGTCAGACTTGGCAACAGTGGACCATTCTCTCACCTTCGATAGCTCAGTTGGTAGAGCGGAGGACTGTAGGGTACAAAATGGAAATCCTTAGGTCGCTGGTTCAAATCCGGCTCGAAGGACATGTTTTTCTGGTTTCCGACAGAGAAAGCGGTGGACAAACCCATAACAGATCCATTGACGGGGTAATGTAACATCCGCTGAGATAGCAGTTTCTATTACAGTTGACCTGCGGAATGGACAAGGTGGCCGAGTGGTTTGAATCCCAGCCTTGTCGAAGCAAGATTTTATAAAGTAATAAGTGTGTGTGTAAGCACACCTTATAAAGCATAACCAGTTCCATGTTACCAATTCCTCAATAACACTGCACTAAACTACCTTTCATTATGCATAATTATGCTTACTGCCGCTGCTCTTTGTGAATATATCATGTTTGTCACTACCTCACTGTAAACTACTGTTACTTGTGCAATAATCTGTGCAATAACCTATGTGCAATATTTATACCATACTATGTGCAATACGAAATCCACAAACAACAGCTATACCACACCATATTATGTGCAATCTGTGAAACACTTACACCTTATTTGATCTTTGATTTAATCCTACCTGTACCTTTGTACATTGTACCTTGTATTTTTTTTATTACATTTTATTACATAATTTATTCTATTGTTTATTATATTGTTTACTTCTTCCCCTGCACTTTTGCAACACTTTTTTTTACCATGTACTATTATTGCATGTTATTAGTACTTCTGACTATCTTAGCGAGTCAATGGTTCTTCTGATCCTAAGCATTTCATTGCATTGTTGACCTTGTGTTGATTCTGCGTATGACAAATAAACAATCTTGAATCTTGAATCTTGAATTCCTGTGCTCCACCAAATATCTTTAGAATGTACACAAGACCCTGTGATGACCCTGTGCTGGATTTTTTGCACCTGATAATTACCTGCACCTGCACTGTTATGTCCTTGTATTCTTGTAAATTTGTTAATTTAAGTTTTCTACTTTACTTTACTTTTATTCTATTCCATTCTATTACTTTATTTTGTTCGATTTTATTCCGCTCCAAGTACCAAAGCAATTTCCTAATGTTGTGAACATGTTCAAACATATGGCAATAAAACCTTTCTGATTCTGATTTCTCCTGGGTTCTGATTCTCTGTTGTCTTGTTTCTTGGCTCTCTTACTTTTATTGAAACCCCATTTAGGATATCCACAAACAGAGTGGGCTTTCTCCACATGTTGTTCTTCTTTCTCCTTTCCCTCTGTGCTTGTCGGAACCACTTGGGCCCTGTGTCGTAATGTCTGAATAACTCCAAGTTTGTGCTGCAGTGGGTGGTGTGAATCAAAAAGCAAGTACTGGTCTGTGTGTGTGGGCTTCCTGAAGACCTCTACCTGGAGATGCGGGTCTCCAGTAGAGGTAAGATCTTAAGCCCGAGCCCGAGCCCGATCTGACCCGACCCGAAATTCGGGTCGGGTTCGGGCCTAAAATGTCAATCATTGCTTCGGGTCGGGCTCGGGTCGGGCTTCTCTCTCGCTGACTTTTTAAAAAATAAATATATGTTTATAAAAATGTATAATAAAACGATGTGTGGATACTAAACTAAGGAATACTTGTTTTAAAATAAATAATTTGGATAAAACAGAGAAGGCGCTGTAATGTAATTGCTATTTAACTATTAAACAGGAGCCGCTCTTAATAATCTTCCCCTCCGCAAGTCCGCATCTATTTTGACCTGGTATCCCCAATATGGAGGAGCAAGAAGTTAAGGATAAACTAAAGACAGGAGAACTGAAAAGACAAACACGCACCGGTAAGAGTGAGGTGTGGAAAAGCTTCAAATTGATTGTTGAAAATGCTACAGAAACTTGCGTTGGCTTCGCTGAATGTAGTCAATGTGGCGCTTTGCTTTCATACGAGAGCAAAAAGACTGGCACCTCGACGTTCCCTCTGCGCGCCTGCGCAGTTGCGCACTGCTCACACATTCTCAGCGCACAAGAAAACCTATGCAGCGCAGGGATGAAAGAGTTCCGCTTTTTTTTCAGCCGCGGGGTCATCTGAATACGGGGGAATCGTCCAGTATTCAGAAACAAAAGTATGTGTCTCGTATTAAACTTCTACCGGTGTAAGCCACGAGCATGCGCAAGCCGCGAGCACGCGCAGCTCTTTCCGCGTGTAGGGGGGGGGGGGGGGGCATATGTCGGATGTCGCGCACAGGGTTCCAAGGAGCGCTCAGGGAGTTAGTGTGTTTGCTCAGACACATAAAACATTAGGGGGAACATTGACCTCGACGCTGAGCAGGCATTTAAACAGCTGTACTAGCAAAATTGATGATCGTCAAACATCTATATTATCATTTGTTTCAAAAAAACGCCCCTCACAAATAAAATATGAAATTTCGGGTTTGCTTCGGGCTCGGGCCTGCAAATCAAGTTAATTGGTCGGGCTCGGGCCGGGCCGGGCTTTAATACCCGCGGGCCGAGTCGGGTCGGGCTGGATTTTTTAGGCCCGATCTTACCTCTAGTCTCCAGGTAGAGCTATTTTTTGTCAAGAAAGAGAATCCGTCCTTGAACAGAAATGGAGGTCTCAGACATCATCTGTCTTCCATTTATAGCTCTATCCTCAATCCTAAATCAAAACAAACAAAGAAAACAACAGTGCTTCCATGCTTCCATGGTGTAATGGTAAGCACTCTGGACTTTGAATCCAGTGATCCGAGTTCAAGTCTCGGTGGAACCTGACTTGACGAGTTACTCAGACTTTCCTTAGATGATGCAATTTGGGATCCTCTTTTATTGAGTTTCATTTACAAACCAACTTGCTGAGCCCAAAGGAATGACAAGGGTCTTGAAGGTTCCATGGTGTAATGGTTAGCACTCTGGACTCTGAATCCAGTGATCCGAGTTCAAGTCTCGGTGGAACCTTGAGCAAAAAACAGTGACGTTCTCACAGTTTGTAATTTGGTGTTGTTATGTCATTGATTTCTATTTACAAACTGATGATCCTATTGACCCTTGTTCGCAAAGATTCCATGGTGTAATGGTTAGCACTTTAAATGTGAAAGAACGGACGAGGTGACCGAGTGGTTAAGGTGATGGACTGCTAATCCATTGTGCTCTGCACGCGTGGGTTCGAATCCCATCCTCGTCGTAGCAAGATTTACTGAGTCATTTCTTTCTCTGGGGGTAGAGCATTTGACTGCAGATCAAGAGGTCTCCGTTTCAAGTCTGGATGCCCCCTATGGCTTGTCGGAAACTATTTAAAAATTCTTTGTTAAAGAACACGACGTTCACATTTGTCAGGTTGTAAATGGAACTCAATGAAAGTGTATCGCAAATTACAAACTTATTCATTTATTTAAATATCTAAAGAAATGCCCAATAACTTTCATTGATTTCCAGTTACTAAACAGCTAGGTGAGCCCAAAGGGCACTCATCCACAAAGTATTCAGATGTTCTGTATATATTTATATAGATTCATAAGTTTGAAAATTTGGAATGTTTGAAACTTCCATTTATTTCCTGTAATGGTTAGCACTCTGGACTCTGAATCCAGTGATCCGAGTGCAAATCTGGGTGGAACCTTGGACAAAATGTAGAGACATTTCCTAAACCCATCCATCAATCCATTTTCTTTCACCCCGGACGCTTCCTCCAGCTCCTCTATCAGGACCCCAAGGCGTTCCCAGGCCAGCCCCGAGACATGGTCCCTCCAACGTGTCCTGGGTCTTCCCCAGGATCTCCGTCCGGTGGGACATGCTTGGAACACCTCCCAAGGGAGGCGTCCAGAAGGCATCCGGAACAGAGGTACTCACAGTGAATAGTTTTGGATCATTTGCAGAGCCCCTGTCGTCAACTTAGGAGATCTAAGAAGAAGCCTTCAGACTCATTGAACCTCTTCAGAAAGGGGGGATTAGCACAAATGGTAGAGCGCTTGTTTAGCATGCGAGAGGTAGCGGGATTCTCCACATGTTGATCTTCTTTCTCCTTTCCCTCTGTGCTTACCGGAACCACTTGGGCCCTGTGTCGTAATGTCTGAATAACTCCAAGTTTGCACTGCAGTGGGTGGTGTGAATCAAAAAGCAGGTATTGGTCTGTGTGTGTGGGCTTCCTGAAGACCTCTACCTGGAGATGCGGGTCTCCAGGTAGAGCTATTTTTTGTCAAGAAAGAGAATCCGTCCTTGAACAGAAATGGAGGTCTCAGACATCATCTGTCTTCCATTTATAACTCTATCCTCAATCCTAAATCAAAACAAACAAAGAAAACAACAGTGCTTCCATGGTTCCATGGTGTAATGGTAAGCATTCTGGACTTTGAATCCAGTGATGCGAGTTCAAGTCTCGGTGGAACCTGACTTGACGAGTTACTCAGACTTTCCTTAGATAATGCAATTTGGGATCCTCTTTTATTGAGTTTCATTTACAAACCAACTTGCTGAGCCCAAAGGAATGACAAGGGTCTTGAAGGTTCCATGGTGTAATGGTTAGCACTCTGGACTCTGAATCCAGTAATCCGAGTTCAAGTCTCGGTGGAACCTTGAGCAAAAAACAGTGACGTTCTCACAGTTTGTAATTTGGTGTTGTTATGTCATTGAGTTCTATTTACAAACTGATGATCCTATTGACCCTTGTTCGCAAAGATTCCATGGTGTAATGGTTAGCACTTTAAATGTGAAAGAACGGACGAGGTGACCGAGTGGTTAAGGTGATGGACAGCTAATCCATTTTGCTCTGCACGCGTGGGTTCGAATCCCATCCTCGTCGTAGCAAGATTTACTGAGTCATTTCTTTCTCTGGGGGTAGAGCATTTGACTGCAGATCAAGAGGTCTCCGTTTCAAGTCTGGATGCCCCCTGTGGCTTGTCGGAAACTATTTAAAAATTCTTTGTTAAAGAACACGACGTTCACATTTGTCAGGTTGTAAATGGAACTCAATGAAAGTGTATCGCAAATTACAAACTTATTCATTTATTTAAATATCTAAAGAAATGCCCAATAACTTTCATTGATTTCCAGTTACTAAACAGCTAGGTGAGCCCAAAGGGCACTCATCCACAAAGTATTCAGATGTTCTGTATATATTTATATAGATTCATAAGTTTGAAAATTTGGAATGTTTGAAACTTCCATTTATTTCCTGTAATGGTTAGCACTCTGGACTTTGAATCCAGTGATCCGAGTGCAAATCTGGGTGGAACCTTGGACAAAATGTAGAGACATTTCCTAAACCCATCCATCAATCCATTTTCTTTCACCCCGGACGCTTCCTCCAGCTCCTCTATCAGGACCCCAAGGCATTCCCAGGCCAGCCCCGAGACATGGTCCCTCCAACGTGTCCTGGGTCTTCCCCAGGATCTCCGTCCGGTGGGACATGCTTGGAACACCTCCCAAGGGAGGCGTCCAGAAGGCATCCGGAACAGAGGTACTCACAGTGAATAGTTTTGGATCATTTGCAGAGCCCCTGTCGTCAACTTAGGAGATCTAAGAAGAAGCCTTCAGACTCATTGAACCTCTTCAGAAAGGGGGGATTAGCACAAATGGTAGAGCGCTTGTTTAGCATGCGAGAGGTAGCGGGATTCTCCACATGTTGATCTTCTTTCTCCTTTCCCTCTGTGCTTACCGGAACCACTTGGGCCCTGTGTCGTAATGTCTGAATAACTCCAAGTTTGTACTGCAGTGGGTGGTGTGAATCAAAAAGCAGGTATTGGTCTGTGTGTGTGGGCTTCCTGAAGACCTCTACCTGGAGATGCGGGTCTCCAGGTAGAGCTATTTTTTGTCAAGAAAGAGAATCCGTCCTTGAACAGAAATGGAGGTCTCAGACATCATCTGTCTTCCATTTATAACTCTATCCTCAATCCTAAATCAAAACAAACAAAGAAAACAACAGTGCTTCCGTGGTTCCATGGTGTAATGGTAAGCACTCTGGACTTTGAATCCAGTGATCCGAGTTCAAGTCTCGGTGGAACCTGACTTGACGAGTTACTCAGACTTTCCTTAGATAATGCAATTTGGGATCCTCTTTTATTGAGTTTCATTTACAAACCAACTTGCTGAGCCCAAAGGAATGACAAGGGTCTTGAAGGTTCCATGGTGTAATGGTTAGCACTCTGGACTCTGAATCCAGTGATCCGAGTTCAAGTCTCGGTGGAACCTTGAGCAAAAAACAGTGACGTTTGTAATTTGGTGTTGTTATGTCATTGAGTTCTATTTACAAACTGATGATCCTATTGACCCTTGTTCGCAAAGATTCCATGGTGTAATGGTTAGCACTTTAAATGTGAAGGACCGGACGAGGTGACCGAGTGGTTAAGGTGATGGACTGCTAAACCATTGTGCTCTGCACGCGTGGGTTTGAATCCCATCCTCGTCGTAGCAAGATTTGCGAAGTCATTTCTTTCTCTGGGCGTATAGCTCAGTGGTAGAGCATTTGACTGCAGATCAAGAGGTCTCTGTTTCAAGTCTGGATGCCCCCTGTGGCTTGTCGGAAACTGTTTAAAAATTCTTTGTTAAAGAACATGACGTTCACATTTGTCAGGTTGTAAATGGAACTCAATGAAAGTGTATCGCAAATTACAAACTTATTCATTTATTTAAATATCTAAAGAAATGCCCAATAACTTTCATTGATTTCCAGTTACTAAACAGCTAGGTGAGCCCAAAGGGCACTCATCCACAAAGTATTCAGATATTCTGTATATATTTATATAGATTCATAAGTTTGAAAATTTGGAATGTTTGAAACTTCCATTTATTTCCTGTAATGGTTAGCACTCTGGACTCTGAATCCAGTGATCCGAGTGCAAATCTGGGTGGAACCTTGGACAAAATGTAGAGACATTTCCTAAACCCATCCATCAATCCATTTTCTTTCACCCCGGACGCTTCCTCCAGCTCCTCTATCAGGACCCCAAGGCATTCCCAGGCCAGCCCCGAGACATGGTCCCTCCAACGTGTCCTGGGTCTTCCCCAGGATCTCCGTCCGGTGGGACATGCTTGGAACACCTCCCAAGGGAGGCGTCCAGAAGGCATCCGGAACAGAGGTACTCACAGTGAATAGTTTTGGATCATTTGCAGAGCCCCTGTCGTCAACTTAGGAGATCTAAGAAGAAGCCTTCAGACTCATTGAACCTCTTCAGAAAGGGGGATTAGCACAAATGGTAGAGCGCTTGTTTAGCATGCGAGAGGTAGCGGGATTCTCCACATGTTGATCTTCTTTCTCCTTTCCCTCTGTGCTTACCGGAACCACTTGGGCCCTGTGTCGTAATGTCTGAATAACTCCAAGTTTGTACTGCAGTGGGTGGTGTGAATCAAAAAGCAGGTATTGGTCTGTGTGTGTGGGCTTCCTGAAGACCTCTACCTGGAGATGCGGGTCTCCAGGTAGAGCTATTTTTTGTCAAGAAAGAGAATCCGTCCTTGAACAGAAATGGAGGTCTCAGACATCATCTGTCTTCCATTTATAACTCTATCCTCAATCCTAAATCAAAACAAACAAAGAAAACAACAGTGCTTCCATGGTTCCATGGTGTAATGGTAAGCACTCTGGACTTTGAATCCAGTGATCCGAGTTCAAGTCTCGGTGGAACCTGACTTGACGAGTTACTCAGACTTTCCTTAGATAATGCAATTTGGGATCCTCTTTTATTGAGTTTCATTTACAAACCAACTTGCTGAGCCCAAAGGAATGACAAGGGTCTTGAAGGTTCCATGGTGTAATGGTTAGCACTCTGGACTCTGAATCCAGTGATCCGAGTTCAAGTCTCGGTGGAACCTTGAGCAAAAAACAGTGACGTTTGTAATTTGGTGTTGTTATGTCATTGAGTTCTATTTACAAACTGATGATCCTATTGACCCTTGTTCGCAAAGATTCCATGGTGTAATGGTTAGCACTTTAAATGTGAAAGAATGGACGAGGTGACCGAGTGGTTAAGGTGATGGACTGCTAATCCATTGTGCTCTGCATGCGTGGGTTCGAATCCCATCCTCTTTGTAGCAAGATTTACTGAGTCATTTCTTTCTCTGGGGGTAGAGCATTTGACTGCAGATCAAGAGGTCTCCGTTTCAAGTCTGGATGCCCCCTGTGGCTTGTCGGAAACTATTTAAAAATTCTTTGTTAAAGAACACGACGTTCACATTTGTCAGGTTGTAAATGGAACTCAATGAAAGTGTATCGCAAATTACAAACTTATTCATTTATTTAAATATCTAAAGAAATGCCCAATAACTTTCATTGATTTCCAGTTACTAAACAGCTAGGTGAGCCCAAAGGGCACTCATCCACAAAGTATTCAGATGTTCTGTATATATTTATATAGATTCATAAGTTTGAAAATTTGGAATGTTTGAAACTTCCATTTATTTCCTGTAATGGTTAGCACTCTGGACTCTGAATCCAGTGATCCGAGTGCAAATCTGGGTGGAACCTTGGACAAAATGTAGAGACATTTCCTAAACCCATCCATCAATCCATTTTCTTTCACCCCGGACGCTTCCTCCAGCTCCTCTATCAGGACCCCAAGGCGTTCCCAGGCCAGCCCCGAGACATGGTCCCTCCAACGTGTCCTGGGTCTTCCCCAGGATCTCCGTCCGGTGGGACATGCTTGGAACACCTCCCAAGGGAGGCGTCCAGAAGGCATCCGGAACAGAGGTACTCACAGTGAATAGTTTTGGATCATTTGCAGAGCCCCTGTCGTCAACTTAGGAGATCTAAGAAGAAGCCTTCAGACTCATTGAACCTCTTCAGAAAGGGGGGATTAGCACAAATGGTAGAGCGCTTGTTTAGCATGCGAGAGGTAGCAGGATTCTCCACATGTTGATCTTCTTTCTCCTTTCCCTCTGTGCTTACCGGAACCACTTGGGCCCTGTGTCGTAATGTCTGAATAACTCCAAGTTTGCACTGCAGTGGGTGGTGTGAATCAAAAAGCAGGTATTGGTCTGTGTGTGTGGGCTTCCTGAAGACCTCTACCTGGAGATGCGGGTCTCCAGGTAGAGCTATTTTTTGTCAAGAAAGAGAATCCGTCCTTGAACAGAAATGGAGGTCTCAGACATCATCTGTCTTCCATTTATAACTCTATCCTCAATCCTAAATCAAAACAAACAAAGAAAACAACAGTGCTTCCATGGTTCCATGGTGTAATGGTAAGCACTCTGGACTTTGAATCCAGTGATCCGAGTTCAAGTCTCGGTGGAACCTGACTTGACGAGTTACTCAGACTTTCCTTAGATAATGCAATTTGGGATCCTCTTTTATTGAGTTTCATTTACAAACCAACTTGCTGAGCCCAAAGGAATGACAAGGGTCTTGAAGGTTCCATGGTGTAATGGTTAGCACTCTGGACTCTGAATCCAGTGATCCGAGTTCAAGTCTCGGTGGAACCTTGAGCAAAAAACAGTGACGTTCTCACAGTTTGTAATTTGGTGTTGTTATGTCATTGAGTTCTATTTACAAACTGATGATCCTATTGACCCTTGTTCGCAAAGATTCCATGGTGTAATGGTTAGCACTTTAAATGTGAAAGAACGGACGAGGTGACCGAGTGGTTAAGGTGATGGACTGCTAATCCATTGTGCTCTGCACGCGTGGGTTCGAATCCCATCCTCGTCGTAGCAAGATTTACTGAGTCATTTCTTTCTCTGGGGGTAGAGCATTTGACTGCAGATCAAGAGGTCTCCGTTTCAAGTCTGGATGCCCCCTGTGGCTTGTCGGAAACTATTTAAAAATTCTTAGTTAAAGAACACGATGTTCACATTTGTCAGGTTGTAAATGGAACTCAATGAAAGTGTATCGCAAATTACAAACTTATTCATTTATTTAAATATCTAAAGAAATGCCCAATAACTTTCATTGATTTCCAGTTACTAAACAGCTAGGTGAGCCCAAAGGGCACTCATCCACAAAGTATTCAGATGTTCTGTATATATTTATATAGATTCATAAGTTTGAAAATTTGGAATGTTTGAAACTTCCATTTATTTCCTGTAATGGTTAGCACTCTGGACTCTGAATCCAGTGATCCGAGTGCAAATCTGGGTGGAACCTTGGACAAAATGTAGAGACATTTCCTAAACCCATCCATCAATCCATTTTCTTTCACCCCGGACGCTTCCTCCAGCTCCTCTATCAGGACCCCAAGGCGTTCCCAGGCCAGCCCCGAGACATGGTCCCTCCAATGTGTCCTGGGTCTTCCCCAGGATCTCCGTCCGGTGGGACATGCTTGGAACACCTCCCAAGGGAGGCGTCCAGAAGGCATCCGGAACAGAGGTACTCACAGTGAATAGTTTTGGATCATTTGCAGAGCCCCTGTCGTCAACTTAGGAGATCTAAGAAGAAGCCTTCAGACTCATTGAACCTCTTCAGAAAGGGGGGATTAGCACAAATGGTAGAGCGCTTGTTTAGCATGCGAGAGGTAGCGGGATTCTCCACATGTTGATCTTCTTTCTCCTTTCCCTCTGTGCTTACCGGAACCACTTGGGCCCTGTGTCGTAATGTCTGAATAACTCCAAGTTTGCACTGCAGTGGGTGGTGTGAATCAAAAAGCAGGTATTGGTCTGTGTGTGTGGGCTTCCTGAAGACCTCTACCTGGAGATGCGGGTCTCCAGGTAGAGCTATTTTTTGTCAAGAAAGAGAATCCGTCCTTGAACAGAAATGGAGGTCTCAGACATCATCTGTCTTCCATTTATAACTCTATCCTCAATCCTAAATCAAAACAAACAAAGAAAACAACAGTGCTTCCATGGTTCCATGGTGTAATGGTAAGCACTCTGGACTTTGAATCCAGTGATCCGAGTTCAAGTCTCGGTGGAACCTGACTTGACGAGTTACTCAGACTTTCCTTAGATAATGCAATTTGGGATCCTCTTTTATTGAGTTTCATTTACAAACCAACTTGCTGAGCCCAAAGGAATGACAAGGGTCTTGAAGGTTCCATGGTGTAATGGTTAGCACTCTGGACTCTGAATCCAGTAATCCGAGTTCAAGTCTCGGTGGAACCTTGAGCAAAAAACAGTGACGTTCTCACAGTTTGTAATTTGGTGTTGTTATGTCATTGAGTTCTATTTACAAACTGATGATCCTATTGACCCTTGTTCGCAAAGATTCCATGGTGTAATGGTTAGCACTTTAAATGTGAAAGAACGGACGAGGTGACCGAGTGGTTAAGGTGATGGACTGCTAATCCATTTTGCTCTGCACGCGTGGGTTCGAATCCCATCCTCATCGTAGCAAGATTTACAGAGTCATTTCTTTCTCTGGGGGTATAACTCAGTGGTAGAGCATTTGACTGCAGATCAAGAGGTCTCCGTTTCAAGTCTGGATGCCCCCTGTGGCTTGTCGGGAACTATTTAAAAATTCTTTGTTAAAGAACACGACGTTCACATTTGTCAGGTTGTAAATGGAACTCAATGAAAGTGTATCGCAAATTACAAACTTATTCATTTATTTAAATATCTAAAGAAATGCCCAATAACTTTCATTGATTTCCAGTTACTAAACAGCTAGGTGAGCCCAAAGGGCACTCATCCACAAAGTATTCAGATGTTCTGTATATATTTATATAGATTCATAAGTTTGAAAATTTGGAATGTTTGAAACTTCCATTTATTTCCTGTAATGGTTAGCACTCTGGACTCTGAATCCAGTGATCCGAGTGCAAATCTGGGTGGAACCTTGGACAAAATGTAGAGACATTTCCTAAACCCATCCATCAATCCATTTTCTTTCACCCCGGACGCTTCCTCCAGCTCCTCTATCAGGACCCCAAGGCGTTCCCAGGCCAGCCCCGAGACATGGTCCCTCCAACGTGTCCTGGGTCTTCCCCAGGATCTCCGTCCGGTGGGACATGCTTGGAACACCTCCCAAGGGAGCCGTCCAGAAGGCATCCGGAACAGAGGTACTCACAGTGAATAGTTTTGGATCATTTGCAGAGCCCCTGTCGTCAACTTAGGAGATCTAAGAAGAAGCCTTCAGACTCATTGAACCTCTTCAGAAAGGGGGGATTAGCACAAATGGTAGAGCGCTTGTTTAGCATGCGAGAGGTAGCGGGATTCTCCACATGTTGATCTTCTTTCTCCTTTCCCTCTGTGCTTACCGGAACCACTTGGGCCCTGTGTCGTAATGTCTGAATAACTCCAAGTTTGTACTGCAGTGGGTGGTGTGAATCAAAAAGCAGGTATTGGTCTGTGTGTGTGGGCTTCCTGAAGACCTCTACCTGGAGATGCGGGTCTCCAGGTAGAGCTATTTTTTGTCAAGAAAGAGAATCCGTCCTTGAACAGAAATGGAGGTCTCAGACATCATCTGTCTTCCATTTATAACTCTATCCTCAATCCTAAATCAAAACAAACAAAGAAAACAACAGTGCTTCCATGGTTCCATGGTGTAATGGTAAGCACTCTGGACTTTGAATCCAGTGATCCGAGTTCAAGTCTCGGTGGAACCTGACTTGACGAGTTACTCAGGCTTTCCTTAGATAATGCAATTTGGGATCCTCTTTTATTGAGTTTCATTTACAAACCAACTTGCTGAGCCCAAAGGAATGACAAGGGTCTTGAAGGTTCCATGGTGTAATGGTTAGCACTCTGGACTCTGAGTCCAGTGATCCGAGTTCAAGTCTCGGTGGAACCTTGAGCGAAAAACAGTGATGTTCTTACAGTTTGTAATTTGGTGTTGTTATGTCATTGAGTTCTATTTACAAACTGATGATCCTATTGACCCTTGTTCGCAAAGATTCCATGGTGTAATGGTTAGCACTTTAAACGTGAAAGAACGGACGAGGTGACCGAGTGGTTAAGGTGATGGACTGCTAATCCATTGTGCTCTGCACGCGTGGGTTCGAATCCCATCCTCGTCGTAGCAAGATTTAAAGAGTCATTTCTTTCTCTGGGGGCTCAGTGGTAGAGCATTTGACTGCAAATCAAGAGGTCTCCGTTTCAAGTCTGGATGCCCCCTGTGGCTTGTCGGGAACTATTTAAAAATTCTTTGTTAAAGAACACGACGTTCACATTTGTCAGGTTGTAAATGGAACTCAATGAAAGTGTATCGCAAATTACAAACTTATTCATTTATTTAAATATCTAAAGAAATGCCCAATAACTTTCATTGATTTCCAGTTACTAAACAGCTAGGTGAGCCCAAAGGGCACTCATCCACAAAGTATTCAGATGTTCTGTATATATTTATATAGATTCATAAGTTTGAAAATTTGGAATGTTTGAAACTTCCATTTATTTCCTGTAATGGTTAGCACTCTGGACTCTGAATCCAGTGATCCGAGTGCAAATCTGGGTGGAACCTTGGACAAAATGTAGAGACATTTCCTAAACCCATCCATCAATCCATTTTCTTTCACCCCGGACGCTTCCTCCAGCTCCTCTATCAGGACCCCAAGGCGTTCCCAGGCCAGCCCCGAGACATGGTCCCTCCAACGTGTCCTGGGTCTTCCCCAGGATCTCCGTCCGGTGGGACATGCTTGGAACACCTCCCAAGGGAGGCGTCCAGAAGGCATCCGGAACAGAGGTACTCACAGTGAATAGTTTTGGATCATTTGCAGAGCCCCTGTCGTCAACTTAGGAGATCTAAGAAGAAGCCTTCAGACTCATTGAACCTCTTCAGAAAGGGGGGATTAGCACAAATGGTAGAGCGCTTGTTTAGCATGCGAGAGGTAGCGGGATTCTCCACATGTTGATCTTCTTTCTCCTTTCCCTCTGTGCTTACCGGAACCACTTGGGCCCTGTGTCGTAATGTCTGAATAGCTCCAAGTTTGCACTGCAGTGGGTGGTGTGAATCAAAAAGCAGGTATTGGTCTGTGTGTGTGGGCTTCCTGAAGACCTCTACCTGGAGATGCGGGTCTCCAGGTAGAGCTATTTTTTGTCAAGAAAGAGAATCCGTCCTTGAACAGAAATGGAGGTCTCAGACAACATCTGTCTTCCATTTATAACTCTATCCTCAATCCTAAATCAAAACAAACAAAGAAAACAACAGTGCTTCCATGGTTCCATGGTGTAATGGTAAGCACTCTGGACTTTGAATCCAGTGATCCGAGTTCAAGTCTCGGTGGAACCTGACTTGACGAGTTACTCAGACTTTCCTTAGATAATGCAATTTGGGATCCTCTTTTATTGAGTTTCATTTACAAACCAACTTGCTGAGCCCAAAGGAATGACAAGGGTCTTGAAGGTTCCATGGTGTAATGGTTAGCACTCTGGACTCTGAATCCAGTAATCCGAGTTCAAGTCTCGGTGGAACCTTGAGCAAAAAACAG
This sequence comes from Paratrypauchen microcephalus, assembly GCA_036785185.1. Taxonomy (NCBI): domain Eukaryota; kingdom Metazoa; phylum Chordata; class Actinopteri; order Gobiiformes; family Gobiidae; genus Paratrypauchen; species Paratrypauchen microcephalus. The sequence continues at coordinate 4,598,846 of JAVJIX010000072.1, read as the reverse complement.
TGACGTTCTCACAGTTTGTAATTTGGTGTTGTTATGTCATTGAGTTCTATTTACAAACTGATGATCCTATTGACCCTTGTTCGCAAAGATTCCATGGTGTAATGGTTAGCACTTTAAATGTGAAAGAACGGACGAGGTGACCGAGTGGTTAAGGTGATGGACTGCTAATCCATTTTGCTCTGCACGCGTGGGTTCGAATCCCATCCTCGTCGTAGCAAGATTTACAGAGTCATTTCTTTCTCTGGGGGTATAACTCAGTGGTAGAGCATTTGACTGCAGATCAAGAGGTCTCCGTTTCAAGTCTGGATGCCCCCTGTGGCTTGTCGGGAACTATTTAAAAATTCTTTGTTAAAGAACACGACGTTCACATTTGTCAGGTTGTAAATGGAACTCAATGAAAGTGTATCGCAAATTACAAACTTATTCATTTATTTAAATATCTAAAGAAATGCCCAATAACTTTCATTGATTTCCAGTTACTAAACAGCTAGGTGAGCCCAAAGGGCACTCATCCACAAAGTATTCAGATGTTCTGTATATATTTATATAGATTCATAAGTTTGAAAATTTGGAATGTTTGAAACTTCCATTTATTTCCTGTAATGGTTAGCACTCTGGACTCTGAATCCAGTGATCCGAGTGCAAATCTGGGTGGAACCTTGGACAAAATGTAGAGACATTTCCTAAACCCATCCATCAATCCATTTTCTTTCACCCCGGACGCTTCCTCCAGCTCCTCTATCAGGACCCCAAGGCGTTCCCAGGCCAGCCCCGAGACATGGTCCCTCCAACGTGTCCTGGGTCTTCCCCAGGATCTCCGTCCGGTGGGACATGCTTGGAACACCTCCCAAGGGAGGCGTCCAGAAGGCATCCGGAACAGAGGTACTCACAGTGAATAGTTTTGGATCATTTGCAGAGCCCCTGTCGTCAACTTAGGAGATCTAAGAAGAAGCCTTCAGACTCATTGAACCTCTTCAGAAAGGGGGGATTAGCACAAATGGTAGAGCGCTTGTTTAGCATGCGAGAGGTAGCGGGATTCTCCACATGTTGATCTTCTTTCTCCTTTCCCTCTGTGCTTACCGGAACCACTTGGGCCCTGTGTCGTAATGTCTGAATAACTCCAAGTTTGTACTGCAGTGGGTGGTGTGAATCAAAAAGCAGGTATTGGTCTGTGTGTGTGGGCTTCCTGAAGACCTCTACCTGGAGATGCGGGTCTCCAGGTAGAGCTATTTTTTGTCAAGAAAGAGAATCCGTCCTTGAACAGAAATGGAGGTCTCAGACATCATCTGTCTTCCATTTATAACTCTATCCTCAATCCTAAATCAAAACAAACAAAGAAAGCAACAGTGCTTCCATGGTGTAATGGTAAGCACTCTGGACTTTGAATCCAGTGATCTGAGTTCAAGTCTCGGTGGAACCTGACTTGACTAGTTACTCAGACTTTCCTTAGATAATGCAATTTGGGATCCTCTTTTATTGAGTTTCATTTACAAACCAACTTGCTGAGCCCAAAGGAATGACAAGGGTCTTGAAGGTTCCATGGTGTAATGGTTAGCACTCTGGACTCTGAATCCAGTAATCCGAGTTCAAGTCTCGGTGGAACCTTGAGCAAAAAACAGTGACGTTCTCACAGTTTGTAATTTGGTGTTGTTATGTCATTGAGTTCTATTTACAAACTGATGATCCTATTGACCCTTGTTCGCAAACATTCCATGGTGTAATGGTGAGCACTGTAAATGTGAAAGAACGGACGAGGTGACCGAGTGGTTAAGGTGATGGACTGCTAATCCATTGTGCTCCGCACGCGTGGGTTCGAATCCCATCCTCGTCGTAGCAAGATTTACAGAGTCATTTCTTTCTCTGGGGGTAGAGCATTTGACTGCAGATCAAGAGGTCTCCGTTTCAAGTCTGGATGCCCCCTGTGGCTTGTCGGGAACTATTTAAAAATTCTTTGTTAAAGAACACGACGTTCACATTTGTCAGGTTGTAAATGGAACTCAATGAAAGTGTATCGCAAATTACAAACTTATTCATTTATTTAAATATCTAAAGAAATGCCCAATAACTTTCATTGATTTCCAGTTACTAAACAGCTAGGTGAGCCCAAAGGGCACTCATCCACAAAGTATTCAGATGTTCTGTATATATTTATATAGATTCATAAGTTTGAAAATTTGGAATGTTTGAAACTTCCATTTATTTCCTGTAATGGTTAGCACTCTGGACTCTGAATCCAGTGATCCGAGTGCAAATCTGGGTGGAACCTTGGACAAAATGTAGAGACATTTCCTAAACCCATCCATCAATCCATTTTCTTTCACCCCGGACGCTTCCTCCAGCTCCTCTATCAGGACCCCAAGGCGTTCCCAGGCCAGCCCCGAGACATGGTCCCTCCAACGTGTCCTGGGTCTTCCCCAGGATCTCCGTCCGGTGGGACATGCTTGGAACACCTCCCAAGGGAGGCGTACAGAAGGCATCCGGAACAGAGGTACTCACAGTGAATAGTTTTGGATCATTTGCAGAGCCCCTGTCGTCAACTTAGGAGATCTAAGAAGAAGCCTTCAGACTCACTGAACCTCTTCAGAAAGGGGGGATTAGCACAAATGGTAGAGCGCTTGTTTAGCATGCGAGAGGTAGGGGGATTCTCCACATGTTGATCTTCTTTCTCCTTTCCCTCTGTGCTTACCGGAACCACTTGGGCCCTGTGTCGTAATGTCTGAATAACTCCAAGTTTGTACTGCAGTGGGTGGTGTGAATCAAAAAGCAGGTATTGGTCTGTGTGTGTGGGCTTCCTGAAGACCTCTACCTGGAGATGCGGGTCTCCATGTAGAGCTATTTTTTGTCAAGAAAGAGAATCCGTCCTTGAACAGAAATGGAGGTCTCAGACATCATCTGTCTTCCATTTATAACTCTATCCTCAATCCTAAATCAAAACAAACAAAGAAAACAACAGTGCTTCCATGGTTCCATGGTGTAATGGTAAGCACTCTGGACTTTGAATCCAGTGATCCGAGTTCAAGTCTCGATGGAACCTGACTTGACGAGTTACTCAGACTTTCCTTAGATAATGCAATTTTGGATCCTCTTTTATTGAGTTTCATTTACAAACCAACTTGCTGAGCCCAAAGGAATGACAAGGGTCTTGAAGGTTCCATGGTGTAATGGTTAGCACTCTGGACTCTGAATCCAGTAATCCGAGTTCAAGTCTCGGTGGAACCTTGAGCAAAAAACAGTGACGTTCTCACAGTTTGTAATTTGGTGTTGTTATGTCATTGAGTTCTATTTACAAACTGATGATCCTATTGACCCTTGTTCGCAAAGATTCCATGGTGTAATGGTTAGCACTTTAAATGTGAAAGAACGGACGAGGTGACCGAGTGGTTAAGGTGATGGACTGCTAATCCATTGTGCTCTGCACGCGTGGGTTCGAATCCCATCCTCGTCGTAGCAAGATTTACAGAGTCATTTCTTTCTCTGGGGGCTCAGTGGTAGAGCATTTGACTGCAAATCAAGAGGTCTCCGTTTCAAGTCTGGATGCCCCCTGTGGCTTGTCGGGAACTATTTAAAAATTCTTTGTTAAAGAACACGACGTTCACATTTGTCAGGTTGTAAATGGAACTCAATGAAAGTGTATTGCAAATTACAAACTTATTCATTTATTTAAATATCTAAAGAAATGCCCAATAACTTTCATTGATTTCCAGTTACTAAACAGCTAGGTGAGCCCAATGGGCACTCATCCACAAAGTATTCAGATGTTCTGTATATATTTATATAGATTCATAAGTTTGAAAATTTGGAATGTTTGAAACTTCCATTTATTTCCTGTAATGGTTAGCACTCTGGACTCTGAATCCAGTGATCCGAGTGCAAATCTGGGTGGAACCTTGGACAAAATGTAGAGACATTTCCTAAACCCATCCATCAATCCATTTTCTTTCACCCCGGACGCTTCCTCCAGCTCCTCTATCAGGACCCCAAGGCGTTCCCAGGCCAGCCCCGAGACATGGTCCCTCCAACGTGTCCTGGGTCTTCCCCAGGATCTCCGTCCGGTGGGACATGCTTGGAACACCTCCCAAGGGAGGCGTCCAGAAGGCATCCGGAACAGAGGTACTCACAGTGAATAGTTTTGGATCATTTGCAGAGCCCCTGTCGTCAACTTAGGAGATCTAAGAAGAAGCCTTCAGACTCATTGAACCTCTTCAGAAAGGGGGGATTAGCACAAATGGTAGAGCGCTTGTTTAGCATGCGAGAGGTAGCGGGATTCTCCACATGTTGATCTTCTTTCTCCTTTCCCTCTGTGCTTACCGGAACCACTTGGGCCCTGTGTCGTAATGTCTGAATAGCTCCAAGTTTGCACTGCAGTGGGTGGTGTGAATCAAAAAGCAGGTATTGATCTGTGTGTGTGGGCTTCCTGAAGACCTCTACCTGGAGATGCGGGTCTCCAGGTAGAGCTATTTTTTGTCAAGAAAGAGAATCCGTCCTTGAACAGAAATGGAGGTCTCAGACAACATCTGTCTTCCATTTATAACTCTATCTTCAATCCTAAATCAAAACAAACAAAGAAAACAACAGTGCTTCCATGGTTCCATGGTGTAATGGTAAGCACTCTGGACTTTGAATCCAGTGATCCGAGTTCAAGTCTCGGTGGAACCTGACTTGACGAGTTACTCAGACTTTCCTTAGATAATGCAATTTGGGATCCTCTTTTATTGAGTTTCATTTACAAACCAACTTGCTGAGCCCAAAGGAATGACAAGGGTCTTGAAGGTTCCATGGTGTAATGGTTAGCACTCTGGACTCTGAATCCAGTAATCCGAGTTCAAGTCTCGGTGGAACCTTGAGCAAAAAACAGTGACGTTCTCACAGTTTGTAATTTGGTGTTGTTATGTCATTGAGTTCTATTTACAAACTGATGATCCTATTGACCCTTGTTCGCAAAGATTCCATGGTGTAATGGTTAGCACTTTAAATGTGAAAGAACGGACGAGGTGACAGAGTGGTTAAGGTGATGGACTGCTAATCCACTGTGCTCTGCACGCGTGGGTTTGAATCCCATCCTCGTCGTAGCAAGATTTACAGAGTCATTTCTTTCTCTGGGGGCTCAGTGGTAGAGCATTTGACTGCAAATCAAGAGGTCTCCGTTTCAAGTCTGGATGCCCCCTGTGGCTTGTCGGGAACTATTTAAAAATTCTTTGTTAAAGAACACGACGTTCACATTTGTCAGGTTGTAAATGGAACTCAATGAAAGTGTATCGCAAATTACAAACTTATTCATTTATTTAAATATCTAAAGAAATGCCCAATAACTTTCATTGATTTCCAGTTACTAAACAGCTAGGTGAGCCCAAAGGGCACTCATCCACAAAGTATTCAGATGTTCTGTATATATTTATATAGATTCATAAGTTTGAAAATTTGGAATGTTTGAAACTTCCATTTATTTCCTGTAATGGTTAGCACTCTGGACTCTGAATCCAGTGATCCGAGTGCAAATCTGGGTGGAACCTTGGACAAAATGTAGAGACATTTCCTAAACCCATCCATCAATCCATTTTCTTTCACCCCGGACGCTTCCTCCAGCTCCTCTATCAGGACCCCAAGGCGTTCCCAGGCCAGCCCCGAGACATGGTCCCTCCAACGTGTCCTGGGTCTTCCCCAGGATCTCCGTCCGGTGGGACATGCTTGGAACACCTCCCAAGGGAGGCGTCCAGAAGGCATCCGGAACAGAGGTACTCACAGTGAATAGTTTTGGATCATTTGCAGAGCCCCTGTCGTCAACTTAGGAGATCTAAGAAGAAGCCTTCAGACTCATTGAACCTCTTCAGAAAGGGGGGATTAGCACAAATGGTAGAGCGCTTGTTTAGCATGCGAGAGGTAGCGGGATTCTCCACATGTTGATCTTCTTTCTCCTTTCCCTCTGTGCTTACCGGAACCACTTGGGCCCTGTGTCGTAATGTCTGAATAGCTCCAAGTTTGCACTGCAGTGGGTGGTGTGAATCAAAAAGCAGGTATTGGTCTGTGTGTGTGGGCTTCCTGAAGACCTCTACCTGGAGATGCGGGTCTCCAGGTAGAGCTATTTTTTGTCAAGAAAGAGAATCCGTCCTTGAACAGAAATGGAGGTCTCAGACAACATCTGTCTTCCATTTATAACTCTATCCTCAATCCTAAATCAAAACAAACAAAGAAAACAACAGTGCTTCCATGGTTCCATGGTGTAATGGTAAGCACTCTGGACTTTGAATCCAGTGATCCGAGTTCAAGTCTCGGTGGAACCTGACTTGACGAGTTACTCAGACTTTCCTTAGATAATGCAATTTGGGATCCTCTTTTATTGAGTTTCATTTACAAACCAACTTGCTGAGCCCAAAGGAATGACAAGGGTCTTGAAGGTTCCATGGTGTAATGGTTAGCACTCTGGACTCTGAATCCAGTAATCCGAGTTCAAGTCTCGGTGGAACCTTGAGCAAAAAACAGTGACGTTCTCACAGTTTGTAATTTGGTGTTGTTATGTCATTGAGTTCTATTTACAAACTGATGATCCTATTGACCCTTGTTCGCAAAGATTCCATGGTGTAATGGTTAGCACTTTAAACGTGAAAGAACGGACGAGGTGACTGAGTGGTTAAGGTGATGGACTGCTAATCCATTGTGCTCTGCACGCGTGGGTTCGAATCCCATCCTCGTCGTAGCAAGATTTACAGAGTTGTTTCTTTCTCTGGGGGTATAGCTCAGTGGTAGAGCATTTGACTGCAAATCAAGAGGTCTCCGTTTCAAGTCTGGATGCCCCCTGTGGCTTGTCGGGAACTATTTAAAAATTCTTTGTTAAAGAACACGACGTTCACATTTGTCAGGTTGTAAATGGAACTCAATGAAAGTGTATCGCAAATTACAAACTTATTCATTTATTTAAATATCTAAAGAAATGCCCAATAACTTTCATTGATTTCCAGTTACTAAACAGCTAGGTGAGCCCAAAGGGCACTCATCCACAAAGTATTCAGATGTTCTGTATATATTTATATAGATTCATAAGTTTGAAAATTTGGAATGTTTGAAACTTCCATTTATTTCCTGTAATGGTTAGCACTCTGGACTCTGAATCCAGTGATCCGAGTGCAAATCTGGGTGGAACCTTGGACAAAATGTAGAGACATTTCCTAAACCCATCCATCAATCCATTTTCTTTCACCCCGGACGCTTCCTCCAGCTCCTCTATCAGGACCCCAAGGCGTTCCCAGGCCAGCCCCGAGACATGGTCCCTCCAACGTGTCCTGGGTCTTCCCCAGGATCTCCGTCCGGTGGGACATGCTTGGAACACCTCCCAAGGGAGGCGTCCAGAAGGCATCCGGAACAGAGGTACTCACAGTGAATAGTTTTGGATCATTTGCAGAGCCCCTGTCGTCAACTTAGGAGATCTAAGAAGAAGCCTTCAGACTCATTGAACCTCTTCAGAAAGGGGGGATTAGCACAAATGGTAGAGCGCTTGTTTAGCATGCGAGAGGTAGCGGGATTCTCCACATGTTGATCTTCTCCTTTCCCTCTGTGCTTACCGGAACCACTTGGGCCCTGTGTCGTAATGTCTGAATAACTCCAAGTTTGTACTGCAGTGGGTGGTGTGAATCAAAAAGCAGGTATTGGTCTGTGTGTGTGGGCTTCCTGAAGACCTCTACCTGGAGATGCGGGTCTCACATCACTTACTGTCTAACTGTCTGGTCTCACTCAACTGCTACAGCTTTAAAACCCATCCACTCTCTTTATAAACGCACCATCAAAACTCTGGACCGGAAACCCCACTCTTATCACCACTGTCCAATCCTGCAAAAACACAATCTGCTTAACTGGGAAAACCTGGTCAAATTTGCTCATCTGTGTCTCACATATAAAATCATTCATGGCTTGTCATCTCCTCCACTCACACAGTTTCTTCACATCAGGACGTCAGAACACAGCAGAACCAGAGGAGCATCGAGAGGGGACTGTATCATCCCCCTCAGAAAAAGTCTCTTTGGCCAAACCTCCTTCTCTGTGCAAGCTGCCCATGACTGGAACACCACCCCCACCACAATCAGAAACCTCCCCACTTACACCTCATTTAAATTACACTTAAAGAAATGGTTAATTGAGAGTCAATCCTGTCACCACTAACATCCACCTCCCGATGCCCCTGTCGCTATCCTGCCTCTTGTGTGTTACTGTTTGACTGTGATTGTATGAGTCTGTATGTATGTGTATGTGATGCTCTTAACGGTTTATAGTGTTTGTGGCTGGAAATGAATGTATGTGGCGGAATGTGGTTTTATGTCTGTATAGAATTGCATGGAGCTGTATGTGACTGTATGTATGACGGATTTTAGAGTGTAAATATTAACCCTGTTTTTATTTTATTTTATTCTATTTTACTTCTTGTAGGTTTGACATGTTACACCTGTCCGGGACAACAGATGAAAAATAGCCCTCAGGCTAATTCTGGCATATTTACATGCAAATGTTTATTAATGTGCACTGTCCCTGAAATAAATAAATAAATAAATAAATAAATAAAAATAAATAAATAAATGTAGAGACATTTCCTAAACCCATCCATCCATCAATCCACTTTCTTCCTTTTATCCGGGGCCAGGTCACGGGGCCAACAGTCTAAGCAGAGACTCCCAGACTTCTTTCACCCCGGACGCTTCCTCCAGCTCCTCCATCGGGACCCCAGGCCAGCCGGGAGGCATGGTCCCTCCAACGTGTCCTGGGTCTTCCCCGGGTCCTCCGTCCGGTGGGACATTATCAAGTCTCGGTGGAACCTTGAAAAAAACACAGTGACGTTCTCTGAGCGTTTAAATAAAAGCTCTCTGCGCTCTGAATCCACCATTTCAAGTTCAATTAAATGAGTAGTTTTGTATTGTTATGTCATGAGTTCTATTTACAAACTGATAATCCTATGCCCAAAGGGCACTCATCCACAAAGTATTCAGATGTTCTGTATTTATTTATATAGATTAATAAGTTTTAAAAATTGGAATGTTTTAAACTTCCATTTATTTCCTGTAATGGTTAGCACTCTGGACTCTGAATCCCGTGATCCGAGTGCAAATCTGGGTGGAACCTTGGACAAAATGTAGAGACATTTCCTAAACCCTTCCATCCATCAATCCATTTTCTTCCTTTTATCCAGGGCCGGGTCACGGGGCCAACAGTCTAAGCAGAGACTCCCAGACTTCTTTCACCCCGGACGCTTCCTCCAGCTCCTCCATCGGGACCCCAGGCCAGCCTGGAGGCATGGTCCCTCCAACGTGTCCTGGGTCTTCCCCAGGTCCTCCGTCCGGTGGGACATGCTTGGAACACCTCCCAAGGGAGGCGTCCAGAAGGCATCCGGAACAGAGGTACAGAGGTACTCACAGTGAATAGTTTTGGATCATTTGCAGAGCCCCTGTCGTCAACTTAGGAGATCTAAGAAGAAGCCTTCAGACTCACTGAACCTTTTCAGAAAGGGGGGATTAGCTCAAATGGTAGAGCGCTCGCTTAGCATGCGAGAGGTAGCGGGATCGATGCCCGCATCCTCCAGCTAGCTTTTAGACGACAAGCACCCCTACAAGGATCTTGCAGCATATGTGAGTCTTCCATGTCTGAGCCCACTCTCTCTTTGTTTCTTGTACTGTGGCCATTTCAGTCCAATGCCAAATTGACAAACTCTGCCACTGGTGGTATAGCTCAGTGGTAGAGCATTTAAATCAATGGGACACAAATGATGTTAGAGACCTCCATTTCTTTTCAAGTCTTTCTTGACAAAAATAGCATCTTTAACTCCCCTCTCAAACCAGTTCTTTTCTCTGGCTAAGATCTGTAACTCACTGTCCTCAAAGGAATGGCCCATGGCTTTTAAGTGGAGACGTATGGCAGATTGAGGTCCACTCTGGCTCTCTTGTGAAGTGGCTGTTTTGTTTCTCCAATGTAGCGCTCGCTGCAGTCTTCACTACACTGAATGGAGTTGACCACATTGCTTTGTTTGTGGCTCAGTGTTTTGTTCTTTGGGTGGACCAGTTTCTGTCTTAAAGTAACTTGGGAAATCCCAGGCTGCTTTTGTTCGTTCCGATCTGAAAGACAGCCTGGCAACTAGACTAAGCGAGCTCTCCTGATTTTCAGAGAGCGGGTAGGGGTGGAAAGACGGTGACGCGTACTACGCGACAAACAGAAACTTGTAGTTTGAACTAACAACTGACATGATGGGCTATGGGCTACATATACGCCAAATGATAGACATTCGTAACGCCCAATAAATGGCCGTTGGCAATCGTAAAGCACACCTCCGCTATGAGATATTTAGTAGGTGGCTCCCAGACCATATATCACTTGTGATATGGTCTGGTGTAAACCAGGCAAGTCTTAAAGTGTTTGTGGGTTTGAAATAGACAGGGATTTCATGTTGTCTGAAAATCCTCTGTAGTTTTTCAGAAACACCAGCCAGGTAAGGAATAGTTACACCCTTTCTTTCCCTGTACACCAACTGCTGCACCTCCTCCCATCAGTCTGTCAAGTTCATCAAGTTTGCAGACGACACTACGGTCATTGGACTCATCTCGGATGGGGATGAGTCTGCCTACAGGACGGAGGTTGACCTTCTGGCGTCCTGGTGCAGCCAGAACAACCTAGTGCTGAACGCCCAGAAGACAGTGGAGATCACTGTTGACTTTAGGAAGCATACAGCCCCCCCACACCATCCTGACCGACACCCCCATCACCACGGTGGACTCATTCCGCTTCCTGGGGACCTCCATCACCCAGGACCTCAAATGGGAGCCCACCATCACCTCCGTCATAAAAAAGGCGCTGCAGAGGATGTACTTCCTGAGGCAGCTGAAGAGATTCAACCTGCCAGCACGGACAATGGTCCAGTTCTACACTGCCATCATCGAGTCCATCCTCACCTCCTCCATCACCGTGTGGTATGCTGGAGCCACCACCAGGGACAAACAGAGACTGCAACGTGTTGTGCGCTCTGCTGAGAAGGTGATTAGTTGCAGCCTTCCATCTCTTCAGGATCTGTACACCTCCAGGACATGGACACGTGCAGGTTGGATTGCTTCTGATCCTTCTTACCCTGGTCATGGACTTTTTGACCTGCTCCCCTCAGGCAGGAGGCTACGGTCCATTCGGACCACAACTTCCCGCCATAAAAACAGCTTCTTCCCTTCTGCTGTCGGACTTTTGAACAATAATAACACTAGGACTGTTTCCACCCCCCGCTCTGTGTCAGTCACATACATGACCCCCCCCACCCCCCCTCCCCCCGCTCTGTGTCAGTCACATGACCCTGTGCTGGATTTTTTGCACCTGATCATTACCTGCACTGTTATATCCTTGTATTCTTGTAAATTTGTTAATTTAAGTTTTCTACTTTATTTTATTCTATTTTATTCCGCTCCAAGTACCAAAGCAATATCCTAATGTTGTGAACATGTTCAAACATATGGCAATAAAACCTTTCTGATTCTGATTTCTCCTGGGTTCTGATTCTCTGTTGTCTTGTTTCTTGGCTCTCTTACTTTTATTGAAACCCCATTTAGGATATCCACAAACAGATTGGGCTTTCTCCACATGTTGTTCTTCTTTCTCCTTTCCCTCTGTGCTTGTCGGAACCACTTGGGCCCTGTGTCGTAATGTCTGAATAACTCCAAGTTTGCACTGCAGTGGGTGGTGTGAATCAAAAAGCAGGTATTGGTCTGTGTGTGTGGGCTTCCTGAAGACCTCTACCTGGAGATGCGGGTCTCCAGGTAGAGCTATTTTTTGTCAAGAAAGAGAATCCGTCCTTGAACAGAAATGGAGGTCTCAGACATCATCTGTCTTCCATTTATAACTCTATCCTCAATCCTAAATCAAAACAAACAAAGAAAACAACAGTGCTTCCATGGTTCCATGGTGTAATGGTAAGCACTCTGGACTTTGAATCCAGTGATCCGAGTTCAAGTCTCGGTGGAACCTGACTTGACGAGTTACTCAGACTTGCCTTAGATAATGCAATTTGGGATCCTCTTTTATTGAGTTTCATTTACAAACCAACTTGCTGAGCCCAAAGGAATGACAAGGGTCTTGAAGGTTCCATGGTGTAATGGTAAGCACTCTGGACTTTGAATCCAGTGATCCAAGTTCAAGTCTTGGTGGAGCCTGGCTTAACGAGTTACTGAGACTTTCCTTAGATAATGCAATTTGGAATCCTCTTTTATTGAGTTCCATCTACAAACCAACTTGCTGAGCCCAAAGGAACGACAAAGGCGGCGAAGGTTCCATGGTGTAATGGTTAGCACTCTGGACTCTGAATCCAGTGATCCGAGTTCAAGTCTCGGTGGAACCTTGAGCAAAAAACAGTGACGTTCTCACAGTTTGTAATTTGGTGTTGTTATGTCATTGAGTTCTATTTACAAACTGATGATCCTATTGACCTTTGCTCGCAAAGATTCCATGGTGTAATGGTTAGCACTTTATATGTGAAAGAACGGACGAGGTGACCGAGTGGTTAAGGTGATGGACTGCTAATCCATTGTGCTCTGCACGCGTGGGTTGGAATCCCATCCTTGTCGTAGCAAGATTTACTGAGTCATTTCTTTCTCTGGGGGTATAGCTCAGTGGTAGAGCATTTGACTGCAGATCAAGAGGTCTCCGTTTCAAGTCTAGATGCCCCCTGTGGCTTGTCGGAAACTATTTAAAAATTCTTTGTTAAAGAACACGACGTTCACATTTGTCAGGTTGTAAATGGAACTCAATGAAAGTGTATCGCAAATTACAAACTTATTCATTTATTTAAATATCTAAAGAAATGCCCAATAACTTTCATTGATTTCCAGTTACTAAACAGCTAGGTGAGCCCAAAGGGCACTCATCCACAAAGTATTCAGATGTTCTGTATATATTTATATAGATTCATAAGTTTGAAAATTTGGAATGTTTGAAACTTCCATTTATTTCCTGTAATGGTTAGCACTCTGGACTCTGAATCCAGTGATCCGAGTGCAAATCTGGGTGGAACCTTGGACAAAATGTAGAGACATTTCCTAAACCCATCCATCAATCCATTTTCTTTCACCCCGGACGCTTCCTTCAGCTCCTCTATCAGGACCCCAAGGCGTTCCCAGGCCAGCCCCGAGACATGGTCCCTCCAACGTGTCCTGGGTCTTCCCCAGGATCTCCGTCCGGTGGGACATGCTTGGAACACCTCCCAAGGGAGGCGTCCAGAAGGCATCCGTAACAGAGGTACTCACAGTGAATAGTTTTGGATCATTTGCAGAGCCCCTGTCGTCAACTTAGGAGATCTAAGAAGAAGCCTTTAGACTCATTGAACCTCTTCAGAAAGGGGGGATTAGCACAAATGGTAGAGCGCTTGTTTAGCATGCGAGAGGTAGCGGGATTCTCCACATGTTGATCTTCTTTCTCCTTTCCCTCTGTGCTTACCGGAACCACTTGGGCCCTGTGTCGTAATGTCTGAATAACTCCAAGTTTGCACTGCAGTGGGTGGTGTGAATCAAAAAGCAGGTATTGGTCTGTGTGTGTGGGCTTCCTGAAGACCTCTACCTGGAGATGTGGGTCTCCAGGTAGAGCTATTTTTTGTCAAGAAAGAGAATCCGTCCTTGAGCAGAAATGGAGGTCTCAGACATCATCTGTCTTCCATTTATAACTCTATCCTCAATCCTAAATCAAAACAAACAAAGAAAACAATAGTGCTTCCATGGTTCCATGGTGTAATGGTAAGCAATCTGGACTTTGAATCCAGTGGTCTGAGTTCAAGTCTCGGTGGAACCTGACTTGACGAGTTACTGAGACTTTCCTTAGATAATGCAATTTGGGATCCTCTTTTATTGAGTTTCATTTACAAACCAACTTGCTGAGCCCAAAGGAATGACAAGGGTCTTGAAGGTTCCATGGTTTAATGGTTAGCACTCTGGACTCTGAATCCAGTGATCCGAGTTCAAGTCTCAGTGGAACCTTGAACAAAACACAGTGACGTTCTCTGGGCGTCTAAATAAAAGCTCTCTGTGCTCTGAATCCACCATTTCAAGTTCAATTGAATGAGCAGTGTTGTATTCTTATGTCATGAGTTCTATTTACAAACTGATAATCCTATGCCCAAAGGGCACTCATCCACAAAGTATTCAGATGTTCTGTATATATTTATATAGATGAATAAGTTTTAAAAATTGGAATGTTTTAAACTTCCATTTATTTCCTGTAATGGTTAGCACTCTGGACTCTGAATCCAGTGATCCGAGTGCAAATCTGGGTGGAACCTTGGACAAAATGTAGAGACATTTCCTAAACTCATCCATCCATCAATCCACTTTCTTCCTTTTATCCGGGGCCAGGTCACGGGGCCAACAGTCTAAGCAGAGACTCCCAGACTTCTTTCACCCCGGACGCTTCCTCCAGCTCCTCCATCGGGACCCCAGGCCAGCCGGGAGGCATGGTCCCTCCAACGTGTCCTGGGTCTTCCCCGGGTCCTCCGTCCGGTGGGACATTATCAAGTCTCGGTGGAACCTTGAAAAAAACACAGTGACGTTCTCTGAGCGTTTAAATAAAAGCTCTCTGCGCTCTGAATCCACCATTTCAAGTTCAATTAAATGAGTAGTTTTGTATTGTTATGTCATGAGTTCTATTTACAAACTGATAATCCTATGCCCAAAGGGCACTCTTCCACAAAGTATTCAGATGTTCTGTATTTATTTATATAGATTAATAAGTTTTAAAAATTGGAATGTTTTAAACTTCCATTTATTTCCTGTAATGGTTAGCACTCTGGACTCTGAATCCCGTGATCCGAGTGCAAATCTGGGTGGAACCTTGGACAAAATGTAGAGACATTTCCTAAACCCATCCATCCATCAATCCATTTTCTTCCTTTTATCCGGGGCCGGGTCACGGGGCCAACAGTCTAAGCAGAGACTCCCAGACTTCTTTCACCCCGGACGCTTCCTCCAGCTCCTCCATCGGGACCCCAGGCCAGCCTGGAGGCATGGTCCCTCCAACGTGTCCTGGGTCTTCCCCAGGTCCTCCGTCCGGTGGGACATGCTTGGAACACCTCCCAAGGGAGGCGTCCAGAAGGCATCCGGAACAGGGGTACAGAGGTACTCACAGTGAATAGTTTTGGATCATTTGCAGAGCCCCTGTCGTCAACTTAGGAGATCTAAGAAGAAGCCTTCAGACTCACTGAACCTTTTCAGAAAGGGGGGATTAGCTCAAATGGTAGAGCGCTCGCTTAGCATGCGAGAGGTAGCGGGATCGATGCCCGCATCCTCCAGCTAGCTTTTAGACGACAAGCACCCCTACAAGGATCTCGCAGCATATGTGAGTCTTCCATGTCTGAGCCCACTCTCTCTTCGTTTCTTGTACTGTGGCCATTTCAGTCCAATGCCAAATTGACAAACTCTGCCACTGGTGGTATAGCTCAGTGGTAGAGCATTTAAATCAATGGGACACAAATGATGTTAGAGACCCATTTCTTTTCAAGTCTTTCTTGACAAAAAAAGCATCTTTAACTCCTCTCTCAAACCAGTTCTTTTCTCTGGCTAAGATCTGTAACTCACTGTCCTCAAAGGAGTGGCCTGTGGCTTTTAAAGGAGAATTAAGGTTTTTTACAATCTGAGCCTTATTTTGGTAATAAAACAAGTTGTTTTACTCACCCATACCACTTTGGTGTCATATGGAGCACTTCCAGAGATTTTTTAGATTTGCGATAGCCGCAGCGCGAGTTCTCGAGCATGTAGTATATGCCCCGTGTGGTCTCTAAATAACACAAACTTTAGCACTTTTCAAATCATAGAAGCTCGATGTCAAAAAGTGGCCTCTAATCCGAGATTTGGCCATAGTTTCGAGTAGATGAGGAGGACAGTGCGCATGTGCGGAGTCACAGCTTATTTCGCTCTCAGCCCCTGGGACCCAAACATGAAACGCAAAGCTGTAAATTATGGATAAATCTCGCGTTACGGCTATCGCTAATCTAAAACATCTCTGGAAGTGCTCCATATGACACCAAAGTGCTATGGGTGAGTAAAACAACTTGTTTTATTACCGAAATAAGGCTCAGATTGTAAAAAAAAGTTAATTCTCCTTTAAGTGGAGATGTATGGCAGATTGAGGTCCACTCTGGCTCTCTTGTGAAGTGGCTGTTTTGTTTCTCCAATGTAGCACTCACTGCTGTCTTCACTACACTCTTGTTTCTTGGCTCGCTTAGTTTTATTGAAAGCCCATTTAGGATATCCACAAACAGAGTGGGCTTTCTCCACATGTTGTTCTTCTTTCTCCTTTCCCTCTGTGCTTGTCAGAACCACTTGGGCCCTGTGTCGTAATGTCTGAATAACTCCAAGTTTGTGCTGCAGTGGGTGGTGTGAATCAAAAAGCAAGTACTGGTCTGTGTGTGTGGGCTTCCTGAAGACCTCTACCGCTATTTTTGTCAAGAAAGAGAATCCATCCTTGAACAGAAATGGAGGTCTCAGACATCATTTGTCTCCCATTTATAACTCTGTCCTCAAACCTGAATCAAAAACAAAGAAAACAATAGGGCAGCAGGTCAGGTCCAGAGGTGTGAAAACACCATGATGGTCCTGAATGGTTCTGCTAACAAGACCCACACTCCACTCCCACTTCACCAAGCAGGTGAACGTATCGGCCGCTCTCTTACAGAGGTGCCATGGTGTAATTGGAAGCATGAGTGCTAGCCACTCAGCCACCGTGCCACCAAAAAGTTTCAGTTTCTGTTTCAGTTAGACTTTTCTTATTTTAAGTGCAAAGATTTGTTGTTTTTCTTATTTTACAGGTGCATTGAGTAACTTTTCAGAAGAGGGTCTGTAACATATTTCTTGGCACCATGGAGATATTAATGTTTTGGTTTAAATTGTCCACATTTTGGTGTCGATTCTGACTGTGAGTGCGGTCGCCTCTCGACAAATCTAACCTGGAATTTGTCTTGCAAGTCTCCATGGAGATTCATAAGGTTATGGACGTACTGTGGAACATTCTAGGCACATTCCCATGGAGACAAGCAGGTGACGGACCCAGGAGACAAGTAACACAGTGCACCTTTAAGTATCGCAAGCTGTATTTTCATATTTTAAGCACAAAAGTCTTGTTCCATTAGTTGATCATAGATGGATTTATCTTGTCAAGTGAAAGTGACTGAAATTATGATCAAACTTTCTTACTTCAAGTCATGTTAACTTGATTTGAGTTTTAGCGGTGAACTGAGCCTGACAGTGTCCAATCACAAAGCGTGTTCCACAAAATCACCACTTCTGTCCCTGATAATGGATCCACGATTATGTGAAGCGTTCTGAATCCAGTGGACGAGATGGACTGTTTTGTAAAGCACAGATAATGACGGTGCTCATGTTGTGATTGCTTTGTCGCCATTTCATGCACAGTGAAGTGGTTACTTGGAAAAGTTACATAATACATCTTTAAAGGGCCAAAATTACACAAAGCAGACTCTTGTGAACGTTAAGCAATGTTTTAATGTTGTTCCCTCCTCAAAAACAGACCTGGAGTTGTGTTTTGTTTCATTCACATGTTTGACTAACTCTTTATTTTTAGTCTGTCTCTATTTCCAAAGCTCTGTGTTCTGTTCCACCTTGTGATGTCATGCACTGGTAGTTTTCAAGTTAACAGCTCCTTTTATCTTTTGTTCAGTCGAGATTGACAATTTCAGTGCTTAAATCATCTAAATTATATTACTGAAGGTCAGTGACGTGCAGTGAGGGGAGGCCATGCCTCACCTGTTATCACAGACAAAAAAGATTAAATAAATGGTTATATTTATCCAATGATTTGTACTATAAAGTTATTTTCTATTTAACTTCATAATTTTAATTATTTTTTCTGAATTTTCACTTTTCCCGTTCAAATAATGGTCTTGGGTGTGCGGCTCTGCTCCAGCCGTTGGTGCCTCACATGGACTGACTGTGCTGTAGCTCAGCAGTGACAGATTCTGCACTAAAGCTGCGGTGAAAAGACGCCGGGTTAAAGCGGCGGTGAAAAAGCGCCGGGTTAAAGCGGCGGTGAAAAGGCGCCGGGTTAAAGCGGAGGTGAAAAGGCGCCGGGTTAAAGCGGCGGTGAAAAGGCGCCGGGTTAAAGCGGCGGTGAAAAGGCGCCGGGTTAAAGCGGCGGTGAAAAGACGCCGGGTTAAAGCGGCGGTGAAAAGGCGCCGGGTGAGGCTCGTAGTTACCCGGCCTCCTGGTAGAGGCACTCGTGAGCCCAGGGATTCTTCTGCAACTCCTGGAGCAGCAGATTAGAATAAGTGACACAAGATACAATTTAGAGTTAGCAAGTCAAGTTTAATAATCCGTTCACTTTTTTTCTTCTTGTCTGGCCGGACTTTTTAAATGGAGGAAGATTTCATATTAAAGCTCGAGCAGTTTTCTAAACTGGACTTTGGGTTGAAGCAGGAGGTTATAATTAAAGGAAGACCAACGCCGGAGCTAAAGGGTTTGCTCCAGATAACGGGACGAAAGACTCGCTCTTTTCAAACAGCGTGGGAAGAAATAGTCTTTTCTGCTTTTCCTTCTTTTCTTGACCTGCTGTGACGATGTCTGGACTCAGAGCAAAGAAGCCTTGTTAAACATGAGCGGTCCACCGCTCACATTCAGAGCCAGATCACGCTAAAAACGTTGCTATTTTAATTGATGAAGCTACTCGGTGCTCTGGAAAATGCACTGAATAATAATAATTCATTTTCAGCTTCACATCAAAAATATTCCGAGCTCCAGTCACTTACAGGGAGAGAAACTGGCCCTGGTTTACAGATTTGTAAATCTAATTGTGACGACGTCAGAGCCTCAGACACGACCCTCACCACACGTCACTGGTGAATATGTAAGTAGTTTAAATACACAATGGAGAACCTGTATTACCTCGTGACATCACAAGGTGGAACAGAGAAGAGAAGTTTGAGACAAGAAATAAACACATACATTTGTGTGAATTAAACAAAACACAACTCCAGGTCTGTTTGTGATGAGGAAACAACGTTAGAACATTGATAAAAAAGAATGGCATAATATCGACATCAAGTGCATTTCTGTATTTTTTGGAGTTATATCTTTGGATTGTCCTTGCAGAAACAAATTTGATCTGCGTTAGGGTGTGTGTGTAGTGTGGTGGTGGTGGTGAGAGTCCTGTGCCAGTCTGGAGCTGTCTGTCAGGATTAGAAAAGCTCTCTCTGGCTCTGCGCTGGTGTCGCTTTCCTTCAGTTATCGTCAATAGTCATTATGTGCGAGTCAATGAGCAGGTTTATTTAAGTGACGTTTTGCGGAGTGACAGGAAGCTGTGTGGGCTCAAATCACTGTTTACTCGTTATTATAAGCACAAAGAGTGACAGTTGGTTTCTAATGCGATAATTAGAATGGAAAGTTTGGACGTAGTTTATGGAACAACACACACTGGAAGGACATTTGCATTTTCAGACCATTAGGAAGAACTAAGTAGAGCTGTATCTTAGTTTTTTGAGGGCGGAGGACTTAAGGTGCACTATGTGACTTTTTGGTTGGGGATCCGTCCTCTGCTTGTTTCTATGGAGATGCCATTGCTTTGCCTGGAATGTTCCACAGTGTGACTTTAAACAGCTCTACTTTACATTTATTCAACTACAGGTGGTTTTAGAGCTCAAAAATACCAAGAAAAACAGACATTCTAGCCGTGTCTCAGTTCTCAGCGTGCACAGAGCGTGGTTTTAAGGGTACTCAGACTGCATACCTGCAGTCCACAGACCGCATGGGCGTCGGCGAAATGCGACAGGTCTCGCAACTACCAGATGCAGCCGCCGACTCCATTTTCTCCCGTAGAAGAAGTAGCGCGCGGTGCATGCTGGGATATATGACTGCGCGAAGTGTGCTTTTTCACGCAGTTGGTCCACGTCCTGATTTCCATGGAAACGACTGCAGTCTTCAGACCTCATGTTAACTGTGCATGGGACAAAAACGAAATGGGACAGCGGTCGTCACGCCGGAAGTGACGTGCATGCCCTTAAAATCATGCTCCGAACTGTGCACACTGAGAATTGAGACATGGCTACTGACTGTGAGCGGGGTCGCCTCTCCTCAGATCTGACCTGTAACTTGCTGTGGTTTGGTCTCCATGGAGATAGAAAGGTTTACTGTGGAACAATAGCATTTCCATGGAGAAGCATTTGACAGAACCCTTGTTAAAATGCTGTTTCCTCATCATAAATAAATCTGGAGTTTTGTTTTGTTTCAATCGCACATGTTAAACACACAAATCCAGCGTATTTAGTTCTTCTCTCAAACAGAAAACATTCTGTTCCACCTTGTGATGTCATAACTCCAAACGTCTTAAACTCCATACACCTGCACTAGAATCATTTGGATCATTTCAGCTGTGGAATTTCTAATAAACAAAAGCTAAAAGAAACTGTTAACATGAAAACTACGGCTTCATGACATCACAAGGTGGAACAGAGATGGAGATGTAGACAGACTGATAATAAAGTGTTATTCAAATGTGTGAATGAAACAAAACACAACTCCAGGTCTGTGTTTGAGGAGGAAACATTATGACATAGCTTAAATTTCACAAGAGTCACTTTTATGTAACAGAGGACCTTTAAAAATACAACTAAGCACGGATGGCAGAACTCCTCGCCTTCTTGCCAAGGATATAGAGTTTTCCTGTAGAGCTCGGGACGTGCTTGTGACTAAAATAGCATGTGACAAAAGGAAATAAATGGCAGCCTGCCGGGAGTTTGCTTTTGTGGTTCATCTGTGTCATTAAATGGAGATTGAATATTAGGAAATATTACCCAGTTTAAAACTCTCCAGTGTGGGGGCTGTTTTGACATGAGGGGGCAGAGCATTCCATAACTTAGGGCCAACCACAGAGAAAGCCCTGTCCCCCTGAGTTTTAAAGATCCCATGACATGGTACTTCTTGATGCTTTTATATGGCTCCTTAATGGTTCCCTAATACTGTAAATGAATCCTTCTTCAAAATCAACACTCAGTGCATGAGAAACAGAGATAAGCTGAGAAAGAGTAATTTTTGTCACTCTGAACACTCCATAATGGGTGTTGTTGCTTGAATGCAAATGAGGAGAAAAAAGCTGGCCAATAGTAGAGGGTGGGGGCATGGCCAAACGCTCCGCTCTCTGCTCTGAGCGCTCTCTGATCCATTTCCTTGTTTTTGCACGGGGGGAGAGATTTGAAGCGTTCCATTGAAAAATAAACACATTTCCACATAAAATAAAATTAAACCACTGCTGTTCAAAGGTCCAGAGGCTCAGATAAAGGACTTCCGAGCCTAGAAACACTCGGACGTGCCTCCAGGCAAATAAAAAACGCATTTCGCATTGCCTAGCGCATTCGCAGTCCAAACTCTCTGGGCGTGATTTACAGAGACGCTGAGTTCAGACAGACGGGGGTGGAACTGCATTTGCATTTCTTTTTTCGATCTGACGTCAATAAGGTGCCTTGTTCAAACTCGCCCGTTTGAGCTCCGATTTTTTGTAATGCAGAAAAGGATCGCAAATGCTCAGTTTAGACATTTCGCAACTTTTAACCATGGGGGGGGGGGGGGCCTAAACAGGGTAGGGGAGCTCACATTAACGTTCAAAAACCTCAGAAAGTGAAAATTTCATGCCATGGGACCTTTAAGGTCGTTTTCACACCTGCCTTGTTTGGTTCGTTTAAAACGAACCAGAGTTCGTTTGCTCCTTTGATTCGGACCTTTTGGGCTGGTGTGAATAAAATTCAAAAATCTCGATCTGGAGCAAACAAGCGAACCGAGCCCACCTAAAAAGCTCGGTCTCGGCACGGTTCCATTCGAACTCTGGTGCGGTTTGTTTGAGGTGAGAATGCAGACCGGACTCGATCCGGCACAATTTGGCTTTTTGCACTTAACAAGCTCCCGTCGTATGTCGAGCATTATGGGAAACCGAGGCTGACGAAACTAAACTAAACTAAACTAAACTTATGAGGCTTACTTATGTTTTGCGTGAAGAGCAAGAGTCAGAACTTCATGCGCACATGAGCGCTGTCCTCTGTAGTCGTCTTGCCCTGTGTCTTCGTCGTTTGGAAATTGATTGTAAAATTGTGTAAACCTCACGATGCTGCTCAAACCTTTGCGCAAACTGTAAAAACTGAGCAAGCCATATCGCTAAGGCTAGATTGAAAACAGCACAACACCATTATTCTCCTCCTTCTATGTTTGGACACAGCATTTTGACACGGCTCATTTCTGTCCAATGGCTGAGCGACCTCAGCACATGTGCTTTTGTTTACAGATGTTGGTCCACTTGGGAAAAAACTGCAGTGTGAAAGCGAACCGCACCGAAATAAAAAAAATAATAAAACAAAATTTGGTCCGGACCAAAGCAAGTGAACTATCGGACTTTCCTGGTGTGAAAACAACCTAAGTCTAGTCTTAGGGCCCACGAGCTGGAGCTGGACCTCTGACCTCAGAGCGCAGACCAGTCTGTAGATATGGATGAGGTCAGAGATGTATTTTGGGACCAGTCCATTCAAAGCTTTAAAAACAAACAATAAAATCTTAAAATCAATCCTAAAATGAACAGGAAGCCAGTGCAAATACGCAAGAATAGGGGAGATGTGCTCATATTTTTGGACTAGCTGCAGTCGATAAAGTCGATAAAGTGCGTTTTGATTAATTCCGGAATGAAGTTGCAGTAGTCCAGACGAGAAGAAATAAAAGCATGCATGACACACTCAAAATCTGAAAAGGATAAAAAAATATTTAATTTTGGCTAAAAGACGAAGATGATAAAAACTGGATTTCACGACCTCATTAACTTGTTTTATCTTTAGGTAGAGTGAGGAAAAACAAAACAAAGTGTAATAAAAATCACTGTAAGATCAGTCAGAGCCACTTCAAACTATTACGAACACTTCCTCTATTATAGTTTTAATTTCATGGAGCTGGACAGTGATCCCCACAGTCTGCTTCTGGACTTAAATGTCCCAATCATTTTTTTATATAGACAAATGACCGTAATATCTGGGTGATTCTCCAACTAGAGTCAAATTTGGTCATGATATTTTTCAGAAAATCCAACACATATTTTTAGAAATATTTTGATTTTTTGTACTTCATCACATTGTGTATAAACATTAACTGATAGTGGTTGTAATGAAATGACATGAATATTAAATAAATAATAATAAACAATAATAATAAATAAAGTGATGGAAATGACTGTTGTGGAAATGACAATGTTTAGCATTTCTCATGACATTAGCATGCTAATCTCTGTTTTAGACTTAGCATAAAATATACTCAAAATTCACAATATAAAATGGTATTATTCCTCATTATTTGAACATTCAAAGGAAATATGAGGTGTTTGGAAATGACGACCAATAAACCTACTCTTGGTTTTGCAAAACTTGACCTTGATTTTGTTCTTGTTTCCCTTCCTTCCGTGGAGCTAACGCTGCTATGCTAACATGAGCTCCTGTCACATCACAACTGATGTGGTTCAAGGAGACAAAGGTTTGAAAAAAAGTTAAAAGTTACATTTTGTGGTGGAAATGATTTACCTGGCCAGCCAAATGATATCTCTCTGTATTTGCTATACAGCGCGATACCATTTGGACACCCTCGCTCCACCCTCGCTCCCCCGGTTAACAACGGACTCCGCGATTCTGATTCGTTCAAAGATGGTGACATCAGTGCACCCGCCTTTGCCCGCAAAGTCACTCTTAGGCAGTGGAAGTTCCTCCTCAGTTTTGAATCAAGATGGCGCAATCTCTGATTGGTTCACTTAGCTGTCTGTCTAAGCGCAACAGCAGCGCATTCTGGATCAAGCGTTACCAGACTCGCCGCTGGTACAGCGATGAGTCATGGATTCTACCAGGCAAGGAAATGACAGTAGGAACAGGTCTTCTTTTGAAAAATAAATAAAATGCTAATATATATTTCAAGCACATGATATTTTTCATTAAAATAAGGAATTTCTGTGCCATTTGTCAGTGAAGTTACTGTTGAATCAAATTTAATTTCAGTCTTATGAGGGACTGAGAGTCCAAAACCTGGACAAGGGACAAAGGACATACAGCAAAAACACTCAATATAAAACCAGATTTTATATCATAAAAACAATAATTTATCCATCATCATTTTTTGTAAGTTCATATTTGTGTCTAGTAAGTGCAGCATGAATAAAATATGACAAAGGTGTTTTTGTTTTTCTTATTTCTGCCTGGGACACAAATTCTTTGATAGTTGAAGGTCCTGTGTTCCTCAAAACTGACTCTTGAGCGCTTTAAACCGTGTTATAATGTTGTTACCTCCTCAAAAACAGACCTGGAGTTGTGTTTTGTTTGAGTGACCCTTTATTGTTAGTTTGTCTACATCTCCAAAGCTCAAAGTGTTCCACCTTCTGATTTCATGAAGCGATGAGTTTAAGTCAGGCATGTCCAAACTCTGGCCCGTGGGCCAAATTCGGCCCTCAGACAAATTTTTCTTGGCCCCCAGGCTTCCAGGTGAATTGGCACAAATTACCTTGAGCAGAACTTTTGACTGCAAGTTTTTTGAAAATCTACCTTGATAAGACAATATTTAATATTTATTGTGTGGTTTTGAGGATTTTGAATGAATAAAGGACTGATAGCTCATTTTAACGTGTTAAACATGCAGATATTTCAATTATTCACTGTACTGAGCACCAGTCCCTGGCCCTCACTTGGCCCTCTGCTTTGTCTGTGTTTAGATATGTGGCCCTTGATGAAAAAAGTTTGGACACCCCTGGTTTAAGTTCACAGCTCAATTTATCTTTTTTTCAGTAAAGATTGGAAATTCCAGGACTCAAATTATCCAAACGTTGACACATAACATCACAAGGTGGAACATCCTCCTCGTGCATCTTGGTCTACTGGGATTTCCAGGAGCAGATGGACAAATTTGCTGTGTAAAACTAACTGCTAAGGGCAAAGAATAACTACAGCCTGTCTCCAGACTCATTTATCTACCAAAACTCCCTAGTGATGCTACAATTTTAAAGTATTTGCCGCACAAGTTCGGGCTGTCAAAAACTGCAGCGGCATCAGTTCCAGCTTTGTCCAGAAGGTGGCGGTAGCTGGAGCGGACCACACCCGGGCCTCAGAGGTTTGAAGTAGGCCTTCCTGTTTCTGTGGCCCATTGTTTTCCAGTGTTGTTGCCCATGCGTCTTTTGTGTCATTAAAATGTAAGTCAAACTGTTTGTCAAATTATACTCTCAGTGTGTATTCTGCTTATTTTAATGAAATCCCAGACATTAATTAGAATTATTGGTGTTGTTATTATAATTATTTTGTTTCATTTACGCATGTTTAACACACAAAGCTGCAGATTTACACTGAGTTCTTCACTCAAACAGAAAACACTCTGTGATGTCATGTGGTAATACAGGAAGTGTTCCACTGCGTTTTTAAACTTCATACACCTTCACTAGAATCATTTGGATGATTTCAGATCTGGAATTGCCAGTCTCTACTTTTATTGTCCCCAATAAATTCATTTTCACACAGAGCTTGTTTGACTTATACAGCGACAAATACAGCACAGCAATATACAGCTCTGGAAAAAGAATAAGAGACCAGTGCAAAATGATCAGTTTTTCCGATTTTACTACTTATAGGTTTGTGTTTGGGCAAAGAGAACATTTTTGTTTGAGTCTATAAACTGATGACAACATTTCCCCCACATTCCAAATACAAATATTATCATTTAGAGCATTTATTTGCAGAAAATGGCTAAAAAGATCCATGTTTTCAGAGCTCAAACAATGCAAAGAAACAAGATCAAATTCATTTTAAAACAACATAATACTAATGTTTACACTTAAGAAGAGTTCACAAATCAATATTTGGTGCAATAACCCTTATTTTTAATCACAGCTTTCATGCGTCTTGGCATGCTCTCCACAAGTCTTTCACATTGTTCTTGGATCCTAGTTTAGACCTGGCGGCATGGTGGCTGAGTGGGTAGCGCTCACAGCAAGAAGGTTCCGGGTTCGATCCCCGGGTTGCCTTTCTGTGTGTGTTCTGTGTGGAGTTTGCATGCATGGTCTGGGTTCGATCCCTGGGTCGCCTGGGACTTTCTGTGTGGAGTTTGCATGTTCTCCCCGTGTCTGGGTGGGTTTCCTCCGGGCACTCCGGTTTCCCCCACCAACCCAAAACATGCACCATAGGTAAATCCTCCAGGTGAGGTCCCCGGGCGCAGTAATGTGCTGCTCACTGCTCCTAATAACAGGATGGGTTAACCTAACAGGATGGGTTCCAGAACCTGGAATTTCCCCACTGTGGGACTAATAAAGGCATAGCTTTTTAACCTGGTTCAGTCCAAGTTTAGGCCTGATTTAATCCTAGTTTAGGCCTGATTTAATCCTAGTTTAGGCCTGATTTAATCCTAGTTTAGTCCTGGTTTAGTCCCCTTTTTAACCTGGTTTAGTCCTGGTTCATCCCTGCTTTAGTCTTGGTTCAGACCTTGGGTGTTCTTGGGTGACTTTATTCCACTCTTGGTGCAAGAACTGAAGTAGCTCAGCTTCGTGTTTGTGTTGGAATTCAACAGATGCTGGAATGGAATAGCTGGAATACATGTAGAGATGCTGATTTCACACACAAAAAAAAAAAAAAAATGCAGTGGTCTCTTATTTTTTTTCCAGAGCTGTATACACATTACAACAGACATTACAGCACACTCAGCCTGGTGTTCAGAAATGTGATGGCCGAGGGGATCAGGCTTCTGCCAAAGCGGATCCTCCTCCACCCGCGTGTCCAGGAAGTTACGCTTTTGTGCTGTGCTGTAGGAATTTAAACTGTAAAACTACCACTTTATGACATCACAAGGGCGAACAGAGAGTTTTGAGCTTTGGAGATGTAAACAGACTAATAATAAAGAGTTACTCAAACAGTGAATGAAACGAACACAACTCCAGGTCTGTTCTTGATAGTAACAGCACTACAACATGGCTTAAAGCTCACAAGAGTCAGTTTAGTGTAATATAGGACCTCCAATTTACCATGTCCAGTGTTGGCAGAACCATGACAACAATGATATGGCTTAATTATTATGACCTGAATCACTTCTGGCATCTGTGGCTCCAGTTTGGACGTGTTTATTCACTACAGTTAGTGTCGTGACAAGTATCTCTCCTGGACAGACCTCTTCTTTATTACATCACTTGTGCAACGTTAACATGAAATACATGTATTTTAATCTTCACAACTGTGCATATGTGTGTAATGTAAACAAATTTCCACTAAATAAGCAAAAAAAAAACTGTACTACATTGAACAAAAAGTGCTAAAAGATCCCAAAAATACTGTTGGTGATGGGACAAAGCGGTCTATTGTCCCGGGCCCCAGAATTGGACCTTTTTTATTAATTTATATTAGAGTGGGGGCCGATATGAGGCTTTTTATTGATACTGCAGCCCACAATATCGATACTGTATCACTAAACTTCACAATATGTCAATATTTTTGCACACCCCAATCGATACCAGTAAGTTTTGTGTTAAAATGCACTTGAACACATTTACTATAAATAGTTTTACACTACAAAAAGCAATACCCAGGCAAGTACAAATGACTTAAATTAAGAACGTCTGGCTTTGAATAGATTCAGCTTGACGAGTAAAAGGAACTACCGATGGAATACTTCTTATGTTCTTCGTAAATCAAGCAACTTTCAATTTTGTTTCTTATTGGATTGGATTGTGATTGGATATTTTATTTCACAAAAATTTAAGCTATAAACACTTAACTGTATCAGAAAATGACTTAAAAGTAGTGAAATTATCTGTCCGTGCAGCAAGATCATTTTACTCGACAAGTTATTTGAACTAAATTCCCTCTAGACTAGAATTAAGCAGTCTCTGAACTAGAAAATGGAAAATAAATCTGAAAACAGGATGAATAACCTGATAAAATCTTGGTGAGATCAGAGAAAATTGCAGTGTTGATATTTTATTTTATATTTTATTACTTACTTTTTCAGTTTTTTCCTGATTTGTACATATACATTAATTATTATTTTTAGTTTTATAATTATGTCTCATTTCACACCAGTCTCTTGCTCTTTTTTTTTGCTATTCAATAAATTTTTTGTTATCTTCTGTTATATATTTGAGTGAGCGACTGTATCCAAATAATTTCCCTTTTTGGATCGATAAAGTTTGTCTAAATCTTATTTTAAGTGCAAACATGGACCTTATTTCAGTGATAAAACGTCATTTACTCACCCATTGTACTTTGGTGTGATTTGGAGTATTTATGGAGATTTCGGAGTTGGGCGATATCCGTTTAACATAAGTGGTCGGGGCACGATGTTGCAGTCACCAAATAACACAAACTTTAGCACTTTTCAAATGATAAAAGTTCAGTGTGCTACTTTACACGTTCGTTTGAGTTTCGGAACATGAAAAAAGGTTTCTATTACACCACGGTTCATCATGAATATCCTCCAGAGTTGACAGACACAGATTTCTGTTTTCCTCATCTCCTGGCCGCAAATCCCACTTGTGACAGCAATGGTATTCTTCCTCTGTTGCCATCGACATACATTGTCCACATAAACACCACCAAGTATTGTCTTTTCGTAGACGGGCCATCGCTCGCTGTTCTCTGGTGCGCTGCTCCTCAAACTGTCTCCGCTTCCTTCTTTCTAATACCTCCTCCTCCGTATACTCAGGCTCAAAACGATAGGGACGGACATCATACTCAAATAAGTCTTCTTCAGTCTCAAAGTCCCAATCTTCTGCCATGTGTCGCTCGCAACAGAAAAGTTCTGAGCGTCTTCCAAGCAAAGTAGCGGAATGAATGCCTGCGCGCGGTCCTCGTTGATGACGTCATCCAATCGTAACCATGGCT